>JADRCH010000277.1:1718726-1748426 GCA_019843965.1 Rhynchomys soricoides
CTGTTTGTTGGTTTGATCTATCATGGCATCACTGTTTGTTGGTTTGGGTTTAGGTTTGGGTTTGGGCATATCCTCCTCCTACCTCATCACCCCCCCCCCAAACTCAGGGATCACAGATATGAGCCACCACTGTCAGCCTTGATTAGAGACTTACTGTCCTCCACCTCTTCCTGTGATGGTGAGAGGTGATACAATGCCTCACTGATGAGACGAAGAGTGGGGATAACACAGGCATGTGTCATAGCATTGGGCTAGCATCAGCTGTCCCTGCTAAAGCCCAGGAAGTGGTCTGAGTGGAACAATGAGGTCTTCAACCTCCTCACTCCATCCCACTCAGGAGACAACTCACCCACACTGTGTTACTCCCCTAGCCATCAAAGCTCTCAGATGGACTGCCAGGGTAATTTGAACATTTGTGCTCAAAGAAGTCTCAGAGTGGCAAGCATTTTAGTCCAGGAATTGTTGCCATTGGGGTTTTCCATGGACTATCTTAACCATAGTTGACCATGGGTAACTGACCTATGGGAAGGTACTTAAACTCCAATTAAGGGGAGTGGGGGAACTGCCACATGTGTAAGCTAAAGGCCATTTTGTATTACTCTTCTGGAATTTACTTTCTGTAGATAAGATTAAGTCAATGCCCCTAACCTGGCTCCAATCACACTTGACTCCAATCATTTTTATCATGCAACTGTATATGAATGAACTTCATAAACTGTTGTTTATGTTGCTGGCTAGTTTTATTTCAGATTGACACAGATAAAGTCATTTTGGAAGAGAGACCCTCATGTGAGAAAATGTTACTACTAGGTTGGCCTGTTGGTAAACTTTTGGTGCATTTTCCTGATTTATATGGGAGGGCTCAGATCTGTGTAGGCAATAGCATCCCTGTACTAGTGTTCTTGTGTACTATAAGAAAGCAGGCTGATCAAACCATGAGGATCAAGGCAGTAAGTAGCACCCCTCCATGGAGTTTGCATCTGATCCTGCCTCCAGGTTCCTGCCCTTTGTCCCTGCCCAGACTTCCCTCAGTGATGGGCTGTGCTAGTTAGTTTTATATCAGCTTGACACTAGATGGGGTGTCATCTGGGAAGAATAATTTTTAATAGAGAAATTTCTTCCCTAAGATTGGCCTGTAGGTAAGTCTCTGGGGCATTTTCTTGATTGATGATTGATATGGCAGGGCCCAGCCTATTGTGGGCAATGCCATACCTGGGTAGGAGGTTCTGGGATGTAAAAGAAAGCAAATTGAGCAAACCAGCAAGAGCAAACCAGTAGTAGCATTCCTCCATGACCTCTGCTTCAGTTCCTGCCTCCAGGTTCCTGCCTTGAGTTACATACTCCCCTGCTCTCCTTTAAAGATGGACTGTAACCTGAGAAGTATCAGCTATATTAAACCATCTCCACCCCAAGTGACTTGTGCTCATGATGATTTATCACAGCAATAGAAGTCCTAAGACATAGACACAAAGATTTTTTTTCATTTGACTCCAAAGTGAAAATGCAAAATTCAATATTGAGTCTTGTAAAGAGAGTCTTCATTGGTGCATCCCTCAAGGGCCACTATCAATTCTCATTTATGCTGTCGATATTGCAAAAAGTGTGTGTGTGTGTGTGTGCATATAAGCATGCATGTGTGTGTGTGTATGTGTGTAAATATAAGCATGCATGTGTGTGTGCATATAAGCATGCATGTATGTGTGTTTGTACATATAAGCATGCGTGTGTGTGTGTTTGTACATATAAGCATGCGTGTGTGTGTGTTTGTACATATAAACATGCGTGTGTGTGTCTGTGTGTGTGTGCATATAAGCATGTGTGTATCTGTGTGTGTGCATATAAGCATGCATGTGTGTGTATCTCTGTGTGTGTATGTGTGTGAATATAAGCATGCGTGTGTGTGTGTGCATATAAGCATGCGTGTGTGTGTCTGTGTGTGTGTATGTGTGTATGTGTGTGTGTGTCTGTGTGTGCATGTGTGCGTGTGTCTGCATATGTGTGTGTGTGTGTGTGCGTGTGTGTCTGCATGTGTGTCTGTGGTATGGATATGTCCAGCCATGCATATGTAAAAGCCAGATAGAGATTGGCATCGGATGCTTTTTCAACTATCATTCTCCACTTTATTTTTGAGACAAAGTCTCTCTTACTGAACTTGGGACTTGGCCTTGCCATTTCAGCTAGACACCCTGAGCAGAGAGCTCTCCACTGTCTCCATACCCCCGGCTCCGTACAGATATGCACCACTACACCTGACTTTTATGTCTATGCTGTGGATTGAAATTCGGGTCCTCATATCTGAGCGGCAAGCACTTAATCACTGAACCATCTCCCTAGTTCAGTCCTATAGAATTTTTAAATCTTTAAAACATCTTCGTTTGCTCCTCTAAAGTCATAAGGTTGACTACCCATACCCCTTCAGTATAAATCTTTATAGGGAAAGAACAAGGCAATAGAATGGCACCCCTCCATTCTCCCCACCACATCCACAGGGAGCTGACTTCCAGTCTCTGTTCACTGGTTAGCTTCTCCCATTCCAAGGCTGCTTAGTCCTTGCTTCATATTTCCCTAACCCCTTTATTAATTGCTTTATGGCTCTGTTCTCTGAACCTAGTTGATTAAGCAAACTAATAGCTTAAAAACAGCTGGATTTACCACCTTCTCGTAGAGCATTTATGAATTTTAAAAGGACCTTAGGAGCCCTGACCAAAGAATGACTAATGGAGGAATTTCAGGAGAACTGTGTAGGTGTAAGCAGTGTCATTAAAGTGATGCATCAGAGGCCAGGGATGGCATGAGGGACCAGGAATGATGTCAGCTATTGCTCACACCTCTAACCAAAGGCAGCAGAATGAGGGCAAAAGGAATACGGGAGGTGGAGGGTAGGAGGGAGTGCTTAAGTGAGAGATGACCTTGGAGAACAAGCAAAATGTGAAAATTAAGAAAGAATGAATCTGGGGAATTACAGCTAAGAAGTCCCTGTGCATGCATTTGAAAGTTGATACAAGAAGGAACTCACCGGAAGAGCACGGCCACATACAGGCAATTGAAAAAAAGGAAAAAAAAAAGCACAGAACAACAAAATAGCAGAATTCCAGACACTCCAGGCAGGATCTGAGTGGCATGAGGTGGCAAATGGACCTGTTCCCTAGGACCCCCATGGTTCTCCTGTCTCTGCTCAGGACTGAGGGTTTGCCAGTCTTTCAGCATCCTAGGCAGTGCTGGACAGGAAAGCAGAAAGCAACCTTTCAAAATGGAACCCTGAAGAGCTGACATGTATCACTTCTTACGGGGCTCCCAGATAAGCAGACAGGTAGAACCTGTTCTCGACCACTGACAAGAAGGCATAGTATCACAGAAGCTAGGTGAAAGAGAGCCGTGGGTCTGTATCTAGGAAGGGATTAACAGGGAATCAGAGCTGCTACTGAGAGCAAAATCAAACAAGAGTAAATATCACATCTGTGGTTTGTATTAGTAAAGACAAATCAAAAGATTACATACCCATAATCCTGGCATTCAGGAAGCAAAGCAGGGAGATTCATACTTCAGTTTAGCCTGGTCTGTATAGTGAGTCTGCCTCCAGAAGGAGGGCAAAGTGGAGGATAAAAATAGATAATCACATTTTACACATGGCGTTAGAAATGTAAAAGGTAGAAATGTGAATGTGTGTAGCAAAAGTGTTGCAGAAAGTATTAAAAAAGAAAGATCCAGCATGTTCCTGCGCTCAGGCCGGCAACCGGAGGGCCTCAGCCCATCTCCCACCAGGTGATCTTGCTCCCTCAGCCAGCCAACTCTGCGAAGCTGAATCCCTTGGCAGATCTCTGCCACCAGGCCCGCACAATCATTGCCTGCCCCACAGTCAGACCTCTCCTGGTAGAACTAAGACTCTTAAGCATATAGTTAACCAATCAGATTTATGTATCAATAAAAACGATTTACAAGATGTCAATACAATAATTTCAAAGCCAATTGATAGTGATAAAAGCTGCCCACCTAGATTAGACAACTTATCCCAAACTTCTAACCTTTATGATAACATAACCATCGGTGGCGCTATGCCAGTTCACGTCCGCTGCCATCTTCCTTCTCCTCCTCCAAGACCTCTCTCCAGTGCAACTCTTAGCTCTGCCTCCCTGTTCCCTGTCCAATCGCAGGGCTCCTACTGCCTTCATGTAATTGGACAGGGAAAATTCTGCAACACAATAGCTTACAAAATTATATGTAAAGAAAGTAATAAAAACATGTGCAAAATTATTTTCTAAAAAGATACTTATTTTACTAAAATTTATAATGTTAAAAATATAAATTTATTAAATATAAAATATTAATTTTATTGATCAAATTATATTATACAATAGATATAATAATAAAAGTCATAAGAAATATATATATGTAGAGCATTCATGTTATATTAAATATTTTAAAATATTTTCGTAAGGACTGGTCTGCTCAGTGGCAGAGTACTTGTACAAGGTCCTGGGTTCCATCCCCAACATGACCAAAAAGGAAAGTGTCTTAGTTGCTTTTCTATTGCTAAGACAGAAAACTATGAACAAGGTAACTTATAAAAGAAAGGACTTTATTAGGCTTATAGTTTCAGACAGTTAAAGTGTACAAGGGCTGAGCAAAGAATGGCAGCAAGAACAGCTGACAGACCACACCTTGATTCACAACTAGGAGCCAAAGAGATCACTGGGAATGGTTCAAATCCATCCCCTAGTGGTACACCTCCTCCAACAAGGCCCCACTTCCTAATCCTTCCCAAAATGTTCCGCTAAATATTCCAAGTAGTCAAACATGAGCCTACGTGGACCATTCTCATTCAAATCACCACAGGGAAAAAACTATTTTATAGGCTATTATGGCACATTATTTTAATTCTTATACATATAAAACAAAGAATTTTATATGAATTATATATTTGTATATATGGTAGATGTTTAGGTTTCTTTTTTTAAAGATAGAAGTCTCTGTGTGTAGTCTACACTACTCTTGCTCCATGCATTCATTGCTCAACCTACATGGACTCTGACTCTCTGAAACCATAAGCCCAAGTGTTGTTGCCTCGGTCTCCTGACTGGTAGGTTTATAACCATGAAGCTCTGTGCATGGCTAGGCTTGACTTTGGTTTTAAACTGAGCTCACTCACCTTAACTAAAATCATTAGTGTAGGTTTAATGAGACCCCTCATGACCCAAGATATGGCACATGCTTTGCCTTCTGCCTAAACAACTCTACCCTCCAAGCCTACCACCTCCCCTGATGTAGCACTAATTTCTCCTCAGAAGATATATAGGAAACACTTCCTCTAGACTGGCTCCTCTACTGCATCTTCTCTTCCAACAGTTTTCCCTTCCTTGGGAACACCACAGTTTGCAGTAATTCACAGTTTATTAACACACCTGTTTTCTCACTGCCTGATAGACGCACTTGAAGATAAACTATATCAGAGCCAAGATACTATATTTCTTTTCTTTATTTTCATATTCTCATATTAGCCAGTACCTGGCGTGTACTTTGCCTTCAACACATATTTGTTAAATAAATGAATGGCCATTTGAATACTCATACTTAAATGAATATATAAGTCATTCTAACTAGAGATCCTGGAAATTTATTCATTCAAATAATGGCTGCAATCGGTGAAAAACACTATGGATTCTCTAGATTAAGGTATCTTGGAAGTAAACTGCCAGGAGCATACAGCATATATTTCATCACCTGTAAGTACAGAGGTTGAGATCATGTTGGTTCTAGAGGTGGTGGCTTGGTCAAACATTTTCTGTATTACTATTGGAAAGCTAATGAATTACTTGAATTACTATTGAATAGCTCTATTCACCTATTAGATAGGTAAGCGTTTCAAGAAGAATTGAGTTAAGACAATCAAATCAAAGCCAGCACATGGCCACAGTACATGAGATCAATGATTGATCTTTCTGTTTTGATACATAAAAGCTCAGGAGCAGTAGGATAGGGGTGGCATGGTGATAAATAAGACAAGTATTGCCCTTCAAAAAGTTGTAGTTAAGTAGTTAAATATGATAGGTTATTTTCTATGTCAGCTTGACTAGCTACAGATGAAATGCTATTTCTGGCTGTGTCTTTGAGTGTGTTTCCAGATGAGAATACCATTTGAATACAGTAGACTCAATAGATCATCTTCCCCCATGTAGATGGCCACCACCTAGTCTGCTGAGAGCCTAAACAAAATCAAAGTGCAGAGAGGGTTCAGTTTTCTTTCCTACTGCTCCACATTTGACCTGATACATCAAATTTCCATTTCTGTTGACCTCAGACTGGATGTCCACTGTCAATCCTCCCTAGTTCCCAGGCTTTGGACTTAGACTGAGTTATACAGATGGTCTTCCTGAATCTTCATCTTGCAGATGGCAGTGCGATGAGCTTTCTCAGTCTCTGTATTGGAAAACATTCCTCACAATAAATAAGTAAATCTCCTTTTGGATCCAGTTCTGTGGAAATCTCTGAGAAGATCACATGACACAGAATGGAACAGCAGACACCTGTAACAGAGTATGCAGGATGCAGAGACTGCAGAGGATTCCACAAGGGCACCCAGCATCAATTCTCTAGTGGGCATCAAATCAAAGACAAACTCCAATATTGCTCAAACAAGCGAATGATCTAATTTGCATTTTAATGATGTCATATAGGTGCTCTTAATCAAATTGGAGAAAGTCTCCACCAGTCAGGTTACTCAGAGATGTCAGCAAAACAGGAGGCAGCTGTAGATTTGGGTGTATTGAAGAACATTCATCCCAAATAAAGATATCCCCATGCATGTACTCCTGAATGCCAGCTGGCCAATGGACAGAAACATAACACTCAGAACACATTTCCAGCCATCCAATCATTGATTACTCTTGTAGAAATACACATTTTCTGTTCAAAATGTCTTGAACAAGGAACACTGTCTGTAACCTTGTTATTCTACTGTTTAGCCTGATAGAATTAAGAGACCTCTTTTCATCTTGCTCAGCAGTGGCAATTATTTGCCAAGATAAGGTCATGGCAGAGGAGATGATTAGTGCCCAACTCCACATTTATTATGACTAATTTTATGAACAGCTTAGAGAAGTGTCATTTCCTTTTCTCTTTCAGCACAGTGATCATTGGCAGACACCCAAGGGCATTGTCATGCAGTGATGCTTATGGGCAGAAAGTCCCAGTCACACTATTAAGAACACCCTCCAGGATCCTGTCACCCTCACCTCATCCGAGTCACATCTCTCTCTCATTCTAGAAAAGCCTGCTTTATCAAGCTCTCCAAAAGCTTACCATGCTTTTGTTTCTAGAGAGAAACAACTGATGGGTAGAAGGAAAAGCAAGCCAAATGGAAACACAACACAGTTTAGATCTAAGTGAATTTAATCCAAAGTATCTCAAAGAGCATAATGGGAGATAAGCCGTTTTACAAATACAAATCACTCCTTGCACACAGTAAGATGGACCACCTCAAAGAACAAGTTTCCATATTTCACAGGCTAAGTAGAGAACACATAAAGAGAGAGAGAGAAATAGAGATGTGTGTGTGTGTGTGTGTGTGTGTGTGTGTGTGTGTGTGTGGAGAGGAGAGAAGTAGGATAGGGGGTGAAGGGGAGTACAGTGAACTTAAGTGAAAGGAGGGGAAGAGAAGAAAGAGGAGAGTAGAGGAGAGAAGGAGAAGGAGAGAGAAAGAAAAAGAGAGAAGAGAGGTCCTAAGGTTGCCCATGAGGTCACTTCCCATCCATGCATAGTGACTCATGTTGCCTGCAGTCATCCTTTTATCAAAATTGTTCTGAGAACTTGCTAGTGCTGTATGCTGTTTAGAGACAAGGAATTTGACAGGATCCAGGCAGGCACATTTTATTACATTTTATTGTTTATTTGCTTTTAGAAACCACTCTGCTTGTTTAATGAAGACAAATTTTCACAGTCCCAGAGGAACAAGACAGAAACAGAAAAGTCAGATAAAGAGTCAGATGGCAGAGGTGGAATAAAGGGGACTGATTTGAGATTTTAGAAATAGAACCACAGAGAGAGACTGGCTGAGTTGGTGTTAGGAGAGATCTGGTAAGAGAGAGAAAGAATCAATTATAAAATACAGCTCTGAAAGAAGAAAAACAGAATTGTACAAAATCTAGTGATCACCAGAGTTTTGTAGTTTCAAATTTAAAGTCTATTCAACCAATTGACTTTACTTTCTGGGCTGGAAACTCTGCCAGTTGCTAGAGATTTAACAGAAGAAAAAATCTCACAACAAGAGTTTACTTGCTAGCTGAGTTGACCCGGACCCACTCTCATTTTTAAGCATCACTAGGATGCAAATGTTTCACTGGGTTCCTGTAATGTCAAACATCTGCTGTGTTGCCTTTACCCTCCCTGCTCACAGATACTACCAGCCCACACAGAGAAGCTTCATGTGCACAAAGGCCAACAAACATGTCCTGCAGCACAAGCCACAAGTATCTCAGAAAACCCATCTGGGGTCATTCTTTGAGCTGGGCTTCTTGGCTTTCTTTCTCACAAGTTTTATTTTCTGCTTGGAAATTTCTCTTCCTATATTGTAAATAGGACTTCACAGAAAGGAACCCACATGCAGGGGCCAACCATCATGAGAAGCATGTTAAAGCCCCTCCACAAAATGAACAGAAAGCATAATATATATCTGTGAAAAATTCCCCTAGAGCAGCAGCGGTGCTCACAATCACCTACTCTCTGCCTTTTTTCTGGGTCCTAAGTAATTGTCCTCTTGCCATGATCAATACTCTGACAAAAGCAATGCAAGGAAGGGTTTGTTTGGCTCACAGTTCAACACTCCATTCTATCCTGATGGACACAGTATGGCAGCAGGACTTGAGGAAGCTTTTCACATTGAATACAGAAGACAGAAGTAGAGTGAAAGAAAGAGATGAATTTGTGGGTTTAGCTCCTTTTCCTCCATTTTTACAGTCCAGGATCCCTAGCCCAAGGAAGGATCCAAGACACAGTAGAATGGGGCTTCCCACCTCAATTAAGCTATGCTAATCAAGAAAATTCATAGGCACGTCCTTATTTAAATAATATTGTACAAGTGTGCCTGGAGACGTTTTCTTGGTGATTATATCATCAAGTCAACAATCAATAGTAACCTTTCTATCCTATGTGTTAGCTTCAGCCTCAGGCTGGGGGGGTAGGGGGGGAGTGTCCTGTATAGCTTAATGGCAGACCTATGGCATAAAGGGCTCTGAGTTTCATCTCTAGCACAGCCAAGAAAATGGGGAAAAAGCTATCCTCATACTAGGTTCCTTTAAGAGAACAACTGGGGAAATCGTTAAGAAGGAAAACTGCCAGCTCTGCAGGTATGAGGACCTGAATTCAGATCCCCAGCACCTATGAAAAGTTAAGTGCTTGGAGTATATCTGTTGCCCCAGTGATGAGGCAGCGAAATCATGGACGTCTACCTAGCCTAACCAAATTGATGAGGTCTGGGTTCAGCAGGAGACCCTATCTAGAGAAAAACAACCAGTGTCAACCCCTGGCTTCCACGTGCAAATGTGAACAAATACACGAACAGGCACACACACACACACACACACACACACACACACACAGCAGAGCAGGGCAGGGACACTGTCTATTAAGACAAAATGGGTAAATGTGTACCTTCTATCTCTTCATTATCCCATTTAAGAAAAGAAACTTTTCCTCCCAATCATGAAGCCTTTCTCTCTTATTGACCCTCCTAGAACTGGTCACCAAGAGGAGAACAATATTGGAAACTGACTGTTTAAAAATAAAGTAATCTTCAAGACAGTCACCATGGTGACATGGAAGGGATTAGCTGATCAGTTTGGGTCACGGAGACATGTATACTCCCTTTTAGCTGAGGGTTGAGGATGTCAGGAGCCAACATTGCTTGTAATATTGTGTTAAGAAGCCCTGGTGAGGAGCTTTTTTTGATAAATAGAAGGTAGCAATGTGCATAGCTGAGTCTGAAATTGATAGATTTGGACTCATTCGTTAAAGGAAAGCAGTAATATGCTGACTGATGTCTGGGGAAAAGGAATTGGTGTCTGTAAAGCATTTTATAAATATGACCTAGTAAACAATAATGGTGGAAGCATTGAGGTACTGGACACTCACCATCTGTGACTGCTTGAATTCAGAAAGACATCGCTGCTCTTGTTCTGCCCGCAGCCCGCCTTGTAAGGTTATTATTACAGGACAGCTGAGCTCTAGAAGCCTGGAAGGCTTTTTAGATCCTCAGTCACCTCTGAGACATTTATTGTCTATTTCTTAACATAGTTTATATGGAAGAGAAAAAAACTGGAGGAAGATCATCAGCCATGGAATTGAGAGACTGCCTTCACCATACAACTCTGATGGCTCAGTAAGGACAGGAACAGGGACATGTATCCTTCCCATGCCTCACTTCTGAGAAGGGGACAAATCCCTTAGCACCTGCTCAATCGATATGTGCCATTCCTCATGGACGCATTGGGAAGTACTTGGTTTGAGCTTCATCTTCCTGCCTTCCGGCCTGCCCATTCTAAAGGTCTCCATCTGACCCAGGCCCTCTAACCTCTTGAAGTCTCAGTTCCTTCTCTACAAAGTCAGTTAGTTTTGCCCCATCCCACTGTAAGACTCCAGGTCTCCACTATCTAAGGTAAATTTTCCCGGTTGGATAATCTCAGTCCTAATTCAAAATTTAAAAGATGTTGTAATTTAGGTGTCCCAGGGTGGGGAAAGAATTTGAGATAGAGACTTGTGGGGGGGTTGGGAGTAAGTAGGGTACTACTAGAACCAAAGGTCATGGGGGGGAGGGGACAGAAGAGAAAGGCAGCGATGAGCTGCAGTCTCATCCAAATGGCAGCACCAGTCATCATCGCAGGATCTCTGGAGCCAGGGTTGTCCTCCAGAGTACAAACTGAGGCAACCCCACCCTCTGCCTTCAAATTAGTGAAGGTTGCTCCCATCAGAGCAGCTTAGGCAAGGCAGTTCTGGCGGGTAGCAGTGTCTGGAAGGACTCCACAGTGAACTTCCAATACTAAGTGCCAACACTCCCAGAAACAGGAACCCACCTAGATGCCTCAGTCTTAAAGGAGGTGGTGGGGCAAGTATGAGATATGAGTGACATGCCCACTCCCACATCTGCTAACTAGCAGGAGCAAGGCAATGGGGCCATGCCTCTGCTTCCCACCTGCTCATCTGATGGCCTCGTATTCTCTACACTAAGTTCCTAAAGGGGATGCTATACTGGAGTCCTCCTGCCCAGCTTAAGGTGTGACTGAGCACAACCCAATTCTGCAAATGGGCCCCAACAGGAAAGCTCTGCTTGGCATTGCAGGCTATGTTTCCTCTGGACTTCGTGAGGTAATACCCTGCCCGTTTCATGGCTTCTGGCACTAGTTTGAACCTAGCATGTTGTGCAGGGTAAGCAAGCACTCTAGTCCCAAGCTACAGCCTAAGTCCTATCCTGCCTTTTAACAGGCATGATAACTTAATCTTCAAAACACATCATTTTATGCATTGACTGTCAATGCTGAGAACAGCTCTCCCTTACAATTTCTGATGATTGTAAGTTGTGAGAAATTAACATTCCCTTCGCTTAAACGTGAGGAAGCTAGAGCCTAGTAGCCTCTTACTAGACGGGTTCTATGTCTGAAGAATTCTAGCCTTTGTAGTGTCAACATTGAGAAAAGATTTCATTACAGAATGAGGTAGCCTAGCTAATTCAAGCATTTATTTTTCCTTTTATCTTCAGTGGGGTTTTTTTTTTTCTTTTTTTGAGTTTACTATTTTGGAGGATATATTTTTTATTTTCTGTCCTTTGGTTTTGAGCAAAAGACACATCTTAAAAATATCTAATCAATAAGGAAAATGCAATTCCATTACACCTTGCTTCCTTTCATAGGACCTATTTTAAGCTTAGACTTCCTGGAACTAAGCTATCCAGTGGTTTATCAGAAATAACTAGACACTTTGAATAAATTATATTTACAAATCCACAACTGTCTCTGGGTATAAATTTATACAAAGCTATCCTAAGAATTTATTAATGCTATTCCACTTGGAATGACAAGGAAATAAATGGAATAAAATCATTCCACTCAGGTTTACTGGGGTTACTCCAGAGAAGTTTATAAACACAGAACCTCAAGGGTCTTTGTTGTTAGCAGCAAGTGGAGTCAGCTTTCAGAATGTAACACCATACGTTAGACTGACATTTTCTTGGTTGATAAACTTCTGCCCATAATTAATCAA
Source organism: Rhynchomys soricoides (assembly GCA_019843965.1). Lineage (NCBI taxonomy): Eukaryota > Metazoa > Chordata > Mammalia > Rodentia > Muridae > Rhynchomys > Rhynchomys soricoides. The sequence continues at coordinate 1,730,970 of JADRCH010000277.1, forward strand.
TTGTAAAAAAAAAAAAATTACTGAGTCTTCCATTTAGATATATTCCTGCCCTCAAGAAATTTACCATCTCCTTGGGGAGAACAGAGTAGCACATGAAATAATTAAAGTACAATTAAATCTGAAATGCCATAAGTTTCACAGGAGTTCAGGGAGAAGAGTCAGTCACTGCAGGCTGATGTAGTCAGAAGAGCATGCACCAGGGATTAGAAGGGAGACCTTTGAAAGCCTCAGTTGAACTGCAAAAATATTTTCTGGGTGGGGCAGTGTTTTAAGTGTTCATTACTTTTTAATGTCTTATCTATAAATTATTGATTAGGCTGCTGAACGCTGAGTCGTACTTGAAAGAGCTAGCTTGCTGTGGGTCAGGTGAACTTGGAGGAACGGAAGATATGGAGAAGGTCTCAGAGCTGGTGGCATCCCTAGAGGCAGGGCAGACATGGATGAGAGTCCCCAGGATGTCAGCAAGAGGATACTGATACTTGGTGAGAGGCAGTAAGAAAGGTAGTCCTCAAACCATTTGTCCTTGCTCCCAAACCCCAGGTCGTATTTGCTGACCCACCATTGAGTAAAGAAGGTAGAAGAAGATTTGGGGAAAAATTCTAGTCAGGACAAACTGCTGCTGAGGGGTCACAGCCACTGGCTGCAGAGATTTTATGATCCTGCCCATATTTTTGTAAATTTTGTGCCATTAATGGTATGAAAAAGGCCAGGTGCAATGGCACATGCCTTTAGTCCCAGCACTCAAGAGACAGAGGTAGGCAGATCTCAGTGAGATCAAGGCCAGCCTGGTCTACACTGTGAGTTCCAGGACAGCCAGGGCTTTATAATAGAGAGACCCTGTCTCCAAAAATAAACAAACAAATAAATAAATGTATGAAAGAGTTAGGCATGGTGATACAAGTCTATAATCCTAGCTACTGAGGAGGCTGAGCCAGAAGATGTGCGTGTAAAGGCCAGACTGGACAACTTTTGGAGACTTTGTCTTAAAACCATAGTAAAAAGAAGGGTCAATGTTGTCATAGTTGCTTCTTGTTGCAGGGATAAACTAACCCAACAAAAAGAGCTTAAAGAATGAAGGAATGGTTTATTCTGGCTTAGAGTTTGAGGTCACAGAACCTTATGGCAAGGAAGTCACAGGAGCAGGACCTTGAAGTAGCTGGTGATGTGGCATCTACAGTCAAGAACTTTCTCCATTTTCTCCAGCATCCTAACGAAGGAATGGTGCTACCCACAGTAAGGGGAGTCGGGAGCATGCTCAGTCATCCCTTCCAGGTGATTCTGGATCTCATCAGGTTGACAGTTGAGATGAATCATCACAGGCATACAGCTAAGTGACAGAGCGTTTGCTTAGCATTCAGGAGCGCTTAGGCTCAATGACCAGCACTGGGGGGTTGGGAGGAAGTTCAGAAATCACCAGTTGGTAAACTAACACCAGAGCAGCTAACATACTCAAGCCTTGAGAAGAAAACTCTACAAGAATGCGCAATAGAATATCAATCACAGTAATGACCACTAACAGCACAAGTACTTTCTGTCTGGGAATGTCAGATACATTTATATTCTATACTTTATTTAATCCTCAAAACTGTACTTGGAAAGTGGTCATGTCCCACAGCACAGATGGGACAAAGATTGCTCCTAGACAGAGAAACTGCCATAAAGGAGAAATTAGAATGAGTTGCATATTCATCTAGTGAATGACTAACCAATTGAGTCATTCAATTAAGAACACCCTGTGGGAATGACAGTTACCAAAATATCAAGAGTCCCCAAATACCTGAGTCCTGACAAAGTTCTTTTACTCACACTATCTCTTCATCTCAGTACAATTTGGCAATGAAGACATTTTCTTTCCTCCTATAGATAAGAAAATGGGTAAGAGGAGGGGTACATGACTCAGTCAGGGTCTGTCAGCTGGTAAGAATAGACTGAAACAAGACTCCAACCCAGTTGTGCAAACACCAAAACCAGGAGGAGGCCAGGAGGAGTGAAGAGAAAGGATGCCCTAACATGGACTTCGACTCCCTGCATCCCTACGACATTACACACAGAAGTCACCTTTTCCTAAAGGGGATTGTTTTTAACTCTGGTAAACAAGAGGGAAGGTGACCACAGGAAGACTGCAACCTAGCCTCTATCAAACCTTGAATAGAGAGGAAAGGCTTTGTTGCTGTTATCCTGGCAACAAAGAGAAGGGACAGCTGCAGAAAAAGACAAAGGGAGCATAGGGGAGCAAAAAGACCTGAAAGGCAACTTTGGGTCTGGTGAGAGAGACCTGCCTGGTCCCTTCCACTGGGAATTTACCATAGCAATAAGATCCCTGAAGCTCTCTAGCCAACCTCCTTGCCCAGCCTCCAGCTGCCAGTCCAATATGCCAACTCCTCCCCTGGAAGAATCCTGTGGAAGCCATTATGATAATGCAGTTCCTTGCTGACTTGCCATTGGGAGCACTAGGCAGATCCCTTGAGCCAGGCTTTCTTTGAATGGAAGAACTAGAGGAGTTGCTGCCATAGCAACACATTTCCCCTGCCCATTTCTACCATCCGTGAGCTGGGGGAGATCCCTGGAGGAAGTGGTTCCCCACCTCCTTTACCAAGGCAAGAGAGATCGCCAAGGACACACAGATGGAGAGGAGCCTTAGGGAATGTTCCCTCTAGCCTGAGATGGCTGCTGATGTTGTCATGGCAACAAGATCCTATGCCCACCAAACCATGAAGGAGGGAGAGCTGAAGGGCTGCCTGAGAGCCGGCATGTGCCAGAGCAGCTCCAAGCTCCCATATCTGCAGGCAGGCTATATGGCAGAGGTCCACCTTAGGTTGGAGCATCCCAGAGGCTCATCTGGGGTATCTGAAAGGACTAGTAACAACCTTCTGTGAGAGGACAGTGCTAATTAAGACAAGGAGTGAAGAGGAATAAACTATTGTGGTGGTGCACACTGGGAATCCTAGCACTTGGGAGACTGATTACAAGTTCAAGAAGCCCTTGGACTGTGTTGTGAGAACTGCTCTCAGAAACAATGACTACAGAAGGTGTGGGGTGGCTGATTTAATGTCAACACTGACTTTGCCAATGCGGAACATTTGGTTTGCATGTGTCCAAAATGTCCTTATTTTTCTCTCTATTCTTAAATTGACTTGGATAAATCCCTTAACCATCAATAATGTGTCAAACCCTCAGATCACTTTTGTCTACCCGCAGAAGACGACCTGGGAACATCTACAGAAGGAAACGTCCTATCCTCTAACTAGATTCAAATTGGAGTTTCTAAGTTATGAATGTGTGCATGATTTATATTATTAAAATGTGCCCTAACCTATAAAACCCAATTCAAAATGCATAAAAATAGACTATTCTGGGAACCAAAGTCGCGATAGTTACAGTGTTGTTGACCACAAGAATGGAAATGTCAGCACCCTAGATCCACACACCTGCCCATCACTGCCTTCCATTAGACACATCTGGGAGTAAAGGGAGTGAGAGATGAGTAAAACATGTTGATATAAATCCCATTGCTCTTTTTTATTCTATTCCCTCTAATTGGGTCATTGTCATTCCCATCTGGGTTGGGAAAACACTACTACATCTCTGATGAGGGTAGGTAATGTATTAAACCATTCACAGGCCATAGAATCAAATTTATACTATTAAAAAAGGACTTGATTCATTTTTACCATCACTGTCCTGTCTACAACTGACACACAGATGAGACACAGCGCTGGTGACCACAAGATGCTGCTGAGGACGCCCCTCTTGGGACATCACAATTACAGCTGCATTGTATATCAGACATGGTCTCCTCTTCCTGGTGATGCTCAGAGAAGCCAGTATTCTCTCTGCATTGAGGCTAAGAAGCATAAGTGAGTTTTGCTAAGGTCACTTGGAGTAGATATAAACTCTGGACTCAAGCCCAGGGCTAGTGCAAAGCCAATGATCTTTGCCCGTATGTACGAACTCCCCAGGTAGCCATGAGCACAGAAACTGCCTCTGTCACAGCTGGTCTGGATCGGTTGGAGTAAGGCAATATAAAGAAAATGGATGGAAGTGCTATTAGTTTCCTTCGCACATTTTTTGTTGAGTCCCAGATCATCCAACAATTGCACTGTTTGCTGTGCCAACTCAGTGCCTCCCCCGGCCTCCTCTTCTGCAGCTATTGTGCTGTTTGTGTGGTCTCATTTACATTCATTTCAGTTCACAGGGAACACCTGGCACTAAATGGACAAACCTAGTTTTGTTTCCGGTGAGATGATAAGAAGGAATGTGAAGGTGGCAAATGAATTCAAGCCACTTATCAGCCTTATAAATCCACGGGGGATGAGAATCTAATACAGGCCAACCACTAATCATCTGGCTCTCCAGTTATCTGTGCAGAAGCAGTTCACCACTTACAACTTGCTCAAATTAAACCCAGTCTCTTACATCTATCCCGTTTTTCCATCTGAATAGGTATGTTAACATGCGTGCAGATACATGCATGCACAAGTAGTAAGAACAGTTCTGTTAGGAGTGGCTCTCACAGGCACTGAGACATGCGCACAATCAGACTGTCTCCTACCACTTGGGCCATTAAGTAGCCACTGATAAGTGTATTCTGAAAAGTGAGACAGGATCTAAGACTTACTTAGAAGCCAGTGAGCATTGTTTTTTAGTAGCAGAAACTACTAAAGCAATCGAATGAACAGTGGACTGGATCATTTACCCTTGATGTACCACTTCCTCTATAACTCCCTCTATACATATGGCTTACTGCACAGCTATGGAAAACTATGGCTTTCGAGAACTACCTGAAGGCATTAGGAAGTAGCCACCCTCAAATACTAAGTGAAGTATGCAAAATGCAAATTTGTGTGTATAATATGACTCTGATCATGTAAGAGACTTTATATCTGAGTGTGCATGTGTATGTGTGTGTGTGTGTGAGAGAGAGAGAGAGAGAGTGAGAGAGAGAGAGAGAGAGAGAGAGAGAAATAGAAGAGAGGTGATACTTAATTTTGAATGTCCGTTTGCTTACACTGAGAAATTCATAGCAAACTTAAAAAGAGGTGTGCCTACAATATTCTCAGAGATACTTACTTAGCTCAGAAGAGTTCTGACCGAATGAGTGGGTTAAAGCCTGGGGATTCACATCAAGTGGCATTATTAGTAGGTATGGAGGAAACGTAAGTCACTTCGGATGTCCCTACTGAAGCATTACCTTCTCTGATCTGCTTCCTCTCTGCAATGAGGAAAAGAAACTTCCCCCATTACCTATTCCACCACTGCAACACTCATGTGAGCGTACTGGGCCAAGCACAGGCTGTAATCAGTGCAACAGGGAACTAAAATAAATAGTTCCTCCTCTTACACTGTTCCTTCAAACCCTTTGTCCATTGCATCAGTAAGCTGCCTAATACACACATGTGTATCTACCAAATACACTTTTCTCCAGAAAATATAATATGAGAGAAAAGTCTGCTTTGATAGTACTTTCATTTTGTGGGTTTTAATTTTTTAAATATATATATTTTTTCCTCAGATGTTAGCACTAGGATTAGCATTTCTACAGCCAAAAAAAATAAATAAATAAATAAGTTTTGAAAAATTCAAAGCAAAATAATAAATGAGCCTGCTTAGAATTCCTTATGAGACATTCCTGCCTCACTTCATTCTCAGGATGTGTGCCTGACTGAGCCCTGAAAAGAACAATGACAATTGGGAGTCCCACCATGGCTTTGGCAGAGGGCATGACCTTCCCACATAGGTGATGAAACAGAGACTTCTGCCTTTAGCATCTGGAAAAGGGGGCCCAGTATGGTGGCTCACACATTTCGTCTTGGTACTCTAGAGGAAGAGGCAGGCAAATCTCTTTGAGTTCAAGGCTAGCCTGGTCTACATAGCTTAGTCTGAAAACAGAGATGACTCTTGACTTTTAATAACTTATATGGAAACATTTAAACTTAATTTGAGCTGCCTTGAATAAAGTAAGCCACCACCCCGCAAAGGAAGAACAAGGCTGTATGTACCATAGCCTGAGGGGCCTATTTCTAGCATATTCTTGAGTATAGGCAAACCATAACCAGATTATCAGAAGCCGGGTCCTGAGTGAAACCTTACCGATAAAGAGCTAGCCATTTGAGAGAGTCAGAGGAAGAAAAATCTAGACATCTGTGTCAGAGGGAGCTCACAGATCCATCACACAACTGAGAGAAAACGGGCTTCCATGTATCAGCTGCACTCCCCACCTGTGTGGGAGTCTTTCCATGCTGTAATATTGATTTCTGTCCTTGACCATCTCAGATACAGGGAAGCATTATCCATCAGCCTTCAGAAGAAATGCAGCTAACGAGCCGTGTTTCCTCTTCTTTCATTTGTCTCTGTTAGTAATGTCAACGCAAACCTTCCTGAAATAGAAGCCAGCAAATATTTCTTAAAACACTTTTCGATGAGTGGCCCTCTCCACTCCCTTCCCTGTCATTCTCCAAGTCTCCCAGAAAAGAAAATAAAAGAGATTATCAAAATCCTTTTCCAATGGGTTTATTTTGATTAATCATTGTCTTTTTCCTCTTCCTCCTCCACTTCCTCCTCCTCCTCTCAAAAGCTACCTTTCCGAGTTGAAGGTATTTCCTAAATAAACTAAAAATAGCTGTTTTGTCGATATTACTTGAAACTGAGGTTAAAAAAAATATATGCTCAGTACATTTTGATTACACATGGACATAAAGAAACCTCCCTTCAGAGAAGTCCATCACTGTCATGTGTTCAGAGAAGCAATCCTTTTTGGAGCAATATTTATTAAACGCTTCCCTGCACTGAATCACCCCTCAGTATTCATGTGTTCCACACTCAATTTAGCTAGTAGAGTTTGAGAAACAGCCACAGGCAACGCCTCAAAGATGCAGAGACGAGGCACAGGGCAGGAGACAGCCTTTCCAAGCCTGCCCTAGGAAAGCCCATGGAAGAAGCAGCAGAAAATTCCCTTATTCTGAGGCTCCAGAGCAGAGGCACACTAAGGACGATTATGTAAGTGTGGGCAAGAAAGCCAGCCAGGGCCTGTTTCCCCCTTAGTGGGAGAGCATCTTCACTGAGAAGCAAAATCCCTGCATTACACAACAGTCTAAACTGTTTCGAGATACTGACTGAGCTTTTTTAAGAAATAGTTGAATGGCTGGCATCACTATGGGGGAGACTTCGTACTAACAGCAGACCTTGTGATTTGAACACAGCTTGTGCACCAGGCCTAGGCTTGTGCATTTGATAAGAAATGCATCACACAGTCTGGAGAATCTTAATAAGGCAATAGATACAAGAGTAGGGGGAAAAGACAAATCTCATTTAAAATACACAAGAAACTTTACACATAAGACCCAGGTCACCTCAGATCCACTTATCACAGAAAAGATTCTAAACACATTGTTTCTACAAAAGAGATCTGGGAAACCCATTAAGTGTGGGGTTTTGGATGATAACAGGACTCAGAATAAAAACTCAGAGATTCTTGGGCATAATCAGCTATGGTCACAGAGAAGAAGTGATTTGGAGCTTTTGTTTTCAGTGTGTTGAAACACATTGGTAGAAGGAGGTGAACTGTCTCATGAATGTCTATAACAAGCATAGACAGAATCCGCACCCACAGTGGGTCAGCATGCCTCACACACAAAGCCATTCTGTCTCTGGGTCAGCCTGAGGGCTGGGGTCCTTGTTTGCTGTCAATCATGTCCCAGATTGTTCCAGATACAGCTGGACTTTTTTTCTCAAGCAGAGTCTATCCTACTGTAGGAATCTAGGATCTCAGGATCTCAGTTTGTTCAGGAAAGATCACTGAATCTTGCAGATTCCTGTCACCTAGCATTTGGTAAGCAGTTCTCAATCCATAATTCATATTCAGATAGGAATTGTGTTTATCAGAGTTAAGTAAGAATCAGTGGTTGGGCAGAAACGAATTCCAACTGATAACCATTGGCAAGTGAAAAATTAGTTTTCTCTAAAGCAGTCTGTTTGGGTATACAAACCACTCTTAAGGCCAGGCCCCATGCAAACATGCAAAGCACAAGATGAACCCAGACTTATTTTTTGGAGGTTTTATCACATGACGCTTTTGTCTGAGCCTTTTTTTTTTGGTCCTTACCCAACAAGTCTGTTTATATATTACAGTTTCCAGTTTTGTGTTTTTAAGGTATTTCTGTGTGTGCCAATGTGTGTGTGTCTAAGTGTATATGTGTTTCTTGTTCTTTTTCTTTGGCACTTGTTTTTCCAATCATTTGTTCGCTTTGCCTTATTGAGATTTGTGTTTGTGTTGTTGTAGAAGTTGTTTTAAGATGCCTGTTTGGGTTTTTTTTTTCTGAGTAAGAGCAAGAAAGTATGTAGAGTTGGGTGGTTGGAGAGGTGAGGAAGATCTGAGAAGAGCTGAGGAATGGAAAACCATAACCAGAATTCATTGTATGGAAAAAAAAGATATATTGTCAACTAAAAAGAAATGGTTGTTGAGCCAGGCACAGTGATGCACATCTTTAATCCCAGCACTCAGGAGGCAGAAGCAGGAGGATTCCTGAGTGTGAGAAAGGCTATCCTGGTTTACAGAAAAAGTTCCAGGACAGCCAGGACTACACAAACAGACTCTGTCTCAAAACAAAACAAAACAAAAACAAACAAACAAACAAAAAGCCAGAAGTAAATAACCAGTGGTTAGAGAGTAGAATGAAGGATTCGCAATGCCCATGAATGAAGGATCCACAGTGCCCATGAATGAAGGATTCACAGTGCCCCTGAAGGGCACTGCATGGGGGAGGGGGAAGGGCCTGGGCTGCTGGCTCCATGGGTAAGTGCATTTGCTGTGCAATCATAGAGACCAAGGATTAGAATATCCCAGCACCCAGATAATAATCCAGGTATCCTGCACACACCTGTGACTCCCCCTCAGAAGAGAACAGAAAAGGATGGTCTCTGTGACTAGTCAGGTTCCAGACTAACAGGAAACACATCCAGGTTTCAGGAAGAGACCCTGCCTCAAAGGAATAGGCAGAGTGTAGAAGAGAACACTCACCCTTCTCTTCTGGTCCTTGCACATGTACATAGCCCATCACTCATGTGCTCGCACATTCACATGCAAATTAACTAATTGTGTTTTTACAGAAAAGTACATTAAAGGCAGAGAAAGCATGTGGTGAAGAAAAACATCTAAAATGACAAATTAAATAGATCGATGCAGAATAATGGGATTCTGTTTACTCTTGAAATCAAAGACCAGCAATTAGGAATGAAATGGTTGTTTCTCTAGCTCTTCCTGTTGGAACGAATCTAAAAGGTGTAACTGTAAAACACATACATCTGTCATGATTAGCATAACCCTAAAAGCTGAATCTGGACAAAGGAATGAGGAGTGTTGGAAGAAGACTGGCCAGTGATAGACAGGTCATGGCCACCTGCAGGCCAGTGATGGAAAAGTCACGGCCACCTACGGTCCAACAATGGACAGGTCATAGCCACCTGCAGGCCAGTGATAGACAGGTCATGGCCACCTGTAGGCCAGTGATGGAAAAGTCATGGCCACCTACAGTCCAACAATGGACAGGTCATAGCCACCTGCAAGCCAGACAAGTAATAGTCACATGCAGGCCAGTGATGGGATTATGGGCCTGTTTATAGAGTCAGTGATGGATTTTATAGAATCAGTCATGATTGCCTAACTGTTCTAGAACAGGAGCTTTCCCATGTTCCACAGTGAAGGATGGCTCGAATAGATGCTAGGAGTCTAACACAATATTTAGTGAGCACATACCCGAACCTAGAGCTGTAGGAATAAACAGTGAGCAAGGGAATTACTGCCCCTGAAATTCATAGCCATCCAACCAGAACCAGATCAGAATAAGACACGACTGAATGCAGTCTTTCAGGCTATTAAAAGCCAGTTACTGAGGACACCAAAACTCTAGTCAGAAAGGCAACAGTCTATTCAAATGTAAACAGACACTCCCAAGAGCAGACTCTCTGTCCAGCATGGCGAATGCACATCACATGAAATCACATACTTAACCTCTCAGAGCCTTAGCTACCTTGTCTGCTTTGCAGAGAGGCACTTTCCTCATTATATGGCTGAGGGGATTAAATGAGCCAATACTTGCAGAGCATGTAGAAGCACCCTGGATACACAGAGCGTTCTGAAAGATTACTTTGATTCTGGCAGCTCCTAATTAGGAAGTTGTATTATTACATAGCAATCAGTGTCTTAATTGGAATGAGCAAGAAGATACACGATTAGGAGAACAGAGATGGAAGGGAGTGAGTGAGTGAGGAGTTGAAATTCAACAACAGCAAGAAGCAACCTTTCATTCACTACAGGCTACTGCTAAGATGGCAATTCAGACCAATGAAAAACAGGCAGAGTGTCCGAGTGTAGGGTTGCACGATCAGTCTGGGCTGCTCCTGCCCTAGCTCTAGTTCTGGGCTCAGCATAGTGTGGAGCCTGTGTCCCTGCACCTCCCCTCCCCCCCAGTTTCCTCCTCTCTGGGTTGCTCTTCGTGTTTACTTTCTGCCCTGTTGGTAGAACAGGAGAGCATACGGTCTAATAGATGTTAAGCAACTAGGACTCTACCCTCATGCTTCCGTAATTAATTTCCACAGAGGGCCAGGCCTGCGATCCCAGCCCCAGCCTCTTACAGGGCGCACTTGTAACTGATTGTGAGGGTCGAGAAAAACTCGGCCACAGGAAAAAATTTCTGAACACAAAACAATGTTAAATTAATTCAAAAATAAACAGCGTGATGATTTCAGTGTGTCTCTGAAAGTGCTCACCCACACTGCATCCTGGGACTTAACTGCATCCAGCCCTGGTTCTGAGCACAGTTGTTCACCTTATACAGGACGCCCCTAGGCGCAGCACCAGCGAATGAAGTTGAAACACCCAGGCTCTGTTCCAAACCCTGTTTGTTATGAACTGTGGTGTTTTTACTGTACATAAAAGATTTTGTGCTCTTATAGAAATATATGGTTTCGTTAGAGGAGAGGAAGCCAAGACTCTTAGTATTTCCTCCCATACTATCCCTGCATGGAAGTACCAAATGGATCTCCCTGTGGATTGATTGTACTAGAAAGCTTGATTTTTACAACTGGTGTTTGAATTGCTGATTTCCTTTCCTTCCTTCCTTCCTTCCTTCCTTCCTTCCTTCTCTTCCTCCTTCCCTCCCTCCCTGTTATCTCCCTTCCTTCCTTCCTTCCTTCCTTCCTTCTGTCCTTCCTTCTTTCCTCCCTTCCATCCCTCCCTCCTTCCCTCCCTCCTTGTTATCTCCCTTCCTTCCTTCCTTCCTTCCTTCTGTCCTTCCTTCTTTCCTTTCTTCCATCCCTCCCTCCTTCCTTCCCTCCCTGTTACCTCCCTTCCTTCCTTCTTTCCCTCCTTCCTTCCTTCTTTCCCTCCTTCCTTCCTTCCTTCCCTCCTTCCTACCTTCTTTTCAATCCTTCAGTGAACTTTGTCTTAGGGTTAGGGCAGAATTTCCATCAACTTCTAAAATGACCCTAAACATCTTCTGCTACTCTGTACTGCAAACTTATTCACAGCAGTGTTCTCTAACTTGTCATTTTAAAGCCTTAAATCATGTTAAGCACTCTGCTCAGCGGTACCAAATAGCCAGTTTAGGTCTTCGTGTAAAAATAAACAAGCACAGACATCTCATTAGTATGGAAATTTGTTTTCATCTTTAATCAATGATAGATATATGGACAGCAAATAATTGCTTTAAAATACATTTCCTTACGATGACTTTTTATCAGTAAGTGTTTTGTTTCTGATATGTATTTTGTATACCTATATGCCTGACGTCACATAAAGACTTTTTAGGTGGTAAGAGGTTGGGATGGGGAACGTTTAATACACCTCAGTATAGCTACTTGGGAGGCTGAAACAGAAGCATCACAAGTTTGTGACCCAGAGCTGCTGGGTCACAAAGAGAGTTCAAACTAAGTGCCAAACTAAGCAGCCTTGTCTCAAAACATTGAAAGTTTTTAAAAATTAAATAAAGAAGAAAAAAGAGTGAGAGCTATCTAGAAAGTAGCATACTTATCTAGCCTGCCTGAGCCCAGAGTTCAATCCCTAGAACAGCAAATAGACACACACATACACATACACACACACACACACACACACACACACACACACACAAACTATGACCACATGGGATCCCAAGAGGGTTAACCATCCTCCACACACCTGTTCCACACTGAGGGGGAGGGACTGTGAGGTAAGCTTCTGGGAACGGGGAAACTGAGTTAGTTCTTGGAGCTCTTAGCTTGCTGAGTCTCTATGAAAGATCCAGTGTATACAAGTCCTAAGAGAACTCCAGCCTGGGAACCGAAGTGTCCAGGCACCCCCTAGTGGTCTAGTTTCCTGCTGTGCTGGCCACCTCTTGCCTTCAACATCCAGAAGCATGAGTGGGAGGTCTGGAGACTCTCCTCTGCCCACCTCAGTGCAAATGGCCGGTGGAGACATGGGACACCTGCTGTCCTTGCAGCCCACCTGGCCTCCTCAGGAGCTCGTTCTGCACAGAGGCTGAAGTGCATGCCAAGCTTGCTTTCATAGTTAATTCCACCTCATGGCAAAACTGGTCCTTGTTCAGTTTGTGTCTGGGTAACAGGAGCTACCTAACTCTCCATGAGGCAGCTTTTGGGGAACAAACATGAGGCCTTCTTTCTCTGTGCCCTGTCCCACATATGGAATGAGGGGACTTGAAACAACCCCAAAACTAACTCGAACCTTTTAGCATTCACCTAGCATAGTATGGTAGACTGGCCCCGTAGGTCTTGGCTCAGATCCGTATCCATGCTGAGTCGGAACTGGGAAACACTATCATTTGAAGGGCATGGACTGTCAAGATTCAAATCTCAGTTCTTCACTTAAAAAGTGTAGTGTTAAAGGGGAAAAACTCCACCTAACCTCTCCCTCCAACTGTTAATCAGTAAAAGGGATGAGAGCAATTACTACCTTCTAGGGTCCCATAGAGGATTAGATGAATTAAGTATATAAAGTCCTTGGGATAGACACTTCCATGAGCGCCATGCCATTTGTATTATTAAATGTGAGTGCTGCTACATGTCGGGCATATCAGTTATCTTTATTATGTATTGTATTGTCCATTACTATGTGCATTGCTTTGTCATCTATATAAGCCAGTTATTAAATACATTTTGCAGATGCAGAAACTAAGGAAGAATGATTGCAAGCATCTCACAGAAGTCACCTTGCAAATGGCCAAATCAGAGTCCAGTATTAGGGTCCTGTCTGTGCAGCTGCTCCGGGATAAATCTGCATTCTGTATAAGCATGTGTGCAGAAGTGTTAGCCATCCTTGCACAGGACTGTGAAGAGGGAATTGAGCAGTAGAACAGGATATCCAACAGGAAGGGCTTGAGCTGGACCATAACACATGGACAGCAAAAAGAGCATGTGGCTGAAGCTTAACATGGAAGCATGTGAGATGTCTTAGTGCCATAGTTTTCAGGTTTGGATCTGAATGCCCTTCCAGTTGAATCAAGGACACTAAAATAATAGCCCCTAAGAATTAAAATTTCCCCAGGAACCCATGCTAGAAGAGGAAAAGGCTGAAGTCTGTCCTGCAGGACAAGACATCACAGTTCTGACGGTTCCTCTGGGCTCTTGTGCCATCGGTTCTATAAGATACCATGACAGAGGGTGGAGAGAAAGTAGGAGACGTTCTCCCCTGAGTCAAACTGTAAACAAATGTGTTTTCTTTACTAGTTTCTAATTCAGAATTTCTTTGGAAATGCAGGAGACTAAGTTGGTGGGATTGTGGAACCAAATGCTCAGCAACAGGATCGTGCACTGTGGCCTTGGTCCCCAGCTTGGTGGTTAGATTCTGACAGTGCTGACCCACTCGCAGATGAACCCTTTGTTGGATTCATAACATGATAGTTATAGAAAGGCCCTGGAGCTTCAACTAGATCAAGCCTAGCTGAAGGAAATCTCTGAGGTGTGCACTGGGCTGTATTTGGCCTCTTGCTCTACTCCTTTATCTGCTTCTTGTGAGCTTCTCTGCCACACCATCCCCCACCCCCGTGATGGACCGGAGCCTCGGAGACCATTACCAAGATATATTTCCTCTATTAACTTCTTTGTCACCCTTCTGTTTACCTGGTGAATGTTGATGGCATGAAGTGAGGAGCAAACAAGGAAATGAAAGGGGACAGTCAGTCTGCACAGGACCTTGTACCACATCATGCTGCCATGCCAGAATGCCCTACTGAGCTATTGGGCCATGGCAGAAAAGAACCATCACAGGAGGCTAACAGGGAAGCCACACAAGAGAACGTGCCTCCTTCCACACTACGAACTGATACAAGTTGATGTGGAAGTAGTTTGGAATTGTCCTGGGGCACAGGGTGTAGTCCAGAGGAAGAGCTGAGTATACACGAGGCCATGAGTTCAGTCCTCAACTCTGGGATGGAGAAAGAAAATACTCAAGAGAAAGCACACTCGCTTGCCTTGAGATTTGGACGTGGAGTGATGGAATCTCTGCTCCACCACGATTCTTTACACAGCTTCGTGTGGTTGCAGAGTGATTAGGGATGAAAAGAGAAACCAAATAGAGACCCAGATTCAGCTCCCCTGACCCTTCCACTCACAGTTAGGGCATGCAGTTCCCTCTCTGATCCTCTATTGATTCTGGAGACCCCTGGCCCTTGAAATATTTTGCTAAACACTGTTGTTACTGTCACAGTTTGGATATGGGGTGGGTGAACCTGCAAAGTTGCATATGTTGCAATCTTGGTCCCTAGCATGCAGCTATGGAAGAGAGGAGCTATTCAGAGATGAGACCTGAGAGAAAGCAAGCTTGGGATGTTGGGCCCCGTCCCCAGAATGATTAATAAGTTCCTAGGGAAGTGAATCACACAATCAGCAAGCCCGCTCCCTGAATTCCTCTTGCTTCCTGTCTGGCTGTATGACTGCTTCTTTTCACACTTCCCACAGTGAAACCTTCTGCCACTGTGCTATGAGGGGCCAGGAGGCTCTTACCAGAGGACAAACTAGTGATACTGCCTGATCTAAGGCATTTAAACCCTCAACTGCTGCTCTAGCATCATGCCTGCCTGTCTGCCTCCATGATTCCTGGTATGACTGTCATGAACTCTAACCCTCTGGCACTGTGAGCTGAAAATTGGATTTTTTTAATAAGTTGCTTTAGTCATAGTATTTCATCACAGCAACAGAAAAGTAACTAACATAGTTTGCAAGCTGAATATGCAGGGGGAGCAACAATATAAACACACATCTTTGCATAAAATGAAGATACATAGTAAGACATGTATACTTTTTAAAAGAATCATACTACAGCATAAAATGCCAGAGAATGGTCAACCTTCCCTTGACCTGATTCCCATACACTGAATGCGTATGATCAATACCAATCAGTAATTTATTAAAAAAATCACAGTAGGAAATAGTATAAATTGATGGAAGGGACACCCATTGTGACATTCTGTGCCAATCTGAGCAAGGGTATCTTAACCTGTCAGAAAAGAAGTGAAATGGGAAAATGTCTGGTAAATTCAGTTGCTCAGCTTCATCTTCCAGCTGTAGAGACAAGCTGTGTGGCCTCTCTTTTTAAATAAACCTTGAGAATTTGGAAGTAACTGAGGGAAATAAAGAACAAAGATAAAACTAGAAACATTAGTTTTGAAGGGGGGGGTTTGGTTACAGGGTACGGTTCTTCATCAGGAAAAAAACAGACAAGTAATCCAGGCAGGAACCTGGTGGCAGGAACTGATGCCAAGGCCATGGAGGACCAGTGCTTACTGGGTTGTTCTTCATGACTTGCTCGGTCTGTTCTTGTTTGTTTGTTTCATTGACTGACTGACTGATTTAGACCAGGCTCCTTTCTTTCTTTCTTTCTTTCTTTCTTTTTTTTCTGGGGTTATAATCTAATTGCATTTATTCCTTCTCTTTCCTCCTTCCAAACTTTCCCATGCACTCCTCCCCTCTGTCTTTCAAATTCATGGACTCACATGCATATGTATTTGTGCATACACGTATCTTCCTAAATATAATACATAACGATGCTTGTATGTGTTTTTCAGGGGCTGACCATTTGGCACCTGACAAACAATGAGTGCTCTCTTCCATGGAGACGACTACCTCCTCAGCTCCCACCTTTCCTCCGTTGCCTATAGTCCTTTGTGTAGAGTTGAAATCCTCAATTTCTAAGAAAAATCATTATTGCAAGCTCAAGATAGCTTCAGAAAGATGGTGATGGGAGCAGGAGAGATGCCTTGGTGGATAAAGCACTTGCTTAAAACCAGAGTTCAGGACTCCAGAACTCATTCCAAAGCCAGGTAGCCTGCATCCCAGCACTAGGGAGCAGCCCCAAGGGATGCTAACCCTGGGGCAAACTGGATACCTAGATTAGTGGAATTGGCCAGCTAGTGAGAGATTCTGCCTCAACAAAACACACACACACACACACACACACACACACACACACACACGTACATCGGCAGTAAGTACAACTGAAAACACAACAGTGATATTACACATACATATACAAAACAAAAATTACACATAAGCGTCTAGTATAGCTTCAGGTGCCATCTCACCTGGCTCTCTTTATATTCAGAGCCATCTATCGATCTTTAGATTCAGCATCTATAGAAATGTATCAGCCATGAATTTGCATGCATTAGCATTATCAAGGCTAGAAAATAATACTATTATTATGTAAGCAGCTTCAGTTTAAACAGGCTATCCATCAACCAGGTACACTTAGAGAAGTCACAGGCTGAGTCCTGTAATTCAGGATAACCGTCAGTACCCGCAATGATGTCATCTTCCTTAAATGCCCGAAGCAGGAGGACACACTCCAGGAAGATAAAGACTATGTCAAATACTAATGCCTTGCTTTGTTTCAAAACTACTGGGAATAGACATAAATTAAGAATGATTTGATTTTTTTTCCCCCGTAAGACAGGTTCTTACAAGGTAGCCTTGGCTGGCCTCAAAGTCAGGTCTTCCTGCCTCCTCCTCACAGAAGCTAAGATTATAGGTATGCACCACCATGCCTAGTATTCTTCCATATTTCTTTTTTTTTTTTTTTTTTTAGTTTTTTAAAAAATGTTTTTCTTTTTCTTTTTCTTTTTCTTTTTACATGTGTGAGTATTTTGCCTGCATGTATGTCTGTGTACTCTGTGCAGGCAGTGCCTTAAGAAACCAGAAAAGGGCACTGGATCCCCTAGTACTGTAGTTACACACTGTTGTAAGCCATGTGGGCGCAGGGAATCTAGCCCATGCCCTCTGGAAGAGCAGTCAGAACCACTGAACCATCTTACCAGATATGATAATAGTTTGGGGGCCGGGGTGGTTTTTTTTTTTTTGGTTGGTTGGTTTGTTGGTTGATGGTTGGTTGTTTGGTTGGTTATTTGGTTGGTTGGTTGGTTGGTAGTTGGTTGGTTGGTTGATTGGTTGGTAGTTGGTTGGTTAATTGGTTGT
>JADRCH010000277.1:1748436-1773735 GCA_019843965.1 Rhynchomys soricoides
GTTGGTTGGTTGGTTGGTTGGTAGTTGGTTGGTTAATTGGTTGTTTGTTTGGTTGGCTGGTTGATTGGTTGGTTGGTTGGTTAGTTGTTTGGTTGGTTAATTGGTTGTTTGGTTGGTTGGTTGGTTAATTGGTTGTTTGTTTGGCTGGTTGGTTGGTTATTTGGTTGGTTGGTTGGTTGGTGGTTGGTTGGTTGATTGGTTGGTTTGGTTTTTTCCTTAAGAAGAGGAATTTGCCACTCTCCTAATAATAGTGTCATCTTTCAAAGCTTTCCAAGAAATTAGAAGGATGTTAACCCAGGACAGTATCAATAAAGGAAACTCAAAGACTGGATTATGTTCCAGTGAGACTTAACAATTTGGGTGAAGAAAATGATGTAATTGAATTAATATATTAATTTGCATAGACTGTTATTTAGGAAGAAAGCAAAAGTATAAATGAACATGCTATGATTTCAATGTGAAAAAATAAAAAAGAGGAATTTGGAGATGGTGATGTGCTAAGTCACTTGCCTTTTCCAGAGACAGCGAGGAGAGAGAGACAGACAGACAGACAGAGATGGGGAGAGGGAGGAGAGGAGAGGGAGGGGGAGAAAAGGGGAAAGAGTCAGAGAGAGAGAGAGAGAGAGATCTCCATGTTTACAAATGCCAGAATATAATACATAAGCAATTAACTAACAGGTAGCTTTTAGGGATGAGAAACTGAGGAGACCAACTCTCCAAGATGCAATAGGAGAGAGGAAGTAGATACTAAACCTAAGCCTCTGGTCAGTTTCTAGACCATTAGAAAGACAAGATGGCTTTCTATAGACAGACCCTAATAAACTGGGTGGGGAATGACTGTGAAATGGTTAGTGGCTGCCACCCCTGAATGAGACAGATAACTTTTCTCACATGAGACCATCTCACTCAGCAGTACCAACTGGCTGTGATCTCAAACTTTGCCAAGGGCACAGAGCAAAAACTATGACACAGAAAGATCAGCAAAGGTAGAGATGCTTCTGTCAAAGCAAAAGCCAAGTGTCATTTCTTAGGAAATTGTTACACAGAAGATGTTATGCAAAGCAGGCACAAGATGGACATTTTGGCAGATAGACTGATTTGGCAGGTCCAGCCGACTCATCTGCTGAGAAATAACTATGTTAATTATCAGAAAATGCATGTGAAGAAAATTCATATCATAAAATAAATGCAACATTTGGCTATGAAACCAGCAGAGCTAAGTCTTCTCTAGAGCAGCAGAAAGACAGTGTGTTACTAATGAAATCCTGTCCTATGAAGCCTGGTCTTCCTTACTCTCTGCCGTCTCTGCACAGCAGCTGACCCAAGTGGGATGCCTGGTTCACTATCTCCATCTACAAACATTCACTGATTGTCAAACACATGTTACTGGCCCAGCAACGTAGCCTTTCTGGGCTCTTGATGAACATAACTTGGGGCTTGTGGTACTGGAAAATCAATGGCCACCAGAGCCACTCCAAGTCAGTGGCTTCCAAGATCATTAAGTTTGTTGTCTAGTGTCAAAGAACAAGAAACCATGGACAACAACTGAGCAGAGAGAACACAGGCGTATTCTGGCAAAGGGTGTCCTGAAGTGGGAGGGGCTCCAAGGTAGGAATACTGATGTGTTGTGGATTTTATGGATAGAAATGGATGAGGCTGACATAATCTTTATTGATGTAGGTCATTTTTTTTAATGAACCATGGAACTAACTAATAAGGAATCTATGGGTCCTATGCATATTCCCTCTGCCCAGCAGGAATATCACTCACACCTTCAGGGGAGTGGTCAGATCTGCTACAGGGCTAGCTCATGATCCACTGTGGATCCACCCTTGCTGCCTAAATAGAGCTTTACTCCTGTCTCATTAGGACCTAGGCCCTGCAGATGCAGAAATGACTCTGGGACCCAGATCTTGCTCTTCATAGTTTATCTGTGAGTCATTTACAGAATGAGATGGACTTTGGTAATAACAGAGACAAAGCCCACTCCTGAGAGCAAGCACTTGGTCCAAACTCCCTTCTCTGAGAATGGCCTATTCCCTCACATTCCAGGATAGAGGGCCACGTGAGCTTCAGCTGTTGATAACCAGTGTTACCAACCAGACAGAGAGACTCATTGTGTTGAGCGTTAGAATCACAGTCCAGGAAAGACTAACATGGCAGAGATGAAAGGGAGCAGGGTTGGAACACCCAATGGGTCATGATAAGCAGACCCAGACCCAACTGTGGAGAAGTTGACCCCAGAGGGACACAATGACATGAGATTACTTCCGTTCCTGCAGAGATAAGGAGCCATCGAGGCTCTGACTTCTGGGCTGACATGTTCAGCCCCAGTGGGACCAGGCTGCATGTCCTACAGCAGTGGTTCCGAATGACCCTTTCACAAGGGGTCGAATATCAGATATTCTGCATATCAGATATTTACATTGTGATTCATAACATTAGCAAAATTACAGTTATGAGATAGCAATAAATGTAATGTTGTGGTTGGTGGTCACCACAACATGATGAACTGTATTAAAAGGTCACAGTATTAGGAAGGTTGAGAGACATTGCTCTACAGTTTCCGTCAGGGTCTTTCCTGAACCAGGCTGGGGCATGAGGAGCTAGGAGAGCTTCTGCTGTGAGGCTGTGAGCCACACTGGGCAGGACACACCTGGCAGCCCTGCACTCCAATCCCTTCCTTCACTAATGATCCCCAAAGGAGCTTTGAGCAAACCCAGAAGAGAGAACACAGCATACATCTAACAACAGGCCTTGGTCTTTGTTCTGAGACACAGCCCTATGACCTTGGCCTCCAAGAACAGCTCTGGAAGTGTTGGTAATGGATGCTTCTAGATGCGCAGTTCTCAACCTTCGGGTCGTGACCTTGGAGGGTGAATACCCTTTCACAGGCCGCATATCAAATATCCTGAATCCTGAGGTGATTTATAACCATAGCAAAATGGCAGTTATGACATAGCAATGAAATCATGCTGTGGTTGGGGGGTCACCACAACATGAGGAGCTGTATTATAAAGAGTTGCAGCCAATAGAGGGTTGAGAACCACTGCTCTAAACCCATGGATCAAGACTGTTAATTCTGATTAACAGTCCCTCTGAAGTCTAGGAACTGTGGTCCCAAACACGGCTTTCTAACCATGATTTCCTGGGAGGGTACACAGACTTTCTTTTATAGTTTGAGTTATTTTCCACATATCATCTGCATGGTTAAGCCTGGTTTTCACAATTAGAAACTTCTTGAGAGCAAGGGCTATGTTGTTCTTAACATTCAATATAATACGTGGTTGTGTCAGTGTGGAAATTGATCTTTCACGAAAGAAAGATACTGTATGTTCATCCCCCAGGCTCCCCAGCTCCTCCCCAGCTCCTCCACGTAAGTAAAAGACCTCCTCATACCAGCTAGCCATCCTTTGGCCCACTGGCCTCTCCTACACCCATCCCTGGCCAGGACTGAACATTAAGGCCAAGTCTTCAGCAGAAGAAAGGACTCTCGGCTGGGCATAGTGGTGTATGCCTTTAATCCCAGCGTTCGGGAGGCAGGCGCGGGTGGATCGCTATGAGTCTGAGGCCAGCCTGATCTACATAGTGATTTCCAGGACAGCCAAGGCTACATGAGACTCGGGAGCGGAGGGGAGGGGAGAGGAGGGGAGGGGAGGGGAGGGGAGGAGAGAGGAGAGGAGAGAAGAGATGAGAAGAGATGAGAAATGGATCTTGCAAAATTTTTAAAAATTTAAAAGCCAACCTCAGGCCTGCACAAAGGCTCCATCGGCAAACGTGCTTGCAAAACTAGTACAAACTCGAGTCTAATCCTTGGAACCCAATTCTGAAACTGAGCCTATGACCTGCTCATACATCTGCGCATGCGCACACATACACACACATAATAAATTTCAAATAACTTTTGAAAATGTAAAGGCCAATCTTCACAAGAGGGAACCAATCCAGGAAGGGTGGATTTTCTCACATCGTACAGCTGGCCAGTTGCACAACCTACTTCAGCACTCAGGAGATGGCTCCTTCGAGCCTCTTGACTCCGCGGAGGCAGAAGAAATGTATGTATGTCAGTTCCACTTCTGTTTTCCTGCTGAAACAACGGGCAGCCACCTTCAGCTCCATTCCCTGCCCCGGCTTTCAGATGCTAACGAACCGGACCTGTCCAGTCTTGGCCCAGCTCCACTGGGTCTGTTGACACTGACCGGAAAGGACTGTGTGTGCAGCTTCTTTAGACTCGGGCAATTGAAATCCCTTTTCTGCGCATCTTTCCTCCATTCCCCCAAAGAAAACAGCTCCCAGATGCATAAAACATGGGTGCTCACTTCACCTAGCTCCCAGCCTGACCCTACAACAATGTGTGTTGGCTCCCTGACAGCCACAGCTTAGAAAATCAACTCCAGGAAGCCTGTCCCAAAGCCAGTTGCTCTGACCAAGCACCTTCTCAGACAAGGCACATTATGCAAAGCAGCGCAAGATAGACAGATTGGCAGGAATTCAGGTAGCTCACAGCATGGAAATTCTTGCCAAAGTCTAGGCAGAGAGGAAGTAGAGTGTTAATTAACAGGATATCCGTCAAAGGCGCTCTTCATGGAGCGGTTCATATCAAAACCAGTCAGTAAACAGGGCTGGGAAGAGTCGTTCTGTCAGGCAGGTCTGGGCGTTTCTTAAGGAAGGACTCTGCCCTTCCTTTCTAGAGTCACAGAGAGACTCACCCCTTCACTGCCGCTGTGAGTTGCTTTCCTCTTTATTATCTCCCTCCCCATCGGAGATGAGTTTTTTCAGAGTGATTCTGGCAGAGCCCAAGGCTGTTGGGATGCAGTGCTGACAGTGTGATTGGTTACAAATGCACACAGGCCTTGCTTTCCCCGGGGGTATATCTCCCTATCAGCTCTCTTCATCTACCAGTACCTCACCGCTGTGGGTTCTCTGTGAACCCAGCCATCATCTTCCTGTGTGTCACTTACCACTCACTCCGGTTTCTCCCACAAGACTGTGTGGTAATTTAGGATACGACCCTGCCCTCTTCGTTCTCCCACATTATGGGATTATGCCACAAGTAGAACAAAAGAGCAGATGACTCCACTCCCAGGATAGGCTCTGAGATGCTAGTTCAGGCTGGAGTGAGAATTGTCATGAGAGGCAGAACAGAACCCAGAGATACACCACCATTTCCCCACCATTGGAAAAGAAACTGAGAAACATGAGCAGCCATGGTACTTGGCAAGTTTGTTAGGGAAAATTCTTTGGTATGTCTGGGAGGGACGAGCTCTGAGGGCCAGAGTGTGGGTGCCGATAGGGAAACTGGCTTTGAAGAATTTCAACACTACCAGAAATCTGACTGGCACTGGAGACTCAGGAGTTAATAGCACATGCTTTCTCGGAAGAGTCTGGCCAAAATGAGTTTACATTTTACTTTCGTGGTATGAGAAACTACACTGAAAAGCATTCAGATTAGTTTGAGCCTTGAGCC
This sequence comes from Rhynchomys soricoides, assembly GCA_019843965.1. NCBI lineage: Eukaryota > Metazoa > Chordata > Mammalia > Rodentia > Muridae > Rhynchomys > Rhynchomys soricoides. The sequence continues at coordinate 1,753,904 of JADRCH010000277.1, forward strand.
ACTGCTGCAGCGGAGTGTTGGTAGCAAATATTAAATGATTACAATTTTACCACTTGTCCTTGATTGCACACTGGATTCTATGTGGAATAAATGTGGAGAAATCCTAGTGTAGAGTTGACCATTCAGACTCAGACATTGGTGCTGAGTCAGTTACAACCAGTCCAGAATCTTTGAGCTGGATCTGGGTGAGACCCATGCCTGCAACTCCTGTCTTGCATTTAAACAGAAAGTTTTGAGGAACCAGCAGTGGGAGGACTGTTGATGCAGACTTGAGTGTCATGTTACCACTTGATATGACTGCTTGGCTTTTTTGTTTGTTTTCTTACTTAACATTTAGAATATAGAGCAGAAAGACAGACACATGAGATGAGGTACTGTATTTTAGATGGTTTAAACCAGTTCAAGGAGTATTTTACTATGTTTTAATATATTTTAACTTGAGTTTGTTCATTTTAATTGCTAGCTGTTTTGAAACTGAAGAATTAGTTCCAGGGCTAGAGAGGTGGCTCTGTGGTTAAGAACACTCACTGCTCTCCCCAAGGACTTAGGTTTAATTCCCAGCACCCACATGGCAAGTCACAACCATCTATAACATAATTCCAGTGCCAGGAAATCTGATGCCCTCTTCTGACCTCTGCAGGCACTGACCACATGAGCTGCAGAGACCTACATGCAGGCAAAATACTCAAACACATAAAGTAAACTCATTTTTAAAAAACAATCAATTCAGAAAAAAAATAGTAGTATGATTTTATTTTACTTAAATTGTGTGCCTTTAAATGTCTTCATTTTGTAAATGTTAATTTAATAATTAACTAGAGTCATTTTTCTAAGATATTATTACACCAGGCTGTGGCCAGTGCATTAAAGTCTACCATGCTAAGTAAATATGAAATCTATTGAGTAACTACATGCTTTTTCCTCCCTTACAATAGCACCTACTTTAGGTTTATTCGAGGTCCACATCAGCCAGGACTAGACAGAGAAACCCTGTCCAAAACAACAAAACCAAAACCAAAAACCAAACCACAACAAAGCCTTTGGACACCTAAACTCTTTCAGAACTTCCCTGTTTGGTTTTACTGGTCATCATGCTTGTTCTTACAATTTTACCATTGTTACAGAAAATAATATTGCCAAAATACAACAAGCAGAGGCTAAGAAACAACCCAGTCCAGATTTCTCACTCTGCCGAACAAGCCAGGTACTAAGCCCAACAGACAAGAAGACCCTGCTGTGGCCATGTCCCTCCAGTCAACCCTAGCAGCTGCTCTCCGTGCCGTGCCATTACTTTTCATCTTCCTATTTGAAATTCTGTCATGCCTCCTTCTGCTTCTCCCCCCCCCCACTAACTCTCCTCCTCCCTCTCCTCCCTCTCCCTCCCCCAGTTAGAATATGAGCTTCTAGAGAATGCAGGCTGTGTTTGTCTTGAATTACCCATAGAAATTAGTACTCAGGTAACATCTGTTGGATTAATTGATTGATTAGACAATTAGCTAACGATGTTCTCCATTTCTTTCTGAATATGTTGACCCTCAGGGGTCCCCTGGAGCCAGAGTGGGCTGAGATCCCCTGCACCTGGCAGAACTCCACAGCAGGGTGCTTTCTGTCCGGTTACTATTTTTGCTCAGTCCTACTGGGAAAGCTCTAGTCAGCTTGCCCAGGGCAGTACACACCCTCATCGGTTATCCTTAAAAAACGATATTAAACAGGGCTATATGTGAAAAGGCCCCAAAGATGAAAACTGCTCTCAGTATACCGACAACAAAACAGATCTCAGGTCAACAAGCTAAACTACATTTTCAGTTAAAGCAGCAGATTTTAAAGGTCTTAGTCCTCTCCCCCCCCTTTTTTTTTGGCTTTTGGTTTTTGGTTTTTTCGAAACAGGGTTTCTCTGTGTAGCCCAGGCTGTCCTGGAGTTCACTCTGTAGACCAAGCTGACCTCGAACTCAGAAATCCACCTGCCTCTGCCTCTCAAGTGCTGGTATTAAAGGCGTGCGCCACCACTGCCCAGCTCATTTTCCCTTTTTATTTGAGGGCTCGTAAATAAATGAAGACATAAAGAAATATACAGAAGTCCTGGCACATGGTCCAGGCCCACAGAGGGACTTGAAGCAGTGAGACCACCTACAGATAGTATGTTATGTAACTACTTTTGAGGTAAGACCTGCCATAGGGTACATGATTTGTCAATCCTCAATGATTTCCCCTCCCCCCATGCTCACATTCAATCAATGCCCAGTTCTCATAGGTGTTAACTGAACCATTTGTCAAATGTACCTTCCCAGTCCATTTTCCTACTAATCTAGAGTCTCTGGTTCCCCTGCCTTTAACACTGACCAGTTCAAGGAGGCTGAGGCTCCACTCAGGACTGAAAAAACCCAGTGCAGGGTCACCATTGCTCTCAGCCAGAAGGCTACTTCTCGGAGCATGCATGAGTTCTCTTCTACCACTGCATATGGCTAAGCTTAGTGGAAAGGGGTGGTCTCCTTTCAACCCTGAGTAGAAGCTGATAGCTTTACCTTCGGTACCGGTACCATATCACTGAAAGTGATGGGGCCCCCATCACTCCTAACCCAACTGGCCAGCTGGTTTCATGTTCACAGAAGCAAGCTCAGGAGGCCTCAAGATACTGCCCTGACTCCACCCAAGGTTAAAGCAGTGGTTTCACCAAGACAAAATAAGAGATTCTGCCTGGGAGAAAAAAAGGAGGTTAGAAAACAGATAGCTCCTAATCCTTTCTAAACAGCTGGCTTCATTTCTAGCAGAATGGAGAGACACTCAAGAGTCAGGAAGCTCCCCAAACAGAAGAGGCAGTGATGGAGCAGGAGATGTGCGGATCTGGTGATGATCCTGTGACACTGTAAACAGCCTAGCTTTCAAGAGACAGCTAGAAGAGGAGATGGCTGGGCCAGTGTCTCTGGGGTCAGAGTGCTCTCCAACAGTGTTCTAAGAAACTGTCCCTTGAAGGAAAGAAAATGCAACTGCATTTGCTTATAGAACTGCTTAGGCCTTCAGGGCATTGTTGAAGATAGTCAAGGGCAACTATAAAGTAAGCAATGGTGTGGTCAGGTCAGGAGTGAACAGCATTGACAACCATCTGCTCCTTCCAGGGCAACTGGGCATCCCAAAACTGCCTGTCCCTAAGCAGTAATCCGAGGATCTTAACAAAGGCTTAGGGGTCACTAAAATAATCCAGGAAACCACTAAACAAATAAGCAGCACCAACCCCAAGCCCTGGGGAGGAGGTCCAGTGCATAGAGTTTGCTAAAACATGATGCTTCTCAACAACAAGATTATAAGACATACACGTAGACAGGTGATTGTGCCAGACCACAGCAGGCCATAAACTGCCTGTGAGGGCAGAAGTTGTTAGAATAAACAGAAAAGGACATAACTAACACTCTGAATCTGCCAAAAGGAGTAAAAGAAGCCATGACCATGACAGGAAAGTCAGGTGCAGTGGTACCAATTGTAGTCCTAGCACTTGAGAGGCTGAGGAAGCAGGATTGCAAGTTTGAGGCCAGACTGGGCAGCATAGTGAGCACCAAGCCAGCACCAGGGCAATGTAGCAGGACCCTGTCTCAAAAACACTAAAAAAGGCCTCATCCCTGGGTAGGGAGATGGCCCATCAGGACAAAGATGCTTGCTGCTAACGCTGACAACCTGCATTTGTTCCCTGGGATTTGAGTGATTGAAAGGCAGACCAGAGAGTTGTCTTTAAGTTTCTACTTACACACTGTCGCAGGAGTGGGGAGAGAGAGAGAGACAGAGACGGAGAGACACAGAGAGAGAAGAAATAATTTTAAAAGAAGAGAAGAAAGGTATAACATCAGTGCATTAATTTAATTGATAGGCAAAAATAAATTCATGTGCAATGGTAATAATTTGCAAAAGTAGAACCAGTGGATGCAATATTACAGCCTTCCAGCAGCAGGCACCAAGGCAGGTGTACATGCCATAACTTAAATATGTAAAAGTTAAGTCAAACTAACAAACTATTCAAAAATATAGTATGTCTTCCTACTTAGGAATCTAAATTTTGAAGGAGGGGGTGTAAAAAAATGGTAGAGCACTTGACAGGGTATAGAGTACAGTGTACAGAGTCCTTGCCAGGTCAATATCCAGCCCTGAAAAAATGCGTAATAGAAAGTGTAAGTGTACTCGGGTAAGATAACAACTTTTATAACCAAGACACAGTTGCGAATCAGCAACTCGAGTTCTCTTCCAGCCATCAGCCTTCCTACTGGAGATGTGTCTGTCTCAGCCACAGGACAGAGGCCTGCGTACTCCTGGGAGGCAGGAACCAGCATTTCACTGTCTCCCCAGAGATGTCATGTGATTGAAGCAACACTCTTAACATATGTTCGAGCATCAGAATCCTCAGAGGTTGCTGACACTCAGTGACTACCTTCCCTCAGAATTTTGGGTTCTGTAGTTCTGGATTGGAGTCTAAAAATTTGAATTTCTAACAGATTCCTAAGATGGTATTTAAGAAACCACATTCTGGGAACCACTGGTGCTGGCTCTACGCACAGGCAAAGCCTTCTAAAGCACAACACCCAAGACAGAGCCCTCCTGCCCACTCAGCCTTACCAGCAACAGAACACAAGCCAAACAGCCTGGGAGATGTGGAGGCCAGTGCCAGTCTCCGCTGCCCTTCTTTAACCCTCCCCTTCAGTCTTTCAGCAAGAAGAATCATCCCCACCAAACGGCCAGCAATGTCACTCCAAGCAAGGCCAAGTGCCAGAGGGCACGAGGATCCTCTGGTTCCTTCCATCAGCAGTCACGGGGCAAGACAGCAGCAGGGTCAGCCAAGTCCGCAGTGAAAACAAGGCTTGCTTTGTTCTCACTGAGAACAAAACCTCCGAGAGCACCATTTATTAACATCACATGTATTGGGGTACTGGGGTACTGCTCCAATCTAAGAGAAAGTTAGGTTATCTTCTTCATCAAAATTTTAAGAGGTAAACTGTGGTTTAAAGCCAAGACATCCCTTTTCCTACCCAGGCTTAAGGGACATCAAAGGCTAAGACAGGAACAGTAATAAAAAATTAAAACCCTGTGGTCCATGGCTTCGGTGTTCAACATCTGCACCTAAGGAGGCGAGCGGTAGTTCTGAACTGTGACTGACTCAACTTTTACTCATCCATTTGTTGTTATTTTAAAACCTACTACTATTGTTTTCTTTTACACAGGGCATGCCAACATGGTAGCTCCCTGCTGTAGTTCAAGAATAGCCCACACAACCTTCCACCAGGGCTGAAAACTTTTTATTTTTTTCATTAATTTATTGATTTATTCACTTTCCATCCTGGTCGGAGCCCCATCACCTCCAAGTGTCCCCTCACACAGTCCCTCGCCCACCTCCCCCTCCCATTCTCTGAGGAGGAAGAAGCTCCAGGCACATCAAGGCACCGAAGAACTAGACACATCCTCTCCCACTGAGGCCAACAGGTCTTAAATAAAATGCATATCACCTAGTGGAAATCAGTGAGTCCCAGCCCACCCTGAAGATCTGTCTCACCTCTCTTTTCCCTTCCCTTTTCCTTGGTTGCTCAGCATCAGCTAGAGCAGAAGCCAGCATGCTGAGGAAGTAGCCTCTTTAATGTCTCTCAAGCAAAACCCTCCAGCACCTAACTGCCCATCTCTGCAGGGCTTCGGTATCTCAGGACCAGTGGCTGCTGTGTCTTGGGAGGTGAGGGTAGAGTACATAGTTTGGACTCTTGGAATAATCCCCGCATCCCAGCTTTGCTAAAGCATCCTTTGCTAAAGCATCCTTTTCTCCAACACTTGGTTTGCAAGCCTATAAAGAGCCCTCCTCCAAACACGTAGTGAGAGCCTAACCTCATTATTTAAAAAGGGAAAACAGTTTCTAGGCTGAAGTACAAACACCACTCATACAGGTCATAGCCTTCCTTGTCCACTGTGACATCAGTTGAAATAGAGAGCGGAGCCTGAATACAGGGCCTCATTGTGAAGATTCTGGTGAGGTACCTGTTCTTAGCCAAGTACAGACTGAGAAGCTGGGATAGCCAGCTTCCATCCCAAAGGAAAGAGGTGGCTGGAACTGCAAGAGAACATTCACTGGACAGGTGAACCAAGAGTCACAAGAGGGAAATGTTTCCCGCTTTACAGATGGCACTTTCTGTAAATCATGAGCCAAGCACAATGGTGGCAGCTAACTGAGAGGAAGCCATCTTTCCTCTGTAGGTCTTCTAAGAAGCGGCTGCTTTGCTTGCATGCCTAGGACTGCAATCCAAGTTAGGTGTCAGTAGATTGAGTCCGCTAAGGAGAGACTTATGAAAATCTGTACCAATGTTTCCAGTTGTTTGCTTAGATAAGGAGGGAATTAGAAAGGGATAATCAGGAGGGAAATAGGCAGATAGGAAGGCATAAAGGGAGTGGGAAGGAAGTACAGGTAGGGAAGGAAAAGGTGGGTGGAAAGGAAGTAGGTAGGAGGGAGGCTGGAGAGGAGACGATAGCTACTCCATCTATCCAAGTCACCACATGAGGAACTCAATATAAGACAATATAAAGATAAAATGGCGGTGTGGCCCAGGCAACTGGCTAAGCTACGAGAAAAGACTCTCACACAGACTGTGGACATAGCCCAGAGCAAGCAGCTGGCTTGCTAGTTGAAGCCTATAATCTCTTCAGATTTTCATTGTTTTCCTAATGCTTTCAAATTTATGGAAAGCAAAAGCAATTTTTAGTGTGGGGTGTGTGTGTCTGTGTGTGTGTGTGTCTGTGTGTCTGTGTGTTCCTCCATAGTTTATGTGAGCATTGTCAACTCCACAGCTGTTTTATTCTTTGCTTGGCCCATGTTAGCTACAGACATTGTCCATGACATAAAGTCAACCAGGAAATAACAAGTTGTAAAGTCTAGTGAAAAAAATGTAAATCACACACACACTCAGTCACACACGCACACACACAAGCACGCACACACCCCGCTGTGAGTTATTGAGATGCTGCCCTGAAGGAGGAAATCCTGCCTGACGCCTCGTGGCAGGAGCAGACACAGATGGCCTGCTTAAGACAGAAATGTCTGTGAAGTGAGGAAGACACTTGCAAAAACACAGCTCCTATTATTTCCAAAGGCATTTAAGGACACCACGGATCTTGGCTTCTGGTCTGTGCAGGGCAGAACCATCGTGCTGGGTCAGTGTGCAGGTCAACCGCTAGAGGGAGGCAGGGACCTGAACTTCCACAGCAATCCGGACTTGCCTACAGAGTGAAAGAAGTTTCACTTCATCTGTCTTTGGAGACCTCTTAATTCCTAGATTGATTTTTCTCTTCAATAGTCATTGAAGGACCTCTGTGTGTTCCCATTAGACAGTGAGGGACACTGGATCTGTATACTCAGTAGGGCCAGTCTTGTATTTGGAATGGTTTAGAGAGCGGTCAGGAAGTTCACAAAGTAAATGTGCTATCCGAAAACATGCCCGCTCTTATCTCACCTGACTGACAACTTGAGGATAGGCCAGCAGCATCTCCTTCATCTGCTGCCTGGCTCTGGCCACACTCAAGCTAACGAAGCAAAGGCTCCTTTGCCTCTCAAAATTGTATCTGCTATATGTAGCCAGTTCCTTCAATTAACGTAAAGGAGACATCTCTTGGGTTGTCATCCACCAAAATGCCCTCTGGTATATGAAAAAGTGTTCACGTGGTATTAACTACTAGAGGGAGACCAGATGCCCTCTACCAAGGAAGAAACAGTTAATAAGCCCTGAAGATGCTCCAGGATGTGTTATGAGGGATCTTTTACCATCACACTCTAATTATGAATTTAATGACTCGATGGGCCAGTTACTAAAAGCACTTTTCAGCTAGTAAAAGCATTTGCCACACAAGCCACACAAGCCTGATTTGAGTTTAATCACCAAATCCATCAGTAGGCGAGAATCAAGTCATCTCCGATCCCTACATGTATACTGTGACACTGGATCCGCATGCACGCATACACACAATTACAATTAATTTTCAAAATGAAAACTAGCACATTGGAAAACTAATGAATAGATTGAGCTTGGACACTTCTTGTTTTTTGAAACAGGATCTTACTGTCTAGTCAAGCTGACCTAAACTCAGCACCCTCCTCTCTCTGTATCACTATAGCTGGCTAATTGTAAGTAATTTAATTTTTTTAAGTAAAGCTCAATGGAGCTAAAGATATGGCTCAGGTGTATCTCCAGGAACACCTGCTGCTCTTTCAGAGGGACCAGGTTCAATTCACAGCACCCACATGGTCGCTCACTGATCCTGTCTTCTGGCCTGCTCGGAGACCAGGTACACAGGTAGTACATAACACATGCTTTTAGGCAAAGCACCATATACATAAAATAAAATAATCTTTTTAAAAAAAAAAAAAAGCTCAAAATCTAAGAAATATCCCTAAGATCTGATCTTACCTTGTCTTTCTTAATTTTTTCTGTTAAAATAAATATTCATTTTATAGTCAAAAAGAGGAATAAACCACTTTTAGGGAGAAAAGAGGCTGCTCCCCTTTTGTGAGTGGCTATAAAGGGGGTTGTAACCAGTGAGCAGAAAGGATGCTTACTAAGAAACTGCTCTAACAGGAAGGGGGAGGAGTGTGTGGAGGGGGAGGGGGAAGCTAACTTCTGCTCACCTCACTGCTTCCCTGCACAGTGTCTAGCCAGGGATCAGTCTCCATTATAGGAACTCAGAGTGGCTGGGGGAGGGGAGCAGATGACAACCTTTCAGAATACACTGCCTACCGAACACAAGCCCTTTGGATAACAGGCCTATCAGAGAGTAAGTGTAGAAACCTTTCCTTGGTGGGCTTTGCAAGGAGGAGAGAAACAGTTACCATTTTGGCAAGTTTTATTGATTCTTCTTAGTTTGATTCACAGTAATTATAAAAGACTCAATTTTAATTAACTCCTAAATAGTGTTCTTTACTGCATAAAATTCATTTGGGCGTTTGCCCAAGTCAGTGAATGGATGTGTTTATGTATACAGGAAAACACTTGTATTTTAAAATAGACATGTGTGGAATCCATAAAGTGGAATTAGCAAGAAATAACTACCCAGATGAGGCAAGTATGCATGAGTGCTTGAAAGAAAACCTGGAGGAGACTGTCCTTCACTAACCTACTGTTCTTTCTAGGACCAGAAGTAAAGAAACTAGGCAAAATGTGGTGCCTGGGGGCTTGGAAGGTGGTTTTATTTAAGCAGAATGGTTGCAATACTTGCAGACATGCAAATGAGCATTTAGAATTTTGGTCAGGGCCCAGGAGTCTCCACAATTTCAGTTATCAGTCACGAGTAGCTCACCTAGTGAAAGGCTCTATGGAAAGGAGGGATTGCGGGTCACTGGGGCCTGAAATAATGTGGCAGGCATCATCCATGGGCAGACTTGTAAAGCGAAAGAAATTAGATGACCAAAGTACGAATGACGAAATTAAAAAACACCTGAACCCAGGGAAATACAGGAGCAGAAGCAAGATTTCTATCTTCAGCTCATTAAGGTGAATCATGAAACCCTTCTCCGTTGGCCTTCCTTGCTCTCCAACTTCAGCCCGCAGTGGGAGGACCTGGGGACCGTGGAACAGACCAAGGAGGCTGAGGAAGGATCTCTAGACTTTGACCAGGTAAATGTTGCTCTTTCACCTTCCTATCTTTCTGTGACTCTCATTGGCCTGCCTCGACTGAACACTGTAAATGATTAACTGGTAGAAAGGAAACTCCTAAGGCTTGTGATCACTTCTCTCAAGCTAATACTATCCCTTCACAGCTGGTATTTCGGAGACGCTTTTCTTGCAATCTGGAATATTGCTCCATCTGGAGCAAGCATTTATGTTGTTATTTCTCTAGCTCTCAGAGAATTGCTGTGTCATTGCTCCAAGGTGAAACAGAATTTGGAAGTCACAGGACTTCACACTATCAGGAGTCCCCTATGCAGCCCAGTTCAGGGACTAGCATGGAGCCCAGCCAAAGAGAAAACCGCATTGTGATTCTGCTTCTCCCTTGGGAAAGAAAAGGGACAACATTTCTGAAAGTATGAGAAGGAAAACACAGCCTGACCTTGTAGGAAGAGAGCTACGGTGGCCGTTGCGTGCCACATGGGTCCTGTAGGCAAGGTCTCTGACAAGATACCTCAAAGTTTCTGAGTGTACAACCAGAATCAGAGTCCCAAACAGAAAGCACCATTACTATGTCAGCAATTAAAGGGGGTAACCTTTTAGAATACACTGCTGGACTAGAACAAGTTTTAATATCAACTTTTCCTCTAATCAAAGGGAATAAAACAACATACATCACAGACAAACAAGAACAGTATAGATAAACTCTGTGAGAAAAATGTATATAAATATATAAACAAGGTTTTTAAAAGCACTGAATTTAGGGGTGAAGAGACAGCTCAGCAGTTGCTCTTGCAGATGACCAGGGTTTCAATTCTCAGTATCCACCTGCTGGCTCAAAACCATCTATAATTCCAGTTCTAGAGTATCTGACTCATTCTTTTGACTAGGCATACATACAATCCACAGACATCATAGTATAAAATAAAAATGTATTCAAACATATAAACATTCATACATATAAAATTAAGTAGATTTTTTAAAACAGAAATCTTTGACTGTGAGGGTTATAGTTTGAATCTGAAATCCACCAACCTCAGGCTCCAGTTATTTTTTTAAGGGCTTATTTAAAATGGGATAAAGAGTGAGGGGCGAAGGCACGGGTAGTGGCCAGAAGCATTGAATCCTCTGGAGTTGAAATAATAGGAGGCTGGGAGCCACTCAACATGGATGATGAGAACCTGATTTCAAGTCCTCTGAAAGAACAGCACACACTCTTAATAGCTAACAAGTCTTGGGCCCCTGCACTTATGTTTTGAAGGCATGGTCCCAGCTTGTGTGATTTTGAAAGCTCTGGGACCTGGCTAGCAGAAGAGAGTCAGTAGGAACATGCCTGTCTTGGAAAGTTGTACCTATTCCTGGTTCCAGACTATAACGGATTTTTAGTTTACTGACCCACCAATCATGTGAATGACCACCTCCGGCTCCTATCTCTACAGACACAGCCCTCCTGAAAACATATCTTCCCAGACATCATGATACTACGAAAACATGAACCAAAATAAAAATTTCCTCCCTTAGGTTGTTACTGTCCAGAATTCCATAACTAGTGACATAGAAGTAGTTAGTATAGAGTTTTAAGCATTGCTCTATTCAAAAATCTCTCAACTAAACCCAACTGGTTCAATTCAGGTTTTCTGAGAGAGGAGCCAAAAATGGTAATTCTTATCCAAATGACTTATTAGCCTGTGCTCTTGGGACTGGAAAATAAGAGGAAAGGTAGATCTGTAGTTAGGGAAGCTGATGGCCATGGTGACATACATCTTTAATCCCAGCACTCAGAAGGCAAAGGCAGGTGGATATCTACAAGTTCAAGGCCAGCCTGGATTATGTAATGAGTTCCAGGCCAACCAGAACTACATGGAGAGACCCTGCCTGTAAAACAACAAAACAAATACCAAGTCCAGGGCCCAGCAGACAACCTTGTTACCCACAAACTACACCAGGATTAAGTTCTGGTTTATGGCTTAGACCCAGATGGCTTTAGCCACAATTGGGTACGGCAGATGGGTAGACAGATAGGCTCTCAGGATCTTAGAGAAGCTGTGGCAGAGCAAGGAGAAATTGTCCACCAAGATTGCAACTGAGAACCACTACTAATACAAAATGGGTACACTGCTGCCTTAGGAGGCACCAGGCAGGATGCTGGTGGTATCTAACAGGTGAAGTAACCATAAGAAAAGCATCAGTCCATGCCGGAGGCCCAGAGCAGGACCCTAGCCAGCCAAAGCTGTGGCTGAAAATGGAAGGATGCTACTGGTGAACATTTACTAAGATCTATTTCTGCCCCAGCAGAATGAAAGGCCTTCTTTTTCAGAAGTTCAGAAGATGAAGTTAAAGCAACAGGAGTAATATTGGATGGTATGAGTCAGACAGATGTGGGAGAGGTTCCAGTTCAGATTATTCAGGCTTCTTAACGTGGACTATCCCTTTGTATCTGTAGGGATTGGTTTCTCCAGGCTCTCTTCTTAAAATAATAACATGCCCAGATGATCAACGCCCTGGTATAAAATGGCATGCTATGCCTTCCCATCCACTGTCTCTTGATTAGTTGTAATACTCCTACAATAGAAATGCTGTGGAAATAGTTGCCAACATAGGTGAGAGACCTATGCATATTCAGTAAGTCACTTTTTAAAACATAATTTTGGTCTGCAACTGGTTGAGTCTGTGAATACAGAATCATATTTACAACAATAGTTACTTTCTATAAACCCCAGTTATCTTGTTTACAAATTAATATGCATTTTATACTATTAGACAAGGCTGGGCTTGTTTAAGGTAACATAGCCATAGACCATTATTAGAGCTAATAAAAATTGCCCTAGTGTGGAACATCAAAGAACTTGCATTTTAATGGCATAGCCCAGCTCCTGGCACATAGTAAGGCTTTGTAGTAGTGAATCCATCATAATTAAGTAGAAAAGCAATATTTGTGTTATCAAATATTATAAGAATTGTAGCACAGAAGAGAATGAGGCAAAGGGATTTTGACTTTGAGACTAGCCTGGGCCACATATGATATATTCACCAAGGAAGAAAGGAAGGAGAGGAAAAGACATGAGATGTAAGAATGGGAATGGTGAAGAGGCACCATATAGTTGGACAGTGAATAGCTTTAATAGCATCTAACAGCAGCCTATGGCACTCACCCCTAGACTGGAATACCCAAGCAGCACACTCAAGGCTAACAGAGAAGGTGAGGTCGGTGCCCTGAAAACTCTGTCCTTGATCTATGGCCCAAGTTTTGAAAGGAATGAAGACTTCGAAGGTAAATTTAGCATGATAGATAGACAGATAGATAGACAGACAGATAGATGAATAGATGCATAGATAGACACATAGATACATAGATTTAGAGATCACTTTAGATATAGATAGATTTAGAGATGAATAGATAGACACATAGATATATAGATTTAGAGATCGCTTTAGATATAGATTTAGAGATGCATAGATAGACACATAGACACATAAAGATAGAGGCATCAGAATCCATAGTGTACTTATGTTTTTAATTCCCCATTCTTTAGTTAAAATGAGAGTCAGGGAAAACATCTTGCACTTAAAATAGTCCCTGCAAGTGCCTTTGTAACCATGGGCTACTAAAAATCTACTTTTGAGCTAGAGATAGTAGCCCAGCATTCATGAGGTTAAGGTAAGAGAGTGATGCATTTAAGACCAACCTGACCTATATAGTGAGGTTGTTGTTGGTTTTTTTATACATATATAATTTGTATTTTAAATCTGATTATACAGAACTATAAACTAATATATATATATAAACTAATATATATAATATGCACTATACATATCATATATATAATATACATACATGTTTATGTGACACATAAAGTCACACACACACACACATTTTACTGGATACTGTCTCAGGATTGCAGAAATAAGATTAAACTTTTATTTATAATAATTGTTTTTTAAAATATATATTTACCTGTATTATTTTTTAAATTATCTGTATGTGCATGTGTCTGTGGAGGAGGTGTATGCATGTGAGTGAGGATGCCTGGAGAAGCCAGAGGCATTGAGTTCCATCCCTGGAACTGGAGGCATATGCCCTTGAGAGTAACCTGACATAGGGGCTGGGTTCTGATCTTGGGTCCTTTGCCAGAACAGTGATACTTTTAACTGCTGAGCCATCTCTCCAGCCCTTCGCATGCTTTTTGACCCTACCCACCATTACCACTTTGTAGCTGGCAGCTTATCATGTTTTCTTTCCCTTCATAGTCATTGGGTTTTCTTCTTGCATTTATTAAATGTGTGTGTGTGTGTGTGTGTATGTGTGTGTGTGTGTGTGTGTGTGTGTGTGTGCACAAATGTGGGCACAGGTACACATGCAGTCCAGAAGTAGATGTTGGATCCTCCGGAGCTAGAGTTGTATGCCACGTGATGTATGTGCTGGGTACCTAGCTGCTTTCTTACCCTGAAGTGGAAATTTCTGGTTTCTTTAACTACTCAGTTGTGTCACATGATGTTTTTCTGAAAGCTGTCTGTTAGAAGGCATGTGATATTTTGCTGAAAACAGATACTTGAGAGGGTATGTGATGGTTAGAAAGAATATAAAGGGAACCCCACAAACAGTGAAAGGATGTTCTTGCATTGCTATGCTGTGCCAAGCGTTGTTGGTCTTCCCTGGTCTTTGTTGGTCTTCATTTCATAGAGTGAATTGTGCCAAAGACCTTCTCATGGCATTATGGCTGATTCTGTCCACTTCTGCTGACTCATGCTGATTCTGTGGAGCTTTGCTGTTTCTGCTGGATCATGCTGCTGCTACTGATTCATGTTCAGTGTTTGCTATTAAACTAGACTACTGATATCCTGACAACAAAGAGCGGAACTGGCCCATGGAACCCTTCTTTTTCCCCTACCTCTTGTTGGTGTGCTAGAAGGGAAGTTGAAGCATTTAAGAACCCTAAGTAAACTAAATTTTGAAAAAAAAAAATCTAAGCTCACATTACCCAGCAACTCTCTTACTGAAAAAGAAGTCAGATAGTTAAGGACAGAAAATAAATGTGAATGCACAAACTACTGCTGCTCTGATAGGGAATTTTATAAGAGTTATATATGTCTGCTGAAGTCTCCAGACCATTGTCAAAGGTTCAGTTTTCTTTATGCCAGCCTCCTCTTTCCCATCCCTCCAACCCTGTTTAAACATGTAACCACACAATTACCTCAGTAGGCCATTATGGTTTCTATAATTACGAAGAGGTATTTTGGCTGTCTGCTCTCCTTAGCTTCCCAAATGTTACTGGTTTTAGGAGTGAAGTTATTCCATGGGAAGAAATGATTAGGTATCTACTTTAAACATTAAGACACCACATCAATGTAGATAAACACAGTTAAGGAAAAAAAGTAACCCAAGAAGAGTTGTACGAGAGCCATTGTGGGAGTCGGTCAGAGAAGCCAGAGAATAACCCGTTTCTTAGTAGTGGGATGAGGCTCCTTATGTTGAAGATGCCTCTGAAACCCAGAATGCAAAGTGACAGAATGGTGGTGACCTGTGTGGTCACTGTTCTTGCTCCTGAATGGGCAGAGCAGGCAGCCCAAGCCCAGTAGAACCATAGCCAGACAGTGCTGGCTTATTTGGATGTGTCTCTGCTTAAAGTGAAACTGGTGTATATCTTCTGGAAAACATTTTGCTATTAACAATATGTTCTTGAAGCTCAAGGACGTTTTAGTCTCAGTATTTAGAGTAAGGTAGAAGCAATTCAGATATTCGACTTTTTCATGTTCCGCAGTATTTTATCTTCTCAGGATTGCTTAATCTAAGAAACTCCCAGAATCTTGGCAATTATTTTCAGGGCACTTTGTTATATGTTCAAACACATGACATTTATCCTTTAAAACATTAATAGGATTTTTAGACAAATTTTCTGGCCCATTTTGACTATTGGCAGCGGCTTCTTCTTCTTCTTCTTCTTCTTCTTCTTCTTCTTCTTCTTCTTCTTCTTCTTCTCCTCCTCCTCCTCCTCCTCCTCTTCTTCTTCTTCTCCTCCCTGTCATATATATATATATATATATATATAATCTTTTTTAAAAGAATAATATTTATTTCGTTTATTTAGTAGGTGTGATTGTGCATGTTGCCAGACTGTACTTGTGAAGGTCAGAGGATTTTCTGGAATCCTTCCTTGCTTCCCACCTTGTTTTGGTAGGGTCTCCCTTGTTGTTTCTACCATTCATAGGACTCCAGGCTAACTGTCTCTCCATTTCTGGTGGATTTTTCTCTCTCTGTCTCCCAATTCTGGGTAAGAGGTGTGTGTTGCGTGTCCAGCTTTTTACAATGGGTTCTGTGGATCAGACTGGGGCCATGAGGCATGCTCAGCTCTTGGTGTTTACCTGCCAAGCTCCAACTGGAGAATCATTTTGGTTTTTGTTTTGTTTTGTTTTGTTTTTTACAAGAGGGATAATCTGATATTTATTGGGCTGTAACACAAAAGTGATATCAAACTAAAATACAACTGTATCGGGCTGGAGAGATGGCTTCAGAGCTTAAGAGCACTGACTGTTCTTCCAGAGGTCATGAGTTCAATTCCCAGCAACTGCATGGTGGCTCACAGTCATCTGTAATGGAATCCAATGACCTCTTCTGGTGTGTCTGAAGTAAGCTACAGTGTACTCATAAACATAAAATAAATAAATATTTATAAAAGAACAATTACATCATTTGCTCCCTTTCCTTCTTCCTCCAATCCCTCCTATGAGCATAGCTTCCCCTTTCCCTCTCAAATGTATATAGCCTCTGTGTTTCAATTGATGTTACATAAATACTTTTTAATAGAAAATTAAAACTTAAGTCTATCCAATACTTAAAAAGAAAAACTTACAGAAGTTTTGCTTGTTTGCTTCCTTGATTCTTAAATGTCAAGGTTCAGAACTTTTTCTCTGTGATGTTTCCTTGATTCTTTAGATTCTTCTAATTTAAAAACTTATGATGGTTGTAGTGGCTATTTCTGATTATCAACTTGACTGTATCTGGAGTGAACTACAATCCAGAATTAGAAAGCTCACCTGTGATCCAGATCTTGAGTCTGGAAGACACAAGTTTCTGACCTGGATCTTGGCATGGAGATCTTGAAGCATAGTGGCCATGAAAAGCTTAGGCCCAGGCAAAGTAGTACATGCCCTTAATCCCAGGAGACTGAGTAAGGAGATCTCTGAGTTCAAGGTCAGCACGAGACAAAGCAAGTCCCAGATCCAGGCATGGTGGTACACACCTTTAATCTGGGCCACACCTTCTGCTGGAGACCTACATAAGGACATTGGAAGAAGGAAGATTCATTCTTCTTTGCCTTCATGCCTGTGAGACTGAGAAACTGCTAGATCCTTGGACTTTCGTTCACAGCTGCTGCTGACCATTGTTGGGGAGTTGGACTACAGACTGTAAGTCATCAACAAATTCCCTTACTGTGTAGAGACTTCCCATAAATTCTGTGACTCTAGAGAACCATGACTAATACAATGATGTACAGCTGTGAGTAGGGAGGCCTTTGTCACAGTAATGTCACCTTCCAGCTGTTGAAGTGCTTGCTGTTACTTCCTCTGTTGTTGACATGGCACCGCAGAAGAAAACAAAGGAATCCCAGAAAAGCAAGACTACGGAATATTGTTCTTGACCAACTTTGTACAATGGGAAATCATTTAGAATCACTAATGGAAGGTATCATGAGCTTGTCTTAAGTACTATTGGTAACAGTTTCAGATGACAAAATACTATACAAGGCAGTGGTTCTCAACCTTCCTAATGCAGTGAACCTTTAGTGCAGTTCCTCATGTTGTGGTGACCCCCAACCATGATATTATTCTCATTGCTACTTCATGATTATAATTTTATTACTGTTATGAATCATAATGTAAATATCTAATATTCAACTCCTATACGGGTCATGACCCACAGGTTGAGAACCATTGATATGATGCTATGAAGCTTCTTGGCTATTCATTATTTTCTTTTTTATTTTACTTTTGTTAATTATTTGTGAATTTCACATTGTTCACCCCAATCCTATTCATCTCCCATCCCATCATACTCTCCCTCCACCATTGCAACTTACCCCCCAAAAGAAAAGAAACTTTCATTGTGGAAGCTGTAGTGTGTCACCGTGAGTTCCACAGTAGACCCTTCTGTCCACACTTACTCACTTGCACATGTTTATTGCAATGAATCATTGGTCTGGTTCAAGGCCTCCAAATTCTGATACACTATCAATACTGGATCCTTACTGGGATTCTTCTCAGATATCCTGATGTTGTCCTATGTCATGGAAATCCTGCAACTTTGGAACTGTAGGACTGGCTCCTTCGAGCCCTCTAGCAGTTCATCTACTGTGCTACCCAGGCAAGGTGCAGGGCCATTGCTCCTGAGTATTGCAGCTGATGAAGGGCAGGGCTAGCTCTCGCATTATCATGACCCTGGGGTCAATTCTTCTGTCTGCCATAGGTGGCAAGGAGGCAAGGGAGCGCACCTCTCTCCCTTGTCTACACAACTGCTCAGCAAACAAGTTGCAGGGCTGGCTCTGCCACACTCAGGCTCTCACCACCAGGGGTCAGCTCTACTGTGTTGCCCAGGTGAAGTACAGGATCTGTTCTCCCCAGTGCTGCAGCCAATGAGGAGCAGAGCCAGCTCTCCCACTGTCATGACCTCAGGACCATCTTTCAAGAGGTAGGGATGGGGAAAGAGTATGCAAATCACTATAATTTTACTACAGTTATGAATCATAATGTAAATACCTGATATTCAGTCCCTGCGCAGCCCACAGGTTGAGATCTGTTGATGTAAAGGCAATGAAGCCTCTTGATTATTCATTAATGTCTTAATGCAATCTCAGTGTGGCTCTTTTTCACATTTACCCTGAAGAGCAATGGCACACTTAGCTTTTGTAAAAGCCAAGAACGTTTTTAGGGCTGAATGTCAGTAGACTTTGTCTCCATGGCTTCAAGTGGAGTCCAGATAGAGCCAATGCTTTTCTCATGTAAACAAGACAGGGAGGCAGTTGGGTTATTGTCCGATCTGCCTCCCTTAAGGATCACATCTCATCAGGCTAACTTGTTATGCATTCTATAATCTACATGTGCCAAAATGAGGCTTGGGCTTCAGCCATCAGAAGGAATGCTTTCTACCCTATCTTAGAAGGTCACCATATCTGTATCAGCTGATGCACAAGAAAGCCCAGAAATAAATAAAATAAAATAAAATAAAATAAAGAGTATCTGGGACATAAATATGAGAAGAATCCAGCTCTCCTTGTCTTAAAAGCCGTCTTGCTTTTCCAAAGAAGCTTAGGACCAAAGTTGCTGAGTGCTTAATCCCATGAGGCCATTAACTGATTTTGATCATAAAAATAAGAAAAATATTACTGATGAGTTAAATCTATTTGCTATATAGTCATGAAAACAAAAATCTCTCTCAGAGCTTCTTCTTGCAATAGGTGGTGATTAACACAGAGACCCACAACTGAGCAATGTGCAGAAAGTGAGAGACTTTGGAGCTCTCAGTCCTAAATGGAATGTCACTGAGCCCCTCGAGGCTCATCAATCTATGCAGAAGAAGAGGTGGAAACATTTTAAGAGGCAGTGGTGGGTGACTCCAAGAAAACAGTATCTGCCAGACACAACAGATTCGGTGCACGTATAAACTCACAGAGGGTGTAACAGCATACACAGGATCTGCACAGGTTCAAACCAGACAAAATCCCATCACTGAGAAGAAAAAGTGGACACAAAGTCCTAATCCTAACCAAGAAGCTATTTGCAATTGATACCTGCTGAGGAAAAGAAAATCAGTGCTCTTCAGTGGTGTACCAACTTGGTATATCAACCACACTCCAGAACAAGCCAGGAGAGAGCACTGGATCTCCTGAAATCCTGTGCTTGTCTGGGATGGGATGGGGACCTTTTTGATTGTTTTGGTAATTTTTGTCTTACTGGGTTTTTGTTTTTGTTTTTGTTTTATTTTATTTTCATGGGCTTTTGTTTTTGTTTTGAGAAAGAGAACACAAAGTTAGGTGGGCAAGGATCAGGGAGGGTCAGAGAGGATCAGGGAGGATCAGGGAGGAGTTGGAAGAAGGGAAATAAATATGATCAAAATATATCACATGAAAAAGAGTCTTAAAAATGTTAAAGCCTTTAAGTGCAGTCCAATGCCTCGCTGTGTCCCTTGGTAAGTAAAGAGGCTTGCATAGCCATGCCCCTGCTGTGTCCCTT
>JADRCH010000277.1:1773745-1794091 GCA_019843965.1 Rhynchomys soricoides
GTAAGTAAAGAGGCTTGCATAGCCATGCCCCTGCTGTGTCCCTTAGTAAGTAAAGAGACTTGCATAGCCATCTCTGGTTAAATGTCCTGCATCCAGTCCAGCTTGAGAACACTTTTTCCCAACATTTGATGGATTACCACATTTGGGAAATGGATTCATTTTTAGTTTGACTATTCTCTAGAACTTTTGGATTTTCCAGCATTTAGTGATACTGAGAACTTAAAGTTTAGTTCAGCCATTACTTCATGTTTAGTCTTTGGGGCTTAAAGATATTCTGATTTTAAAACCAAAATACCCACCCCAGCAATCCATGTGCTTTTAGCAAGTAGAGGTAATATCAGACAAGTTGGTATGAATACTTTACAATCACTCTATCTGCTTTCACAATAGCCAAGCACAGGTCTCACAGAATATATCATCTTATCAATAAAACTGTGTTGGATATTAGCTACAAAAACATAAGAGTTTATATAAAATTGATCGGGAGAGATATAAATCATTTTTTAAAAACTAAAATGTATACTTAGGAGAAGTGTGTGCGGATATTAAAATGTAAAATCAATATGCAACAAAGTCCAAATGTTCACATGAGACTCTAGTTCACAAAATGTTATTTCTCCTGCAGAATCCTCAAGGAGTGTTAGAGATAGACACCATTTTACCAGTGGACAAAGAGGTTAGCTATAGTATTAACCTCTGCTAACCTAGCTTTAATTTCCTGATCACACCGGTTTACTCTTCTTGCCTCTCCTTGCAATCTGACTGCCATTTGGCAATCCTAAAAACTCCCTCTGAGTTGTCACTTCATGAAGCCATACATCCCCAAAGAGTTCACATATGTGCTTATTCACATATTAAATACTTACTAAAGGAGACAAGGCATAGTCCTTCCCTTAAACAGATAATGGGATTTAGGTAGAGATTAACACAGAGAAGGGAGTTGACCTTGGAGGATGGTGTTTCCACACAAGTTGTCCAGACTTTGTGAGAACACATAGTAAGAACAGGAAACTTTGTTTTAATTTGGAAGATTGAAGAGTAAAACAAAGGTTCTTAAAATAAATTTTCATGGTTAAATTAGATTTAATACACACTAAAAACTATGAAAACAATATGACATGTAAATCTCTGGTTTCTTTGGAGACTCAGTTGTATCATGATGTTTTTCTGGAAACTGTCTTATGAGAGGAAGTTTTTGCTGAAGCAGACACTTGGGAAGATGTTTTGTTGAGAACAGACACATGGTGTTTTTCTGAAAGCAGCCTGAGAAAAAGGCATGTGATGTGTGGCTAGAGCAGACGCTTGAGAGGACACATGATGTTTGGAAAGGGTGTAAGTACAACCCAACAGACAGTGGATGATGCTGTGTGGCATTGGTTCGCCTTGCTGCTCTATGCTGGTCATCATTGGGCTTTGCTGATGCTGGTCTTTGCTGGTGTTGCTTTGTGGCATTGGTTCACCTTGCCTTCTTCCCTGATCATCATTTGCTGTGACTTTGTAGAGAGAAATGCACCAAAGAACTTCTGGTGGTGTTCCGGTGATTTATTGCCACTTCTGCAGACTGGAGAAAATTGGCAGGACATCAAAGTTTCTTCTGGATCAAACTGCCATTGTGGATTCATGCATGGTGTTTGCGAGTGGTTCAAACTACACTGTTGATTGATATGAACTGAACTGCTGCTGTCCTGACAATGAAAGTTGGAATCTCCCTGAAGAACTATTTCTAAACAGGCCACATCCCCTTTCTCCCTATTAACCTTTCTTTTCCACGGCCTCTGGTGGGTGGTGGGCTAGAAAAGAGGTTAAAGCATTTAAGAACACTTACTAAAGTAGGTTTTGAAAAATATAAGCCTACAACAATAATTGAATTTCTCATGTGCAGGCACATAACCTCATAGTAGAATCTCAGTAATCCAGAGCTGGGGATGTAGCTCGGTTGGTAGAATACTTGCCTAGCATGTACAAAGTTCTGAGTTTGATCTCCATCATCACATCAACTGGACTTGGTGATACATGCCTGTAATCCCAGCATGCCAGCACTGCAGAGACAGATACAGGAAGATAAGAGAAGTTCAAGGACATCCTGATTGCAGATGAACTCAAGGCCAGCCTAGATTACGTGAGTCCCTGTCAATAAATCAAAATAAATAAATAAGAAAGAAAAGAATAGGAAAAAAAGCATGAGTAATCTAAAGGGAATTCTGTTTGCATTAACTTCGTCCCATTTTATAGATGAGAAAAATGGAGATTTGAAAGTTTTGGAATAGTAAGTGCCTTCTCAAGTTCACACAATCATCAAGTAGCAGAACACTATTTGGGAGAATGCTTCCAGCCAAGAAAACAGTGTATGTGAAGGGTGTAAAGAAAGAAATGAGAATGGCATGTGTGCTCTACACTTGTGGGACTAAGCATAGGCAGCAGCAGCACAACAAAGCACAAATTGTTAGAGAGAAGCCTGCTGACGGGCTCTGGTGGCTCTGCTCATGTGAGGGAGGTCTTCCACATTAAAATGCCCATGTCATAGCTATGAAAACTCCTAATGGATTCTAAACAGAACAGGAGAAACTGAAGTCATTCATTTGCTAAGGCCTCAGTTTATCCTACATTTCTCTAAGCCCTACTTTGAATGGAAGGGGGAGTACAAACAATTAGTAATGGGTGAGGGCCTACACTTCCACCACTGCCCTCTGCACCTCAGTAGCCAAGCAAGCTTTAGAGACAGGCCAGGAACAGTCATTTCCTCTGTCAGGGTTTAATTCAGTTTTGTCCTCAGACATCTGATAAGCACCTTGTACTAAAAACTCAAGCTGTGGTGGAAAAAAAATCACTGTATCAAAAGCTATGACTCCAGAGTCTCTGGAAAGTAGAGGTCAGGGGAATTCACAGTTCCCTGAGGCGTGTGCTCTGGACCTCTGATCTATCCTTGGAGCCATCCATTGTCCTAATCTTTAAATCTCTGTCAGGAAAGGTTAGCTGGGAAACAAATCTTCCCAGCTAACTGCATCCCCTGAATACTATCCATTCCCAGAAGGAAAGTTTCACTTTTGTCTGGTCTTATGCAGATGAATACACCCTTTGTGGTATATATTTTAGCAATAATATTTGAGGCGCTAAGCAACACTCTCTAAAGGGTTGATCCCTAATTAGGGCATTTCGAATGCTACCTAGCCACTCTTGGAATGTGGATGCCTGATTACGATATTTCAAATGCCTCCACACTCCCAGGGTGACAATTATGCAATGTGATATCTCCAGGTAAAGCAGCACACAGATGAAGTCACTGCTCATTACCCAGAACCAAAGGGGAAAGTGTCCCTTTGTCAGTATGTTTCTAAGCACTCACTTCCAGGAAGAGAAGCCATCTTTGAGTGATGAGTCCAGTCATTTCCTCTTCCTGACCGGGAAGCTTTAGTCATGCATGAGCTCTATGTCCCTTTGTCTATAAACCAGAGTGACACACTCGGCTCTCCAAACTCCACCATCATCCCTCAAGTTTTTGCCACAGCTGTACAGAGGCTGACTTAGAGAAGTAGAAAGGTAGGCTGACACTCTTGGGAAAGAAGAGCAAGCAACCACGGAGAGAAAAGCCCAGCTACATGTTTCAATGTGGCTACACAGGAAACATTCTGTGCACTGGCTGAGCTTAGAGACTTCAGGGCAGAAGAAAACTCGGGCACCCTGGATAAGCTAAGGACAGAGAGTCACATTTACCTCCTTTCCAGTAAGACTCTGCCTGTCTTATTTAAACCACACACCCTCAGCTCAACACAGCTCCTCAGGGAAGTCAAGGTACCACCAGTTGGAACTTGAGGAGGACCCCATTCTGAATTAAGAGCTTTGGCCTTAAGTCTCAAAAACAAACAACAAAAAATGTCAAAGAAAGTACCTGTATACACATATATGACATGGGGGACTGCAGGCTGTAGGAGTAGTATATGCACTTGTTAGTGTAAGTAGATAGTGGGTATCTTTATTCAATCATTTTCCACCTTTTTTTCATCAATTTTACTACACTGCCTAGCCAAAGTTGGCTTCGGTGTCAACCTGTCTCCCCTGCACCTAGGGCTGGGGTTACATGCATTTCCCCTGCCCCATCGTGTGTGGCTTTTTTATTTTTTTAACAAGTTCTCAGAAGCTTGTGTTTACACAGCTGACTATTTATTTACTAAGTTGTCTCCCCAACCCACACATGTGATTTTGCATGTAATCTCAGGAAGGTCATGAGTCCCCTTCCCTAAAATACCACACATACACATGCCAACAGACATAATACTAAAGGTCTCCCCACACCAACAGTGCCACAAGCTGAGCTGTTGGGATAATGGAAAGACCTAGCAATAAAATTCCTTCCATGACTAAGATGTAGACCCACAGCCAGGGCAGCTGACATCTAGAATTGAAGTTCAATTTTCCTGTGAACCTGCCCCCCCCCATTCTTCCTCATGTAGCTTCAGCCCCAGACAAAAGGGAACCAGGATAAAAAAAAAATTATTATTGTATAATTCTTTTTAGCATTTATCAGCCATATTTTATTCAGTAATCATATATGATTAGAATAGACAAAATACCATCAATATTTTATTAGAAATTCTTATTTGACCATACAAATGATAGTTTTTTCTATTTTTTATTATTTATTTATTTAGTGGGTGGTAGGTTTTAGATGTAGAGCTGGTAGAATAACCCAAGGCCAGATTCATTCTGAGATACAGGGACTCTGAGTCTCCTTGCATGACTTGATAGCATTTTCAACTGCACAAAATATGAGCAATGAGTGCATCAATTAAACTTATTAAAGAAATTGAATTTTGTTGTGGAGAATCTAAGCAATCCAAGCACTGACATGCTTTCAAATATCATAAAAGATCTCTGTGAGAGAAAAGCTTCTCTGAGCTGGGGGTTGGTGAGTAGCATACTCCTTCTCTAAGCTCCATGCTCTATGCTAGGCTTCTCTCTCCTCCACTAGTTCTAAGTGCCTGAGAGACGTGGGGATGAGCTGTTTGAGCACCCTCTCAATTCCTCTCAAATAGTCTAGTCAGCTAGCCCTGTCCACTCCATCCTCCACCCTACCCCCTGCCACCTTGTGCATGAAAGACAAAAATCTGCTAAATCATCCACCTCCACTTCACCCTTCCCACCTGCCCAAACCAGGCTTGTCATGCTCAGCCTTTGCCCTCCTCAAGATCCAATACTGTAACTGAAATACAAGGTGAGCTGCAAACAAGTACTAGGCTGCTTTTTTTGTGGGTTTGGGGGGGGATTGTTGTTGTTGTAGCTGCTGCTGCTGCTGCTGCTGTTTTGTATTTTGTTGTTTTTCCATCAAACTATTTCTAAGACAAACAACTTTTTTTCCAAAGAGCTAGGGAAATTCCAGCTGACATGCCCAAGTGCTTTAAACAAGGGATCTGTCACTCTCCCAACCGTGGGGCCCCTCCAAACATTAACCTCAGTGAGTGGGAGCCAGCAAAAGGACCGACCACTTCTACAGCATGTACTGGGCAAGGATCCTTTCAGACTCCAAGTGGCTAGAAACTGGACAAAGCATCACAGCCTCACCTCAAGCTTGAGCTGGTTCTGCTGACCCTGTGCTGACCATGGCAACATTTCTCCTATCCTGTGTCACATACATGCCAGTCTCTCAGTGGGCAAAGGAGACACACAAATGAGCAAACTACCCTTCCTGCCTTCAAGTGTTCCAAATCTACTGGGGACTCTTGAGAGCCACTGTGATGTAAAATCTACCTTTTGAGTCCAGTTTATATGAAGGACTTCCATGTAGGAAAGGAACGCAGGGACGTTTCACAGAGGAGGAAAACTTGGTTGGGCTTAGAAGCACAAAAGTAGAACAGAGGAGAGAGCGAAGTAAGCATAGCAGACAATGCGCAAAAGCGTGGAGGGAAAAGCAAATGACTTCAGGCAAGAGAGAGGTCATCCCGTGTGCCTAGAACACACGATGCAGTGGCGATACAGGACAGTGAATTTAACAGGGGCACTGAAAGACAGACAGGATGGATGATGTGAAAGGGGTGGCTGGGGATGGACAGGAGGGGGCGGAGCTTCCGCTCTCAGCTATGCTTCCCTGTCACTTCCCGGCAGCCTAGTTAACCAGGCTCTCTCCCCACAGTGAGTCACTGCCTGTATTACCTGTCTAGCCCCAAGCCTGGCTTAGTGAGGTGTATGTTCTCTAAACACAGCTATCCTCACACCATTTCGGTGATTATTAATGGATAAGGCCAGACTTGCAGTGTCACTGGCTGCCAGAAAGCGTGCCCCAGATGGTCAATTGGCTGAGAGCTTAGCCAGGCCTGCAGACAGCTCCTGCCTGAGGAAGGCAGATAGTCCTCTGGAGGCACACAGAGGAAAAGCAAAAGGGAAAAGCTAGAGGCTAAGTAGAGATGTCCCAGATGGGGAGTGGCTGTCCGGGACTTCCATTCTCCCTGAATCTTCTCTGCCATCTTCTGCCTCTATCTTTCCTCCCTTACACACACATTTGCAAGAATGTATACAACTTTTCAAAGCAAACCCATTTACCTTTTCTGTTTTTCATTAAAAGAACATTGGGGCAAATGTCAGAAAAAGCTGGTTAAGGAAGACCGATTCTGTGGGTGGGATCACGGTTATTTGTCAGCAGGGATGGTGGCTTTCAGAGTGGTGTCCATTGTGGGAACCAGGGAGGTCTCTATACACAGGAAACACACTACCAAGCTGATGGAAATGCCAAAATCCTATTCTTAACTGTATGAAATGACTCGTACGCTACAGTTTTAACTAGCAGGGATGTTGTAGCATTGTATACTTCTTCCCCCTTGCTTGGAGTAGTTATTGTTGGTTTCCCTTTGCACAAACATCCCCGGAGAGATGGCTAGCTGCTGGGGCTCTTGGTAAATCCACATTTCTGCAGCTGTCATCCCAGTAAATATTCTGAAGTGTCCACCGTGCACCAGGAACTATTTGTTCTAAATGCTAAGAGCATAGCAGTGAGTGGTCAAATAGAGCATGGAACCCAGTGATGGTGTGCATTTCAACAGTCCTGCTTGGGCTGGGGACGGGTTAGATTGTGAGGACCATGCTGATACATCAGATGGAAAAGAGAAACCTGTGGGCTAGAAAAGAGAATCAGCTGGCTAGGATTCTGATGATAAACCTACTATTACTGATGTGTGTGTCTGTCTGTCTGTCTGACTGTCCGTCTGACTGACTGTGGGTGTGTCTGTGTAATGTAGGACGGTGACAGGGTGGGAGCATGAGTCTTGAAGCTGATCTAAGTGCTGAGCCTGCAATAAGTTCCTGTTCTCTTGCCTGGGTGTGCTTCGGAGCCTGCCTTGTATCTGCACACATATCAGAGACTAGCACCTTGCCACCATGTGTCTGGTACCTGGGAATCTTCTCATGGAGACCTGTTGCCATGGAGCACTGAAACTGTCCTGCTCAAAGTTTTAACATCTGGACAGCTAGCTCAGCAGGGGACTTAGAGATCATACATCATCTAAAGATTCATGAGAGAGGTGGACGGAACTTGTAATCCCAGCACTCAGGAGGCTGGGGCAGCAGGGTTTTGAGTTCAAAGCTAGCCTGTGCTTCATAGTAAGGTGGAGAAGGACAGTGAGAGAGAGACAGAGACAGATACACAGAGACAGAGACACAGAGAGAGACAGACAGAAAGACAGAGAGACAGACAGACACAGAGAGACAGAGAGAGAAACAAGAAACAGGAAGGGTACACCTCATCTAAAGAAATAGGAGAGATTGGACTTATCTTTCTGGGTACATGGCTGTGGTGGGCTGTACTTGTCCTGTGCCCAGAACAAACTGTCTACCAGTTCTGATCCAATCATGACTGCAGTTTTATGATGTAAAGTGACAAACACTGGGAAAGTTCCTTCTGGAATGCATTGATGTAGTGAATGTATATTTGTCCTGGAGACTGAGGAAGCACGTAAGGTCTGTTTCCAGTTTGGGGTAAATATGAGGCTTCGGTGAGTTATGTTTTCTCCCTGGACTTTCCTTGTTGAAATGAGAAGTGTCTTCTACGCTCGGTTGAGAGCGCCGGGCAATTGAGGTGTTCTTTGGTTCTTTGTTGGAGCCTGCATTACAAGAATGGAGGCTTGCTTTCCTCATCCCGAAGCCTGTTCCCCACCCAGCCAAATTACCCAGGAGCCTGGCACCCAGTCTGTTTGCACAACACATTTTTAGACTCTGAGTCACCCTTGAGTTCTTTCTGGTATCAGGTTGGATTAAACCTCACAGCATCCTGTTACCTTGGCTTCCTTGTACAGGCAGGTTTGCTCAAAGGGCTTCTCAGGAGCCCCACCTCCACAGGTAGAGGAGCCAGGGCAGATCAAAGGGTTGTCTATATTACACCCACTTGCCTGGGAATACCAGGTATCGATAACAAGGGTTTTATCATTCCCTGCCTTACTGAATTCACAGAAAGCTGCCTTGGGCAAAATGGTGTAAGAGGTCCAATTCATCTGGGATTTTTTTTTCAGCCTTTCCCTAGGTTAACGTTAGCTAGTCTACCCTCCCATTCCCATAAATATAACGTCACCCAGCCTGTGTTTCTTAGCAATTACCTTGCCAGGTCTAGGCACTGCAGATACAGTAACAAAGTGAGTGAGTGTGTGTGTGTGTGTGTGTGTGTGTGAGAGAGAGAGAGAGAGAGAGAGAGAGAGAGAAAGAGAGAGAGAGAGAGAGAGAGGAGAAAGTGATCTCTCACGGAAGAGTCGACAGGTACCACCAGAACTTTGGCTATTTTTACTATAAGAATTTTCTTTGTGCTATATATATGCAGGTCTCCCATAACCAGTACAAAATTATACTTTTTTAAAATTCAGGACAAAAGTAATATCAATCAATCCTAGATGGAAAGCTGACTTACGCAGAGGAAGACTGAACTCTGAAGCATGGGCCTGTGGAGAGGGGCACAGCCACACTTTCTCAGAGCAGTTGCTTTGTACTGGTTTCAGATGTTGCAGTAGGTCCCCATCACTCTGCCAGCCATGGCTGTCTTTCCTTCTGTGTCAGAAATCAACTAGGCTTAGGTAAAAGGTGGTCTATTTTAAATTATGTGACATAGACAGGCTGGAAAGACAGTAAGAGCCAGAAGACTTTCTTGAACCAGAAAGGAAATAGATGACCTGTTAATCCTGGGTGCAAATTGCTTCAGGCTGGGGTGGTGGCGAGAAAAGCTTCCTTTCTCCCCACCGCCTTGTCTCCATCCTTGGGACCAGACATTACTGAGGCAGACAGTGGAAGAGAGGCCTCTGAACTGACTTAAGAGAGGAAAGGAGGCAGGAACTGCTCTAGCGAGATGTGGGTATGCCCACTTGTTTATTTTGAAGTGCCACAAATTAAAACCAGTGCAACATAAGCACTTTACCACTGAGCTACACCCCCAGCTTCATATGTGAGTGACATACATGAATGTAACGTGCTAGTGCACATATGTAAGACTTGCACTGTAGGATTTCCAGTGCTCTGAAGTAAATCTTGAGTGTACACTCATGAGTGAGGCCATGAAAACGTTCGGGTGGTATTTTGCATCAAAGGGAAAGAAGGAAAGGGCACGGAAGACTAGCTGCTACTACTGTCTCCCTTCAAGGTCTTGCCTCTTCTGTGTGTGCTTGACTGTTACTGATTAATGCCATGTTGCTAGCTCTCACAGGGAAGAACTTAAGAATGACCATTTGGACACATGCGTTTAGCAATAACATCTTAATCTGACTCTTCCAAAGTCTGGGAATCCAGAAACATTGTCTTTATCCACTTTATCGTGTTTCCATATTGAGCCCCTAAGCAAACCTGATACTCTTAATCTTCCCAGAGCTCATTATAAACAATAAAAACTTAGTCTCTCTCTCTCTCTCTCTCTCTCTCTCTCTCTCTCTCTCTCTCTCCCCCCATGTCTCTGTCTGTGTGTGTGTGTGTGTGTGTGTGTGTGTACACAACTGCACACGTGCATATCCCAAATCTAGCACGGAGCCCAGCTGTGAGCTGGGCTAGCCTTGGCTCTGTCCTTTCCTCTCTTTCTCTCCGACCCCCACTCTACCTCTCTCCGTTCTAAGCTCTGACCCCCACTCTACCTCTCTCCATTCTAAGTTTGGTGCGTATTTTGGGGATGTATATGACTTCACAGAATGTTCATTTTATCTAGATTAATATATTTTAGATGTCCATGCCATATCATGCATGCCATTTTAATTTTAACCTCTTTCTTCACCTTTGTAAATTTATTTTATTTTTGAGACAGGGTCTCATGTAGCTCAGATTGGAACAGAACTCCCTATATCCCTGAAAATGACCCTGAATTTTTGATCCTCCTATTCCACTTCTTAAGTGGAACAGAATTAGAATTAGAATTAGAATTAGAAGCATCTCTGAGTTAAAGAGGCCAGCCTGGTCTACAGAGTGAGTTCCAAGATAACCAGGGCTACACAGAGAAACCTTGTCTCGAAAAACAAGAAGAAGAAGAAGAAGGAGGAGGAGGAGGAGGAGGAGGAGGAGGAGGAGGAGGAGGAGGAGGAGGAGGAGAAGGAGAAGAAGAAGAAGAAGAAGAAGAAGAAGAAGAAGAAGAAGAAGAAGAAGAAGAAGAAGAAGAAGAAGAAGAAGAAGAAGGGGAAGAAAAAGGGGAAGGGGAAGGGGAAGAGGAAGGGGAAGAGGAAGAGGAAGAGGAAGAGGAAGAAGAAGAAACATCCCCACCATGCCTAACGTTCCAGGGTACTTGGCATCTAGCCTAGGGATTTGTGGGTGCTAGGTAAATACTCCAGCAACTGAGCTACAATCCTGGCACTCACTCATTTTTGGGGTTGGTTGGCTGTTTGGTTGGTTTTTGCTTTAATCAAATACAACTAATTATAGTTTTTGTGACTTTGAGTAGAATTTATTTCCAAGTAAAGTATGCCTTTCTGACCTTGGAAAAGAGCCCTTGCTAGTGAGTTTGCTCTGGAGCACGTCACGCCAGCCCTGCCCAGCTGTGGCTGCCTATCTTTAGCTGAGCAGCGTTTTGATTCCTCCTGGTTTCTTCCCGTAGCTGGGCCTTTTGTGCCACCGCTTCAGGTGGCGGCTCACTGAGAATGCATCCTCGAGGTGGGATTTTAGATTGTAGGGGTTAATGCCATACCATTCATGCATGCAAAAAATAAATACTCCTGTACTGACTCCTTAACACCGTCAAGTAAGAGCAGTGCCCCAGACTCCACGACGTTAACATGTCAGTAAACAGGACAGTCCTTAACTCTTGCTTCTGTTACAATTCCCAGCATTCCAGTCTT
This sequence comes from Rhynchomys soricoides, assembly GCA_019843965.1. Classification (NCBI taxonomy): domain Eukaryota; kingdom Metazoa; phylum Chordata; class Mammalia; order Rodentia; family Muridae; genus Rhynchomys; species Rhynchomys soricoides. The sequence goes on from JADRCH010000277.1 coordinate 1,785,016, forward strand.
TCCACAAAGTAATGTCTGGCCTTCCAGACATTTTTCCCTCTAAGCCCTGCCCGTAGAATAATTCCTTTATCTTCTCACCCGTTTGCAGCACTGTGATAGGAGCTACACTTGTATTACACACCTAGTATTTGCTTACTGAACCCGGCGATGTCCATCTTTCAGATCTCTTCTGAAGCCCCTAGTTAGCTCCCATATGCAAATTCACCTTTCTCCCAGCCTTAGGCTTGACTCCAGTCTCTGATTTTAGCAATCTGTACAGCTGAGTCTGCAGAGGAATAGTCCCTGTGTGTGTGTGCCTTCTCCTCCCCGTGACCTGGGAACCCCTGAGGTGAAAGGCTGGTGTTCTCTACAGAGCACAGGCTTTGATTCCCACCAGACCTGGATTCAAATTCTGACTCCTTTCCCCACTTAGGATGGCTGCTTTGCCTGCAGAGCCTTAGATTCCATGTCTGGAAAGAGAGAACAACTACATATATATCATGAAGGAGACTACAGATGGTGCCAGAAATATACATCACTGATGCTGGGAGACGAAGATCAGGGTAGTGCACAACTTCCTGGCAGTCTTTGTGTTCACAAGAAGGAGCAGCTGCTTAGGAGCTTGCTTTAGGGCTCAGCTTAGGTTACTCTAAGGGAAGGTAGCCAGCTGGTGATGCTACAGGAATAGCCTGATAAATGAAAGTGACCAAAGAGCATCAGAGTCCAAGAAGCATAAAAGAAGTGCGTGGTATCTTTTTATTGGCTTCTCAAAAAGAATCGAGGCTGTCTTCTGACCATCAGGGTTACTAGAGTCTCCTGTGACCCCCGACAGCCCCACTTCCTGCCAGTTGTTTGTTTTGGGGTTGCCACCATTTGTTGGTTTTACCAATTGCTTCCTGAATTTAGTGTGAAATGTTATGCCTATGCAGAATACTGTACCACTTGGGAGCAATATAAACACACTTAGAAAGGCAAGTCTAAAGGGAGCCAGCTGGCCCTGTGAGTGCATGCTTCCCCATGGAAAGGAGATAGGTCATAGAAAGGGGACTCAAGATCAGAACCATGTTTTTCAGAGATTGGCATCTAAGGTAAATTGTGAATGCATTTCTGTTACTTTGGTACACAAGAAAAATGTAATTAAAGTATCCATGAACATTCCTGTTCAGATACAAAAGTCATAAGAAGACAAGAAAAAGAATATATTGTGAATGCTATCACTCACTCTGGGGATTTGAAGAAGCAGAGAACCAAAGAACTATGATAAAATATATTAATAAAAACCCAGTGGGGCTGGAGTGATGGCTCAGCAGGTAAGAGCACAGACTGCTCTTCCAGAGGTCCTGAGTTCAATTCCCAGCAACCACATGGTAGCTCATAACCATCTGTAATGGGATCTGATGCCCTCTTCTGGTGTGTCTGAAGACAGCTGCAGTGTAATATAAAAACCCAGTGAATTTGAAATGGAAAGACACAGGTATAAGTTTTAGTCCTTTACTCCATAATCTCAAGAGCTCTCAGAACCTCTGTTTGGAACATCAGAAGTGGAGACAAAGAGCCATCTACCTCATAGGGAAGCAAGGGAATTAGATCTTTGCAAATGGCAAAGCATCATTCAGTCTAAAGCTGCAGTTTATCCTCAGCCTTTCAAGAAGGAGTGTGCCTTACATTTGCAATCAGAAGCATAGTTCTGGGCTGGAGAGATAGTTCAGTCAGTAAGAACACATGCTATGTATGTTTAAGGTCCTGAATTCAAATCCTCTGGACCCATGTAAAAAGCTGGTCATGGGCCCTTAACTCCAGTCCTACGGGGAAGTGGAGACAAGAGAATCATTGGGACTTGCCAACTGTTATGGTTTATATATGCTTGGCCCAGGAGTGGCCCGATTAGACATTGGGGCCTTGTTGGAGTAGGTGTGGCCTTTGTGGAGGAAGTGTGTCAATGTGGGCATGGGCTTTGAGAACCTTCTTAGTCTGGAAGAATGAAAGTCTTCTCCTGGCTGCCTTCAAAACAAGATGTTGAACTCACAATACCTTGAGTGCCATGCCTGCCTGGACGATGCTATGCTTCCTGACATGATGATAATGGACCGAACCTCGGAACCTGTAGGCCAGCCCCAATAAAATGTCTTCTTTTATAAGACTTGCCTTGGATATGGTGTCTCTTCACAGCAATGAAACCCTAATTAAGACAAAGAGAGCTAAGTAGAAAAAAAATAAAGATGTTATTGTTCTGTTCTGTGTGTCTATTACATGACATAGTGACTACAGTTGGTAATTATTCATATTTCAAATTACTAAAAGAATAAATTGTAAATATTTTTACTCCACACACACAAGATAAGTATTTGAGGGAGGCGTTTGTACAGTTATATTTATCATCTGTCAATATATGTAGTCATATTCAACTTTAAGGCACCAATGTACAGCAAAAATCTTAAAAAGGAAGTGGCCCCGAGCTGAGAGTCTGCTTCTGTGTTCTCCATTGTTTTTATAACCCCATGACTGGTATACACATTTACCAGGTAAGAACTTCTGTGGATTCAGAGTAAGTTCAGTTGACACAGTCTGTGCCTTACCATGTGAGATGTAGAGATGCAATGCTTGCTCAGAAGATGAAGATGGTTCAATGTTGATCTTCCAAAAAACCAGAGTCCAGTTCCCAGCACTCAAATAACGGCCAACGATCACCTTTAAGTCCAGTTCCAGAGGATCTGATGCCTTCTTCTGGCCTCTGTGGGCACTAGGTCCTTGTGGTAAACAAACATGCATGCAGGCAAAATATTCATGCATATAAAACATGAATACTTTTTAAACTTTTTATTGATTCTTTGTGAATTTCACATCATGAGCCCCAATCCCACTCATCTCCCCATCCCTCCATATCTGCCTCTGCCCTTGCAACCTACACCCCAAAGAAAAACAAACAAACAAACAAACAAACATCTTGCTGTGGGACCTGTAGTGTCACACAGTATACCCTTTCACCAAATAGCTTTTCTTGCAAATGTTCACTGCTGTGAGTTCACTTCAAACTGGTCTGGTTTGAAGACTCTGGCTTCTGTTACACTATCAATACTGGATCCTCACTGGGACTCCTCTCAGATACCCTGTTGTTGCCCTGTGTAGTAGGCAGTTTTGGTTCTGAAGGACCAGCCTCTTCACGTGCTCCAGCAGTTCATAGATGAGGGGTAGATGTTGGGGTGAGCCAACTCAAAGCCCTGAATCTGGACCTGGATAGTGACTGAGTTCACCACCTGGGCCAGCTCTCCAGCGCTGCCCAGGCAAGGGGAAGGGCCAGCTCACTGGCTCTCACATTGTCTGGGCTGGCTCTCTCATCCCACACCACTAGGGCCAACTCTATTTTACTGCTCAGGTGAGGACCAGGGCCCACTCTCCTGAGTGCTGCAGCCCATGTTGGGCGGGGCCAGCTCTCCCTCGTTCGCCAGTTTTGTAGCCAGTGAGGGACCTGGCCCGCCCTGCATAGCCCTCAGATAGCAACATTGCCCCAGGCAGCAGCCCAGACGTGAATGTCAGTATCACCTTACCATGGTGGTAACATTGGTCACGAACACCCACACAAACCCACTACTGCAGGGCCACAGACCCAGACATGGCCTTAGGTGGTGGCAGCACCGATGAGGACCTCACCATGGCCTCAAGTGGCAGTGCAGGCAACTCACATCAGGCTGTTCCTCACCACCCTCGAGTCGCCAGTCTGCCTCTCTTAGCGCACACACCGTTCCGGTTCTCTTTCTCCTCTGTCCTCCACTTACTTGCTCATCTGAGCGTGTCTCCTAGTGGAACGGAGCAGGCATCATCTCGGGAGTGCTCTGCCTTGCCTCCGAGTGGCACCCGAATAAAAAGTTTACAAGAAGATATGAAGAAGAAAATTATTGTCAGGCCCAAATGAAGTGCATTACCTCCCATGTCTTCAGTTAAGTTTACTTTTGGTTTCTTTTTTTTCTTATCAAGCTGTTAGACTCAGGTGGTCATTTCTCATCCACCAGGATGTCATGCAGTAAGACGGCTTTCTAGTCCATGTCCCTGAACATCCCACCCAAAAATTCTAAGAAACACTGCTTTCAAATTAATGGCAAACTAGCTTTCTGTTATGTTCTTTGGAGGCCTATATTGGAATTTTGTAATTCAATGTAATTTTTTTACATTTTAAAAGTAATTATTTTATAATATATGAATTATGCTTGTTGCTGATGCATATATAACTGTGTCTATGTCATGTGAGTATTGTAACATTGTCAAAGTTTGGTCCAGTTCTTCCTCCCAACCCCATGCTTCCAGAAATAAGACTCAGACCCAAAATATATTTACAAATCCCTTGGCCATATTGCTAAACTCTACGCTAACTAGAATCATAGCTTAAATTAACCCATGTATTTACATTCTGCCACATGGCTGGTTACATGTGCTCAGGTACCATGTGTTCATCTTATCACATCTTCCTGCAATCTCCTGCCTGGAGCTATCCCAAATTCTTTCTCCTCCCAGATGTCCCACCTTCTATTTCCTTCCTAAGCCATAGGCCATAGGCTTTTTAATTGACAAGACATTCTTTGTAAAAACAGTAGGTTGTAGAATAACTTCAAAGATCAAAAGAAAGATGCAAGCTCATGATGAGTCAGGGAAACGGACTTTAGCTCCACCCATCCTAGACTCGTGGTTCAGCCTTGTTTGCTTCAGAGGTCTGGTGATTTCTGTTCCCAGCATTCATGAAAGGACCCAGCGCAGCTTTGTGGGATCTCAAGTATGGAAACGGGAGAAAAGATCTACTTCAGAGATCAGAACACCGATAATCTTACAACCATTCGTCCCTTGTTCAGGACTTAGCACTGCACTCAGTTTACACATCCGTTTATTTTCAACATTGTTAGTGTAGAGGTTTGTAGGTTCCATTCATAAATAAAATGCCACAGTCTGTTCGTATTAGACATGAGCAAGACTATGCTATCAGTAAATCGTAAGAAATTTCAATTGAATTAGATTTTTTGCCACAACTGACCAGTGCAAAGATGACTCTTGTGTTAACTTTAATGACTCCCCCCTTTTTATAAAAAGCATTTCAACCTATTATAAACATAGGGTACATTTCTATCATCTGGGATTTGAAGGATTTTTTTTAATCAGTTCTGTTCTAATATAAAATAATTATTGAATTTTGTTTCACCTGGAAAGACAGTAAATATAAGAGTTCAAGAATTTTTGCCAGCTCTGTCTTATTCTGTAGTACACAGCATGAGCCTGACTATGCTGTCACCTCTCTGTGGCTTACAGGATGTCATTGCATCAATAAGCTAATAGAATAGCCCATCTAATTTCAAAAATACAAGGACTACTATTGTGTTAGTTAGGGTTTTACTGCTGTGAACAGACACCAAGACTAAGGCAACTTTTATAAGGATGACATTTAATTGGAGCTGGCTTACAGGTTCAGTCTATTATCATTAAGGCGGGAACATGGCAGCATTCAGGCAGGCATGGTGCAGGAGGAGCTGAGAGTCCTACATCTTCATCTGAAGGCTGCTAGCAGAATACTGGCTTCCAGGCAGCTAGGAGGAGGGTCTTAAAGCCCACGCCCACAGTGACACACCTATTATAACAAGGTCACACTTCCTAGTAGTGCCACTCCCTGGGCTGAGTATGTACAAACCATCACAACTATTTCTACAAGTCTTCCCAAGAGGAAGAAAAATCTTAACTAAAGGGGGAAATGGCCGCTGAACCAGGGGAGGCAGCATGATCCAGCATCCCCAAGAAGAAAAGGAAATTTTCTTCCAAGGAGGAGCCTAAAGTTGGGGCTAGCTACAAAAGACCAGCGAGCTACACACACACACACACACACACACACACACTCCCAGAATGCATCCCTAGAAGATTAGAACGGAGGGACATGTCTGAAGGGAGGGGCACACTTTAAGGTGGTTCATCATATACCCCAATAAAAACACAAGCACCGAAGTTTTGTTTTGTTTTGTTTTTTACAAATTTAAAATGTTTACTCTCATGTGATTTTGTTTTGGTTTTGGTAAGACAGAATCTCAAGTATCCCAGGTTAGCACTGAACTCTGTGGCCAAATATGACCTTAGGCTTCTGATCTTCCTGCTTCTGCCTCTTGGGTGCTGGGATTGCAGGTGTGTGCCACCACGTCCAGTGTACGTGGTGCTGGGGATCGAACTCGAGACCTGAGCTTCAGACCCAGCATTCTCTTTTTTAAACCGTAATTTTAAGTTCTCTGATGTACAGACACAAAAAGAGAACATCTATTTAGTCAATATTGATTATATATAGGCACACTGTTTGAAATTAAGAAAAAGGATCCTAGTAACTGATCCATACAATCTGGTCACATCAGCTGGTCTGTCACAGGACCCAGGAGAGTGTGAGGTCAGAAGGAACATCAAGAATGGAAGGTCTTCACTCTTCATCTTCTGGAGTTTTAATGTCTTAAATTTTTAAAATTTCATTGTGTGTGTGTGTGTCCCATTGGTTCTCAGGGACCCAATTCCAATCACAAACAAGGACACCTAATCTCAGTGTTTCACACAGTCCTAGAGGTTCGAGCCGACATTTGGAGGAACAAAAAGAGAAGAAAGATACAAAGCTACAATTTGGGGGGCAAGAAGTGTGAAAGGTCAAGATTTTATTGTCTTCATAACAAAATTGGCTTAGAACTGGGTCCCTTGGCCCTTTCTCTTCTTGTCACCTCCCAGTTAAAAATGCATCCCTTACTAGCCAGCATCCTCTTAGGTCTGCAGTTGGGCTCCACGCACTCCAGTCTCAGCACAATCTTCTTCATAGTTTTAGCCTTTTTTTCGGAAAATAGGCTTAGTCTGTCGACCATAGCCACTCTGTTTCCTGTCATAACGCTTTCCATGGACATACAAAGAATCCTGGCCCTTCTTGTACTGTGTCACCTTGTGGGGTTGGTGCTTCCCACATTTCTTGCAGAATATCGGGCGGGTCTTAGGAATGTTCACCATGTTCACAGGAGCGCTATCCGCTCAGAAAGAAAACACAAAGCTACAATTTGGAGCTCATGTAATTATCTATCTAGAAAAATAACCCAAAAGATATGAAAACGGTGCTGGATATCAAATTATGCAGCTATGCTTCTGTCTCTGCCACTTACAATCACATAACTACTGATGTCCAAGCAACTACTTACAATAGCAGTGTGAATTGTGTACCATCTAGAGATTAGCCTGACATGCAGCATCAAGATATCTGTGTGATCTGTGTGTGAAAGGCTTCTTCCCAGTGCAGCCTCCCACTCTCTCACTTCTCCACCCCTACTCCCAACCTACCCAGCCCCCACACCAAAGGCTTCATCCTGAGCCCTCAATGATGCTGGCCAGTGGCAGTGTTTTTTGACTGGGGTGGGGGTGGGGGGTGGGGAGGAAATATAGTTTCGGGGCCTTGGGGCCTTGCTCTCACAGGGAGCTGCAGGACTGGTCCTGCTGCTTTGCTTTGAGTCAGAATATAAACTATGTCTCTTACTGCCCTCTCACCTCACCATGGTGTAATCTGAAAGATGAGATTAGATCATAGTCTGGACACTCCAAAACCAGGAACCAAAATAGACCCTTCTGGTTGTTGAAGTTGATTACCTCAGATATTCTGTAAAAGTAACAGAAAAACTGCAGACACAATGTCAGTGAAGAAATCATCACATTGTAAAACTGCCTTCTGGGATTATCTGAATAAGCGGACTATCTCCCGTGTTATTGGGAAAGGCAATTATTACAAAAAGGTCAATTTTTCCTCAAATTACTTTTTTCACAGAATAAAAAAATGTAACTAGCTTCATGTCATTTTGCCGCAAATTGATTAGTGATTGATGGAGGAGAGCCCAGCACATTGTAAGTGGTGCCAGTCCTGAGCTGGTGATCCTGGGTTCTATAAGGAAGCAGGCTGGGCAAGCCACGAGGAACAAGCCAGGAAGCAGCACCCCACCATGGCCTCCGCATCAGCTCCTGCCTCCAGGTCCCTGCCCTGCTCAAGCTCCTGTCCTGAGTTTAATGATGAACTATACTGTGAAGGTGTAAACCAAATAAACCCTTTCCTATTCCCTACACACACACACACACACACACACACACACACACACACACACCACAACTAGCTTTCTAAATAAAGTATCTAAAACTGACTTTAAGATTTCTGTGAAAGTACTAAGGGTTGTGGTCAGTTCAAGCTACTTTGAGGCTCCAGTTGAAAGCAGGGTATTTTACAGACACTCTATCCCTTGGAGCCCTAAACTCCACCTCATAGCTCTGTTTCCTTTCATTTTCTTACATCATTCTGTGAACCTGACACATCTCTACTTGGCCTCTCAGCTTGGCTTCCAAAATCAGAACACCTTAAGGACAACTATGATACAGTGAGTGTGTCTCTTTAGGGCTCCTCTTGGACTTTGGCCAGCAAATCCTTACTGTTGGGGCAACTCTGCAATCACATACATGTTATTACTGTATCCAGATGTGAAGGGTTGGGTTTTATAGAGTCCCCTTTATTATTTTTGACACTACTAGGTCATTTTGAGACATTCTCCATAACTCCAGGTATCTGATCCTGGGTTTCACTGTCTCCTCTGCACAGCCCATCTCTGCTGGCTCCAGTCATTTACTGTCACATGATTCTTCTGATGACATGGTTCCGTTGCTGGTCTCTCCAAGATACTTCTCATTCTGTTTCCACACCTTAGCTGATAGAATTGGTTTCCTCTGATATCTTGTTTCACTTGCTTTTTTATCTTTCCCATTCATTCTTATCACTTGGGTTTGACATATGGGTACTTACCCAGATTTCCAAATCCAGTTCTATTGTCATCACCTGAAACTATGTGTACTTTGTTTCTCCAGTTTTCCTCAGCACCTAACAATTCTGAGTTCCTTGCTGGTGACTGATAGCTACCTGCAAGAGTCCCCCAGAAAACAAACAGCTCAACAATAGTGCATGGAGTGTCTTCTGATGATGTACAGTGATCTTCCCATGGAGCATCTTCTGATGATGTACAGTGATCTTCCCATGGAGTGTCTTCTGATGATGTACAGTGATCTTCCCATGGAGCGTCTTCTGATG
>JADRCH010000277.1:1799762-1815750 GCA_019843965.1 Rhynchomys soricoides
CTCTCTCTCTCTCTCTCTCTCTCTCTCTCTCTCTCTCTCTCTCTCTCCTCATATATTTATGGGATTTGGAGATGGGCTCCGTGACTCAGAGCATTTGTTTTTGCAGAGGGTTCAAGTTGATTCTCAGCATCCACATGGTAGCTCACAACTATCTATAACTCCAGTTCTAAGGAATCTGATGTTCTCTTCTGACTTCCAAGGATACGAGCAAAATACTCACACTCCTAAAATAATCTTTTAAAAGAGGACTATGGTACTCAAGTTAAACTCAGTCACATTACATAGCTCTCAGAAATGTTTAAACCTGTAGATCTTGCCTGACTTCCTGGCTTCATCTCCAGCTATCCTTTGTTTCAGACAAGCCGAACACGACATACCACACTCTTACCAAATTCCTTCCAGCCCATTTGCCTATTTAACTTTCACTTACATCTTAAGCTTTGGATCCCATGTATGTCACCCTGTTCCTTGGAACATTTATTTTCAATTTTTTACGTGTGTGTTTTGCCTGTATGCATGTCTGTGCACAGTGCACATGCCTGGTACATGCATTAGCCAGAAGAAAGCACTCTATCCCCTGGAACTGGAGGTGCAGATGGTTGTAAACTGCCATGTACATGCTGGTAATCAAACCTGGATTCTTTGGAAGAGTAGCCAGGACACTTGACAGCTGAGCCATCTTTCCAGCCCCCAGATTCACAAATTAAAGACGGCTAACAACCAAAAGCAAGCCAAGCTTTTGGAAGTCAGGCAGGAGAGAGATGATGCTGTGTCCGCTTGCTTCGCTTGTTTGTTCTCTCAGCATCTGGATGGTTACCTCATGTCTTCACGTGGTCTTTGGGTCCCCACCACTCTCAGCTTCTCTTTCTTGCTTCTTTTGAGACAGTTTTTCTCTGTGTAGCCCTGGCTGTCTTAGAACTCACTTTGAGGACCAGGCTGGCTACCAACTCACAGAGATCCACCTGCCTCTGTCTCCCAAGTGCTGGGACTAAAGGTGTGCACCACCACACCCAGCTTCAGCCTCACTCTTGCAAAGGGTAGAGATGCTCACTCTCCTCCCATGTGACTGCAAAACTGTATTAAAGAAAAAAAAGGGAACTGACTTCAGCCATGGAGTTTGGGATAATTACTTCTTGGGGGAGGAATAAATGTGCTTTTAAGGTGCCCAAGGTGAAACTGTCTGTGGTGCTCTGCTCTCACTGCAGAGACTCAAGCGGCTCAGTACTTACTACCCACCTACACGCACTGTTCAGTGGAGACAGGAAGTGGAATCAGTCCTATAGCCTTTGCAGCACTGTGTCTTGTTAGAGCATGGAGAAATGCAGAAGGCAGAAGTGCAGGTGCTAGCAGAGGTTTTGCTATGAATGCTAAGCTATAAAAAGAGCATCTAAACGTCACTGGAAGCCAGGCTCCCTTGGAGACACCGAAGGAACAAGAGAGGAAGGAAGCAAGATATCAGAACGAAGCATGTTATCAGAGTTGAAGAAAACTGGACACAAGGCTCACATGGACACTAGCTAGCTCTTGAAGGGAGGACTACCACCTAAGTCACATTTGAGGAGAGTGAGCATCCCTACCCTTTACAAGAGTGAGCTGAAGCTGGGTGTGGTGGTGCATACCTTTAGTTGCTGCACTTGGGAGGCAGAGGCAGGTGGATCTCTGTGAGTTTGTAGCCAGCCTAGTCCTCAGAGTGAGTTCTAAGACAGCCAGGGCTACACAGAGAAAAACTGTCTCAAAAGAAACAAGAAAGAGAAGCTGAGAGTGATGGGGACCCAAAGGCCACATGAAGACATGAGGTAACCATCTAGATAGTAAGAGAACAATCATGTAACAATGAAGAAAGCAGGCAGACCCAGTGTCTTCTCTCTCTCTCTACTGCTTGACTTCCAAAAGCTGTCCCTCAGGACCTACACTCACTATGGAACCCTGATTACTCTACAGCAGTAGCTCACTTACTCATTTAGACAGTCTTTCTATGTAGCACAGGCTGGTCTCAAGCTCACCATCCTCCTGCCTCAGCTTCCCAGGTGATGAGAGCTCAGGTGGGTGCCATCACACCTTACTCCTTTTTCTGTGAATCTCTACCCTACCCGGCTGCACCATTGGCTTTTTAGGTATTTCCACACTGTTTTGCAGTAACTATTTTGGGCTGTACATCATTTGGACTTCATGTGTTCTTCCATTAGTCACTGAGTCCAAAAATCAAGGCTCAACATTATCCATTATTTTTAAAGTAGATTATCATGCATACACAGTAACATTAGAATAATTTTTTCCTTTTATGGATAATTTTCTAAGTATATCTACTGAAACAAATATTCTGAAATGTTAGATTGTGTACACAAATACAGAGCTTTGAGTCTCCATTAACAAAAAGTGCTTCAAGCGTCCATCTTCCTTTCGTTCGTTCGTTCTTTCTTCATTTACTTATTTCCTTCCTTCCTTTTTTAAAACAGGATCTCATGTACCCCAGGCTGGCCTAAAACTGTGTGGCCAAACACAACCTTTAACTATTGCCTCTACCTTCCTAGGTACTAAAATGGAACCCAGGGTTTTGTGCACCATACAGGGACATTCCCAGCCTCCATTACAGGCTCTAGAACTACATTTTAGAAGCGAAGCCAGAGAGCTGATGTTAACATATAATTGACTTAATTTAAAATTTGTACAACAAATTGCTTTTTGCCCATTAAAACTATTAATTTTTTTCATCATTTCACTTTTAAACACTTCTCTGTAAGGTAACCAGAAGCAGACTGTCATCGGCAAAGCAAATGCTGTGAGGAATGCCATCTTGTGGTGGGAAGACGCCCACTGCACTTCTTCAATGGTCAGTCACACCCTTCAATCCAGAAGTAAATACTCAGGAAATATACAAACCACAGTTAAGATCACTGTCACAGAGCAGCAATGGAAATGAAGCATTTGTATCGATTTGCGTGGATTCAAGTACCCCAAAATGTTTGTTAAAAGTGAGACAAATAGAAACAGACTACAAATAATACAGAAGAGCTGCTGTCTGTAACTGAACTTTTATTAAAGCATCTTAAACATTACTAATCTTGGATCACCTCCCTCTTGAAGTAGGTGACTTAGTTTCTGTGTCCACTACTCCACAGTTTTATCGACTTCCACCTCCTGATTTTCCAACGTCACCAGCCCTAACTACAGAAATTCAAAGAGCAGTGAATGGTCCACCAACTCTCTAAATGGATAGTGTAGGGCACATGTCAGCAATTACTGTCCAAAACAGAATTGAAAGGGGTTAAAAACGATGACTCTAATCTTAGTGAGCTTACTACTTCCTCCATGTTAGCTAACTATCTCAAGCAGCAAATTGTTCAATAAACACTAAATGGCTATAGATGCAGTACCTAACTGTGTTTAGATATTTTTAAATGCCACACTAAATGTCAGATATTTTGTTCCACTCAGAAGTGGGAGGTGAAGGAGAAACTGCCACACCCAACATGAGCAGAGAATAAAGCATGATAGCGCAGGGTTCCAGGTACTACGTTGGCCTCTTTCTCTTCTGGAGGACCTGAGGAGGTACACAGCAGGTGTAATAGTCAGCTCCAGAGATCAGATGCACATATAAACATTTACACAAAACAATGGCTATTGTAGTCCAAGTCGACTCCCGAGATTTATTACTACTCCTTACCAAGAAAAACCCCCTACTCAGACTTCCTCATGAACCAACTTTGGATGAGTTTTTCCATGTGACTCTTCAGGACTTCCACGTCAGCTACACAAACCTGGTAGTCCATCTTCTCCTTCTGTTTCATTCTCTCTAATAGAGCCTCATGAGGAGGTGGTAACGCATTGTACGAGCTCAGTAGGTAAAGCTGGCTAGAAGATGTGTGGTTGAGGTCTTTAATCCTCAGTGCCTGCAGGATAGCAGGGGCAAACTTGGAGTAGTGAGCTGTGGATGCGATCACCACTGGGCAGCTTTTGTCTTGCATCTTATCTGCAACCACTTTTGCAACAGCTGTATGTGGATCCAAAATATAGCCTGATGCATTGTAGGTAGTGCTGATGGCTGCTAGGCATTCTCCCTCAGAACACCAGTCAGCAACAAAATCCTGCTGCAGTCTCTCAACTAGTATCTTCTCAATCTGGAAGTGAAGCTGACTCTCTAACTGATTATATAAATTCGCCATTAACTGTCCGTCTTTGTTAGCCATCAAGTATAAATGTCGTTCCAGGTTTGAAGACTTGAGAATATCTATTGATGGTGAAAAGGTTTGTGCTAGTTTCCTATTCCTTAGATCATAATGTCCAGTTTTTATGAAATCAGTCAAAACATGGTTCTGATTAGAGGCACAGATAAACTTTCGAATAGGAATTCCCATCATCTTGGCATACACTGCCGCTAATATGTTCCCAAAGTTTCCTGTGGGGATACAGACATCTACTGGGCTTCCAAAAGAAATAAACCCTTGGCTAACAAGCTCGAGGTATGCGGAGGCATGATAAATTACCTGCGGAAGTAGTCGAGCCCAATTTATAGAATTAGCTGAACTTAAGATTGCTCCATATTCCACAGTCAGAAAGCCAGTAAAATCAGAATCACTAAATATCTTTCTAATAGCTGTCTGGCAAAAATCAAAATCTGACCTGACACCTATTGCCCATCCATTTTCTCTCTGACTGCCAACTATCTCTGCTTTCTGAAAATCACTAACTCCGTTCTCTGGGAAAAATGTGACCACAGCTACCCTTTCCTTATCATTTCTACTAAGATGGCTAAACCCATTTAAGACTGCACTCCCAGTGTCTCCTGAAGTAGCTACAAGTATCACATAATTGCAACCTGGTGGGATACAGTAGGCAAAAATATGAGGCATAAGCTGTAAAGACAAATCTTTAAAGGACCCCGTTGGGCCATAGAACAACTCCAGGATGAACTGATTGCCAGAAAGGTGCCTGACAGGGGCAACTTTGGAGCAGGCAAAGTTCTCCCCATAAGCAGTTTCAATCATTTCTCCTAATTTGGCAGCAGGTATGTCCGCAGGGTGAATGCACCTTTCCAAAAGTACCTGTGCTCTTTCTATGTAGGTTGCTCCTATTAGGTTAGTCCACTCTCCGCGGCTTAGTCTTGGAAACTCCTTCTCAGGAACAAAGAGGCCACCATCCGAAGCCAATCCCTCAACCACAGCTTCACTGAAGTATTTTGGTGGAAACTTCTTGTCATGGTCTTTAAGACAAACATGCCTTGTTGAAATGAATGTCTCTGAATCCACGTCTTGGTATCTTTTGACCACATCAAGCACTTTGTCTGCAACCTCCTCGGCTGAAGCCCCACTCTCACAAAAGACTCGGGCATCATACCACTTCTTATAGTACCGTCTTCCGTGCTTCAGCAAGTCTCTCAGAGATGTGCCAGTTTTCTGGCCAACAATCCTATCAATTCTCACTGATTTCAGACGACTAATTATATCTGTTAGAGGCACATCCAGGTATACAACAATTCCATTTTTCTTCAGATGCCACATGCTAGCCTCATGCATGGGATTGGACTCACTGAGGGAAATCACACTTCCAGATGCAGACAAGTTTAACACTGCTTTTCCTTCCTCTTCTAAAAATCGCTGATTACCAACATCCTGCAATTTCTCAGACGCGCTCATATTCCAGGTTTTCTCAAGGACGTCCCCATCCACATCGATGACACAACAGCCTAGTCTGTCACCTAATATTCTGCCAACTGTTGTTTTCCCAGCACCAGGAAGCCCCATCAGGACAATATTTTTGTCTCCAACCAGAGAGTGGGTCGAGAGCCATGACTTCCCTGACTTGGCACGTGCAAAGGCTCGTGGAAACAAGAGCTGTGTGTGGGTCTGCACTTTAACAGGCAGGCTAGAAAAACACTTCTGTGTTATCTGTTTCAGATGGTGACATCTGATAAAGTTCAGCATTTCTCTTCACTTTTCTGACCAGGCCAACCTAGAGGTTGGCTTTAGCCCTTTTCAAGACATAAAAAAGGCATGTGGTTACTTTTTCAACAAACTGCTAAGATCCTGATTAGAACTGGCTATATACAAGCACCCAATACACAGATGTTCACATTGATGGGATACTTAAAAAGTTTTACATTAACCACTGTACACACTTCTTCTTTATAAGCTATTATAATCATGACATATTAGTTACACAATCGATGAGCTTCCCTGCACCGTCTCCATCCTGCATTTATTAAGTCCTGACTATCCTTCCTCCACTCCCCCCACTCCTCCTTTCCGGTCTCCTCCCTCCAAGTTCCTCTTCTACTGTCATGTCTACTCAGTTCTGCGAGAAAAAAACAGTACTTGTTAATATCTTTCCAATTTTCAAGACAACGATAAAATGTAATTCAAAAGAAGGCATATGACTATGACAAAGAGCAAATGGTAGCAGCAGAAATATTATTCATGAAACACCTTGCCACGAAGTCTTTTTAAGACACAGTAAGTCCTATTATTATGTCTTCTCCTTGTAAAATGTACTGTAGAAAATACTGACTAAAAAAAAAAAAAAAAAAAAAAAAAATGTATAAGCCGGGCAGTGGTGGCTCATGCCTTTAATCCCAGCACTTGGGAGGCAGAGGCAGGCAGATTTCTGAGTTCGAGGCCAGCCTGGTCTACAGTGTGAGTTCCAGGACAGCCAGGGCTACAGAGAAACCCTGTCTCAAAAAACCAAAAAAGAAAAAGAAAATACTGGTTCACAATTTGATGGCTTATAACACAGAGAATATGTGGATGTGTACTAATAATTATTTGCAATTCATAAAACCTGAACTGCAGTCTTAATATTCAATTTATCTTTATGATCATGTTAATTGACTATCATTATTTATTAATTTCTTATAATTACACACTTGCTCACAAGATCCAATTTTGTACACTGAGTCAAAGTGTACCCTTTCCTTTCCTATGTGCCTTTAACTCACACTGCTGAGGACCATGCTTATTACATATTTTCATATCGGAGGCCTTTAAAAGGCCAAAGTGGAACAGATAATGTGAAAAAATGAATAAAGATTAATTAGGAAAGTCTTCACTTGTTTATGTTCCTACAGCGTCATTAGTGGTTGAACTTAGATTCTAGACTTCAGAAAAACAGTCTAGAAACCCATAAAGGTACTCAACGATGAAAGGAAACTTTTTTGCCATCTCGTGATGATCTACAATTTCCAATATCGATCCAATCCCTGTCTTTGGAAATGTACTCATTCTTAAAACAAAACGTGCCAGGTATCAAGTATTGTGTTATAATAAAATTCGATTTAATAACTTGCAACATTTCTTAAATTGACTGATGTAGCTTTTTACATACTCTCTGATAGAACTAGTATGCAACTAAACTATATAAAAAATTAGGTGGTATGTTGAATCATAAAAATTTCCCAATAGTTTACTGCTTTTGATACTACCTAAACTGTTTTACAATAAAATCTTTAGACCATTTTTTTAAAATCTAACTCTGAATTTTACTTACAAGTAAGTAGACCTGTCAAGAGAAAAACTTCATTTCCTTCTTTGGCTTTGTATGGTGCTATGCTTAACTCACGGAAGTGGAAACACAATATAACAGGAACCACAGATGAAGAGTGAATGGAGGCGGAGGCAAGCTTTGCAAAAAGTAGGGTCTACAATGAAAAAGAATTTCAAGTTAAGAACTTCATACAGTAGCCTAAAATTTCATGCACCAATATTTCAAAATGGTACTTGAAATTTGTAAATGACAAGGAAAAAATTTTCCTGTTTCCAAAATCTATAATTGAACGATTAAAACATTAGGCTTTTATCTGGCAAAATGTATCATATAAATGGATTTTAGTAGTAGAACTGAAGTGATTTTTATCATCAAGCAATGAAAGACATCATAACTGGGGCTGGAGAGATGACTCAGAAGGTAAGAGCACCTTGCTCTTGCAGAGGGTCAGGATTCAATCAGTGCCCACACAGTGGCTCACAACCTTCTACAAGCTCTAATTTCAGGGAAGCTGACACCTTTCCTAACTTCTATGGGAACCAGACAGGCACATGATGTGCAGATATACATGTGAGCAAAACACTCACACATATAAAACAGTTTAAACAAAAATGACAATATAACCAAATAGTAGCAATTGCAGTACCTTTCATTATGCCATCTGACTTTAATTATTTAACTGTATGTTTAATGCTGAGGGCAGATCAGTGAACTAAAAGCTATGCAATGAGTAATTAAACTGTTCTTTCAGATTTTCCTGTCCATCTAAACCACTCTGAAAAGCCTGTAAGCCCCTGCTACCCACACACAGGTCTTAGCTACTGAAATGGATCTATGATAAATTCAAAGTGTATATTCTAGCATCACAGAAATATTAATACTAATAATTCCCAATCAATGATAAATATCAAAGAATCTACAGATGGATTCAAATTATCCAGGGACAAGACTAAGCATATCATACATAAATTTTAGAGAAAACAGTGATGCTTACCCCAAATTACAAACAATTTCGCCATGCAGTCTGATACACTCTCTGAAGCAAAGCAAAGCCTAGAGAAAATTTTTAACTTAAATCACTTAGCAATTCACAAAATTGTACTCTGGTAGTGTGTGTTAGCACTACCTGCTTTTAAGGACACCTCAAAACAACATAATTAATCTTCTGTTTATGCACACGCATAGAAACACTCTTAGGTACACAGATACATGAAACAACTCACAATGCACACATGCACACACAAATACAATACATGGTGTATTACCTGAGTAGCTGGTTTATTGTCTTCATAGACAACGAATATTTCATATTTGATAGAACTTTTTACATGGGTTGCTCAATATCTATTCCATAAAGAGCAGACAGTGGAAAAGCAAACACTACACATATTAACTTTCCTTACTTTCTCCCGTCTTCCAGGTTCTCACTTAATATGTTACCTCATTTCCTCTTTCCAAACAACATTGGCAGATCAAGGTAAAAACAAGACTATTATGGAACTCAACTTATAAATTCTGCATACGTATCATTTCATAGTAAAAGGTATCATTAGACAGCAAAAGGTAGGCAAGTGTTATGACAAGTGGCAAATAAAAGAGTATCCTTTCTCATTCTGTTTTAAACTATATACTAAATTTTGTTTTGTAATATTCAGCCATAAAAATAACTTTGGAGCCTCTCTGCCCAAGTCTTAGTTGAGCTAATTAAAAGGCAGAAGACGGACTAATTCTCCACTGCTGACCATTTTATAATTTATGTCTTCACTAGGATGCTTCTCGTTCATGTAGTTAGGGTCTATAACATCCCACCATCCCTGAACTGGTGAGCATGGCCACTATGAATTCCTAAGTGAGATGCTGGGTTGGGTGCCCATGAGCCTTTAGTCACAATACTTTTTCCAATGAATGACTATATTAATATACATATATATATGATATATAAAATTATGTATATATATAATTAATATGAATGAAGCCAGCAGCATTCAACTCATACCTGAATGAAGCTCATCTTAACATACCTGCTTTCTCTGTAAAACACACCAGTCTCTTCATATTTTGGGCTACTACGGAGCACCTGAGCACTCAGTTTAGGAATCACTTTAAGTGGCCACTGAAACCATAAGAATGCAAAATATGTGGCATGGTTTTCAGAATATAACAAGGATATATGTCGCTGAAACCCCAAACAAGATAAAACACAGCTGGTCTCACCTCAGCTGGGAACATACACATACCCCACTTCAAAATGTTCACTGCCGTACCTACGTCCATAAATGAGTGATGATGCGTGGCCAAATATTGAGGGATTACGAATGAGACACTTGAACAGATGAGACACTGACATATAGAATCATGAATAATGTCGGTTAACTTTATGTCATTTCCCTTTATTGAAAACTGCATTCTTAGCCGGGCAGTGGTGGTGCACGCCTTTAATCCCAGCACTTGGGAGGCAGAGGCAGGTGGATTTCTGAGTTCCAGGCCAGCCTGGTCTACAAAGTGAGTTCCAGGACAGCCGGGGCTATACAGAGAAAACCTGTCTTGAAAAAAACCAAAAAAAAAAAAAAAGAAAAGAAAACTGCATTCTTACATCCTTTTTCACATATCAATTGCTTTTAATTAGAACATGCCTTGGAATGTCAATCCGGTTAACCACTGGCCTCAAACACCTGAATCCCTGGGTTCTGTCCCGAGGTCAGGAAGGTATATGCCTTGGCTAATGGCTATCAAGTTGGTCAATACTGTTGCATTCTATGCATTCACAATTCTAACAACATGCATGCACAGGAGCACATACCCAACAAGGAAGCTTTTTCTCTTTACTTGTTAAGTAAAAAGAAGCAGAGAGATTTTTTTCAAAAGCAAAAATGGGTGCTCCTTATCCACATATAAATCTATATTGAAATGTTAAGGAAACCCAATCTGCTGTGAAATAAGGAGTCACCCCCTCACAAAAGATTATCCATCTAAACTGTGGGCTGCCCAGAAAAAAATGAATTCTATCAAACTAAAAACCAGGAAACTAAATTGCTTTATTCTTATCGAATAAAATTTAGCGAAAGCCTCCAATCACAATGATTTGCATTGAATGAAGCCTTCCAAGTGAGAACTGAAAAGTTCACCACCAGGCCATTTAACCTATCCACCAGGCAGTGAGAATTGCAGAACTAATGCACTTGACTTCCCTGGTTGGGCAGCTGCCAAGTGGATACAGATCGATGGACTCCCCTCCCCCCCGCCCCCCAAAATCCCAGGGCCAATGGATGTGACTGGGGTCAAGGCTTTCAAATGAGCGTGCAGTTACAAGTGCATACGCACGAACGGAAGATCAAACGGCTCAAAACTAAATAAAAATACTTCTTCGAGAGGAAAAAAAAATACATGTCAAAAAGGGGTCAAGGGCTGAAACCTGGGCAAAACACGAGGCCCACTTCCAAAGGCCGGTCCTCCTGGCGCAGGCTAGCGCTCGCGCACGCGCCGTGGAGACAGCGGAGCGCAGGGCGCGCCGCGGGGTCCGGTGCGACAGGTGGATGGCGAAGCGGGGCCTGATGGGCGCGACGGAAGGAGGGATGCTAGGGCAACAGCCCTCGCTGGCCTTCCCTTCCTCCACCATTAACTCACCAAGAAAACCACCCAGAGAAGAGTAGAGAGAGAAAAGGGAAAGGGAAGCGACTTCGACACCGCCTTGGTAACCTGAGCCGACAGGCCCGCCCCAGAGCTGCTGCTTCTGCGCCTGCGCCGACTGCGCACCGCACCACTAAGCCAGCACGTAACCCAGATGCCCCGCCCATTACCCCGCGGCTCCTCCCCTTCCCCTGTCGGTCGCTCCACCCCCGCAGGGGCGCGGCCTGCGATTTGGATACTATTGTGTGACGCCTGTGCGTCTGCTGTGCTCCTTATTGTAGAATTTTTCTTTCAGATGCACCAAGGAAAAAAGCAAAATGTTTGGGTGCGGGGGGCACTGTTTTCATATCATCTTTTCCAAAGACGCAGGAACGTCTGTATCCTTACGTTTTTCTCAGACAGAAGAGGTTACAAAAAAAGGAATCAGAAAAAGCCAGTTTGCCTCCGCCCTGTCTCCTAGCAACTGTTTCCTTAGCAACCACGCGGTCAACAACGCTAAGCAGTCCCAGAAGGAGCAGAACTATTTTCTTCCTGAAAAGGGTCTGCTACGAAAGGGTCAAAGGGAAATTACACGAAAAAGAGACTTTAGTTCCTTGATAAGAGAGTAAGAAAAGGAAAAGACGGTGAGAGGAGTAGAGACAGTGAGAACGTGAGCCATAAGCTGAGTAGTAGTTAAGGAATTCCTTGGTGGCCATGGACCCCTGCACTTCTGAGAGTATTTATAACCTCATACCCAGTGACTTGAAGGAGCCGTCCCAGAATCCTAGGTATGTGGGTAAGCAAAAGCGATGACTTCAGCCCAGAGAAAGATTGCTGACCTCTTTTAAGGACTTACTGGGCTTGCATATCATAGGACTTTTAAATTTAATCTTGGGTGGCAACTTCTTAGGAACTGGTGGACAAATCTAAATAGCGTTTCATATTTCACAGAGGAAAAAAAAAGATGAGCTAGTGCTGTCAGACGTCCACTTTATGATCTTAATTATTGATTCGGTTTTAGGTGGTGTGTATAGTGTGTATAGTTCCATGTCGTTGGAAAGAGAAAAATTTATCAGTCTATTTTAGGAAGTCTAATGTCTAATTTTAGGAATTCAATGTTGTATTTAACTTCTGCGCTCCTTTAGCTCCCTAATTTGTGTCTAAATTAAATTCTCATTTGTTTCTAGGCCTTGGTATCTCAATTGGTTAAACAAAGATGGTGGACTAGAGAGTGTTTCTAGGATTCTTTCAGAGCCTATGGTTTAATGGAAAAGATACTGTTGGATGGACAGAGATTCCAAACTAAATAATTGAATGGAATTTTTATGTGTTTGTTAGACCTCTGAAAATCTCCAAATCTCAAAAATGAAACTACAAAATAAATGTCCCAGACACTCTGCCATATAGCTATTTTGTAAACTCTACTGAAATCTGAGAGAAGAGGGCTGTCTCACGCCTCATAGGAGTTGGTGATTTCTGCTATTTACCTTGGTCTTTTGACTTATGAAAGTCACAGCCACTTTAAAAGAACCACCACTCAGGTGTTCATGCCTATTGTGGCACCCAGGATGCTGAGGGGAGAATCTGAGTTCAAGGCTAGCAGGGGCTACAAAGACAGACCCTGTCTCTAAAACCAAACAACCAAGAAAAAAAAAAATCCTCTGAGCTAAAAAAAAAAAAAAAAAAAAAAAAAAATCCCCGGAGTAAAAAAAAAAAAAAAAAAAATCAAGATTTACCAGTTGTCAGTTGTTATTGTGGAGATATGCAATCAATTTGCACCTGTTTTCTGATTTGAAACTAAGTGAAGTAGACATTCTGAGGTTCCCTCCAAATGTAATGGCCAATTTTATATGACTTAGAGGGGCAGCAGCAAAGTGTAGCTCCTTCCATTGTAACCCTAAGTGAAGACACAGCTTATATCGGAGCAATCACGATACAGTACTTCCATTGCTTATCAGCCGGGCATCTTTGGGGAGGAACGTAAATGCTGACATAGGTGTGGAGTTTCCAATGCTCACATTACTTGTGGCTGAATCAACTCTTGGTCCAAAATTCCTATGTACTGTTGAAGACAGACTTCCTCCTCTCTGTAGCACTCTGAAAGAACCTGCCTTCTATGGAATACTGAATTTGGATGGGAAGGTATTAGTTCAGCTGTTCTGTTCATTGGTAAAGTGCTTTAATGCACCTGGGAAGTTTGTTTGTTTGTTTTAAAAGGTATTCATTTGGCCCCTGGTCTGTGTCTAACCATGCCCCAGTATTCTTGCACATGCTAGAGTGACAGCATTAATTCCTTGGTTTATTCCTAAGAAATAATTACAAAAAGGACTTAGGATAAGAAGGAATAAACGGGGTGTCCTAAATGACCCTGTTACGGTTTTGACAAGATGACCCTGTTACGGTTTTGACAAGATGACCCTGTTATGGTTTTGACAAGGTGCCGCACATGCAAGCTCCTGACCTGCTGGTGTTTGATTTAAGCTAAAGCATTTCACCACATTTCTTCACTGCACATGCAAGCTCCTGACCTGCTGGTGTTTGATTTAAGCACGATTTAAGCATGCTAAAGCATTTCACCACATTTCTTCACCGCACTACTACGGACTTCCTCCCCTCAGTCTGAATAACAGGGAAATATTTAAAGATACAAGTCCCGCTTGCATCACTGAATTATAATCTGAGTTCCTGGGGAGGTTGCTGCAGCCTTGAAGAGCCGGCAGAGACTGATCACTAACTGATCCCAACCATGATGTACCACACCTCCCAATAAAAAAGAGTCTTCTTGTTGAACAGAAATAGAAACATTAAAATGTTGATTAACTACAAAGGAATATGCTATTTAAAACTCTAACAGAAGTTTCAAGTAAATGAGTGGAAGAGGTACTTCAAAATATCAGTTTTTGCTTTCTACCGGATAAATGAAGAGAAGGACGTGATATGCAAACAGGGTTTTGACAGAAAAGAAAATTGCAGCTGCCATGTTTCATCCACGTCACTGACTCTCACCCACACTTCTGTAGATAACATACAGTCAGAACTGTTGGCACACCTCACTGGCATTCTACATGCAAACCACTGGGAAGGGGAAATGTGCCAACACTACCAGTTAAAACTAGCTGCCAAGGAAATCTGTAGATAAATGCTCAGAACATTGTTCCGTTACAGAACAAGATTTGCTATTTTATGCAAACAACCCTGTCTAACATGTTGTAATAAGAGAAGCCATTTTAAGATGTTAGGAACTTAGGTCGGTCTGTTAGATTCACCAGAATTCAAATTTTTAGGACGAAAAACTGCATTTTTATTTTACCCATAACTCTGGAAAAACAGTGTTAAATAGATTTAGTTTAAAAAGTTGACCCAATATACAGCCAACAGTTACAGTGGCACCTGATACTACTCACAGAGTCACGTCCAACTTACTGGTAGGTTTGGCGTTCCGGACACTGTACCGATTTTCACCATCCTTATTCATTCCCATGGGAACTCTATCAGATGGTTAGCATCGTTATAGTTTAGGCAGTTAAGAAGGACAAGAGCTGAGACTGACCGCAGTCTGACTGCAAGGTCCAATGTGGTATCAGCTTGTAATTGCCCAAATAACAGAAAGAAACCAAAGGCGTGCCTTGGCTTCAGTAGAGCGTTGACCTTTGGTTCCTGATAACTTAATTATGCTTCAGATACTGTTCAGTATTCATACTCTGTTTTCTTTTTGTGCGATAAGATATGACAAGAATAGCAGAGAAAAAGAAAATAGTGACAGAAAAGTAAGATGGCATTACAAATGACATAGAACATGACTGTGTTCCCGGAAGTCTTGAATCTGTCACACTCAGATTTGACTTAGAGCTACCAGAAGACAGTCAGTCATCCACAAAGGAAGAAATGTCTGAGTCACGACGTCATGGGCAAAAGTTAAGTCATAGCTGAGCAGAAGTATGATGCTCTTTATAGGGAATCATTAATACCTTCTCATGCTTCATGGAAAGAGAACACAGTGTGGAGTGAGAGCAGGAGTCGGTATCAGTATCACATGGTATTTGACATGTTTCATTTCTAACATTACTCCATTGCCAGCATAGCTTACTGAAAGCAGTTTCACTGAAAGTGTTGTTCTCTAGTTTAATTGGACAGATTTTTCTGGTATTTAAGCCAGCACTGTTCATTAGAAATGAAATACGATAAAAATTTTCTAGTAGTCATTTTTAAAAGAAAAAAGAAAGCAAAAGCAAAATTGACCTTATTGGGTATGTTGTTTAGCCCAGTGTATCTACACTACCATCACTTCAATATGTGGTACTAACCCAAACATCCACAAGCAGAAATCCAGATGATTAGATTGAAAGCATTGAAATTTACCGTATTTTTTAGCAATAGCTTAAGAAAGACCATAATTGCACTCAGTGACGTATGCCTGCATTACTGGCTGTAAATTAAGTATAGGGCATAACGGTGACAACTAACCACTCTGGGAGTGGAAGTTCATCTACTGTTTGAAAACTTAATTACCCTACGTAGTCAATAGGATGAATTGAAAAAAATCATTTCAATGTCTGTGAGTGAACGTACATTATTCTCAAGATAGAATTTGGAGGACTTTCAAGTTCAAGCTCCAGAGGCAATATTAATTTAAAAAGAGCACATACACATGAGCTCACACACACACACACACACACACACACACACACACAGTGGTTTCTCAGATCTCTCATTCATTACAAGGAAAATCTGAAGTGCTTCAAATTATCAGCACATTTGAACAATATTACTTCTTTTTGTATTCTTTTAATATGTTATAAAATGGATTACGATGTGCTCATTGGCAATAAAATAGTTCTAGTATGTTCACGGAACATGACAACTTTAGGTTCAAAACAAGTTATCTCTAGCCCACGTTAAAGTAAGT
>JADRCH010000277.1:1815760-1891598 GCA_019843965.1 Rhynchomys soricoides
AACTTTAGGTTCAAAACAAGTTATCTCTAGCCCACGTTAAAGTAAGTAGAAAATTGGTCCAGTTATCTGATAAAATTACCTGCCACAGAGATGGAAAGATGGCTCCATGGTTAAGAACACTGGCTGCTCTTCCAGAGGTCCTGAGTTCAATTCCCAGCAACCACATGATGGCTCACAACCATCTGAAATGGGATCTGATGCCCTGTTCTGAAAACAGCAACGTGTATTCATATACATTAAATAAATAAATAAATCTTTTTAAAAAATATACCTACCACATTTTTATAATGAAGTTGCACAATTTCAAAAATGCAATGGAATGTAGCAATTTAAAAGAATAAGCTTTCTACATACTGACATGAAAATGCATCACATTCTATTATATTTAAGAAATAAAGCTGCACATATACATGTACACACATCTACGTAACAACAAGTAATGTAAAAGAGGCCATGAGTTTGAAAAAGGACAAGAGGGGTATATGAGATGGTTAGAGGGCGAAAGGGAGAAATGATGTCATTGTAATCTCAAAACAATGAAAGAAATAATCAAATATGGAGATAAGCAAAGTTAAGCACATTGATGACGTGCACAAAGAGGATGAAAAGGGAAAAAAAGATCACAACAATAATTAGAGTTTCAATTCATATAGACAAACACTCCCTGAATTTATACAGGAAAAGTGATTGGAAAAATGAAGGGAAGGGAACTGAGATTCATTTGTAATTGATTTGGAACAAAAATTGTCACTTATCAACTAAAATATCAGAGTTTTGTCTAGCCAATGAGTATGTTTTCGATTCAAAACGAAAGTAATTGAACCCAAACTTCCAAACCAAAAGGGAGGCGGCTATAAACAAGCACATCCTATTTCACATCAAAGAACGCCACGCCTTCTCTGCCAACCTCCGCAGAAGCCTTAAGGCACAGCCTTGGCTTGAAGAAGGCTTCTGAAAGTTGTCTATGACTCACTCATTTGCATAGTGTTCCCAGCTCCTGAGCTCACGGTTGAGGGAAGGCCCTAAAGCATAGAAACAGTTGGTTTTTGCACACATTTCTGTGTATCCACATAATACAAACTGATGGAGGGGGATGACTGGGTGGGCAGGGGGTGTGAGCAGAGTGAATTTATCCAAGTGTGAGATTATCAAAAATTAAAAACCCAACTTAGGAACAGATCTGGAAGAAAGAAAACAGATTTCCCCAAATTCCACATTCCTAAGATAGTTATATGTTGATGCATTTTCCTTCCAACAAAATTAGTACAAACATTCTGATATATCTGTATTTGGATAGATATTATGCATAGAATTTTAATTATATCAGCATCAGGTCCTGAGGATTTTCTAAAGCTATTGAGTATTTTACAAAAAGAAATCTATTTTAAAATATTTTATAAACCAGAAAAAAAGGAAAGCCAGATAGCCGAACGTATGCTTCCAAGCAAGGATGGGATTTATTCTCTCATCAGAAACAGCCAGGACATCAGGAAAACACACATGGAGCAAAGGTTTTCAAACACCGGACAGGGGACAGCACAGAGCAGCCAGTCCTTCCTGGGCAAGGGGAAAGGACTGAGGCATGCAGTTGCAGTTGCAGTTGCCCCAACAGACCTTCTAGGGACAACATCCTGTCCAAAGTCCAGAGAAAGGAAACAAAACCCTCCATTATCTAAGAATTAAGAAGACAGTTAGGAGCTGGAAAGACAGACAAAGTAGCCAGCATTCACAGAACAGTGCATCAGAGAGAACAGAACTGTCCAGAGAGGAACAGAACCTACATGAGATCTCCTTGAACTCCTTGACTGATAGGGCATATGTGTGATGAAATGTCATGCCATGAAAATGACCTCAGAAAGCAACAATGCTGTGAAGTTCACCTGCCAGAGGGCTGAGGTCTCCTTAAACACAGAACACATCACTTCAGAAGCAGGGCAGAATCAAAGACAGAGCTCACAAGCGGAAGACTTCACGTATAGCCTTAAAATGACCAGTTTTTTGGACTATGATATCTACATTCTAGAGTCAACCTAAAGAAATGTTAAAACAATTTTTAAAAAGTAAAACAAGGTGGGCAGTGGTGGCGCATGCCTTTAATCCCAGCACTTGGGAGGCAGAGGCAGGCGAATTTCTGAGTTCGAGGCTAGCCTGGTCTACAGAGTGAGTTCCGGGATAGCCAAGGCTGCACAGAGGAATCTTGTTTCGAAAAAACTATATATATATGACAAAAGTCAGGAATTAAAACTATGAAATTTACAATACTTGGCATCCAATAAAAAATGTACAGGCAAGTCAAGCATGGTAATGCATGCCTTTAATCCCCATACTTGAGAAGCAGAGGCAGGGGGATCTCTGTGAGTTAGTGGCCAGCCTGGTCTACAAAGTGCATTCCAGGACAGACAGGGCTACAGAGAGAAACCCTGTCTCAAAATCAAAACAAAACAACAGAAATGAACAGGTATGCAAAGAACCAGGAAAATATAAGTTACAACCTAAAGAAAAGTGGCCAATCTAAATAGCTAAAAATGGCACAAATAAAATGCCAGACAATGGCATTTAAAAGAGCTATCTTAAATATCACATTCAAAGAGGTAGAGACGTAAGACTAAGATATGGAGAGAAATAAAAGGGGAAATAAGATACAAGTCTATCTTCTAGATGCAAAGATGACCATGTTGGAAATGAAAACAACACACTGGGTGGAGTCAGCAAAAGGGGAATCTGAAGACACAATAACCAACATGAATCTGAAAACACAGTAACAAATGCGAATCTAAAGACACAATAACAAAAGGGAATCTGAAGACACAGAAGCAACAGTACAAAATGAAACATGGAGAATAAAGACCAGAAAAGAGAACACAGCATTGACAAGCTAAGGACATAAGTAAGGCATGGTGGTGCAAGCCTTTCCTTAATCCTCAGGAATCATTCTATCTCTCTGCCTGTGGGCCCAGGGATCAAAAACAGGTCCCCAGGCTTCCTGACAAACTGCTGAGCCATCTTACCAACCCACAAATATAGCCCAAAAAGCACATTCAAATTAAGGGACACAAACATACAAACTAAAAGTGATTAGTGCTTGGCTAAAATTTCTACGCAGTCTATGAGAAAATCCCTCTAAAAATAAAGATATCAAGTACAAAACCAGGTTGATTTAGTGATCTGACTAGCACAGGCAGCTACCCCCTTCCTTACCACCTACGTGTGTCCCTCCTAAAGCCATGTGCTGGGGAAAAGAGGGTAGCCTGTCCCTGAGACAGGGAGGACTGTTCTTCAGTCAAGAGTCGAGCCGCGCTCTGTCCAGGCTCTGACCTCTCTAGTCTACACAGAAGTATCAGCATTTATTTTTAAGGATTGAAGTCATACAAAGTGTATTCTCCAACTACAGTGGAAATAAATTAGAAGTCAGTTAAAATAGATAATTGGGAACTTTGAATCTATGAAAGCTGAGCAAACATTAGCAAACTTCTAAATGAAGGCAATATAAAATGTATTTAAGGTTGCATGAAAATGAAAGATGTCCTACACCCCTGGGAAACAGTGTTGCTCTGTAGCCCTGGCCATCCTGGAACTCACTTTGTAGAGAAGACTGGCCTCGAACTCACAGATCTGCCTGCCTCTGTTCTGCATGTGCCCCAAACCTGGTGGAAGATCTCGTTCCAAAATATTTGAGAGGCAACCAAGGCAGTGTTTGAAGGAAAATCTATAACTCTAAACACTCAGAAGGTCACAAAAGATTAAAACCTTTCCCTGGTGTGTGTGTGTATGTGTGTGTGTGTGTGTGTGTGTGTGTGTACATTTGGTTAAAATTATACCTCAAAAAACCCCTTTTTTTTCATTTTCATATTTTATTTACATTTCAAATGTTTCAGATCTCCCCTTTGGAACCTCCCCATTCCCTCTGCCTTCTCCCTGCCACTATGGGGATATTCTCTAACCCACCCTCCCACCCACCCACTCACTCACTCACTCACTCACTCACTCTTGTCTTTCCTCCTTGTCATTCTCCTATACTAGGGGATCTAAAACCCTCAGACCCAAGGGCCTCTCCTCCTCCTGTTGGATAACAATACCCTCCTTTGCTGCATTTGTGGCCAGCACCATGGGTCTCTCCATGTGTATTCTTTAGTTGGTGGATCAGTCTCCAGAAGTATCAGGGGGTCAGGCCAGTTGCCATTGTTGCTCCCTCCCTGGGGCTGCACACTCCCTCAGCTCCTTCAGTCCTATCTCCAAGCCCTCCATCTGGGATGTCACACTCAGAACTACTGTTGCTGCGAAGTGACTCTTGGGTATTTCAAACTTTTGGGCTAATAACCTCTTAACAGTAAGTACATACCATGTTCATTCTTTTGTGATGATATTTTCAAGATCCATTTGTCTACGAATTTCATGAAGTCATTGTTTTTAATAGCTGAGTAGTATTCCATTGTGTAAATGTACCACATTTTCTGTATCCATTCCTCTGTGGAGGGACATCTGGGTTGTTTCCAGCTTCTGGCTATTAAGAGGAACACTTCTCCATTGCTGGTGGAAATTCAAGATGATACAACCTCTCTGGAAATCAGTTTGGTGGACCCTCAGAAAAATGAACATAATACTACTTGAGGACCCAGCTATTCCATTCCTGGGCATATACCCAGAAGATGCTCCAACATATAAAAAAAAAAAAAAAAAACTTTTTTAAGAAAGCAAATCACACCTTAAGAAAGGGGGATAAATACTAAAGAGCAGTGAGGAAAATGTCGAAGTGAAGCAAGAAGTTACCATTAGAGAAAAACAATGAAATTTGGGTTTATTGAGAAGATGATTAAACTGCTAGTAAAACTAACCTGCTGGGCCTTGCGAGTGGGAGACACACACATCACTACGATCAGCGGTGAGAGAGGAGACATCCCAATTGATGCTAGTGACAGCCAGAGGATGATACAGAGACAAATGAGTACCTTTGCCTGGTTCCTCTTTTAGCCCAGTGAGTGTAAGTGTAGTGGCTGCCTTCAGATGGTTAATCTTTATGCCCACTCTCCATTATCAATATAGACTTATAGAAAGCAGAATTTTGTGGCTGTTTTTAATTTTTAAGTATTTTTGCACTAGAAATAGAAATGCTACAATTTTAAATTTTTAATTTCAGGTATAAGTCCCTGTTTAGAGAAACTATAAAAGATGACATGAAGAAATTCAAAACTGCAATGAAAACCATGGGGCCTGCAAAGGTAGAGGTACCTTCTCCAAAGGACTTTCTAAAAAAACATTCCAAGGAAAAAACGCTGCCACCTAGTAGGTTAAATCACTTACTCTTTTAAATATTAGAATTGTTGGCAGGTAATTTAGTTACCATGAGGTTACCATCAGTGAATATTAAACACACAGAGACAACAGAAACTACGTAATAGTGAGTGGGGTCTGGGAGACTAGGAGAAAGAAGAAGCAGAAATGGGGGGGGGGATGCAGTGTACGGTGAATGGGAGTGGAACGCAGTGGACGGTGAATGGGGGTGGAATGCAGTGGACGGCGAATGGGTGAAATGCAGTGGACGGTGAATGGGAGTGGAATGTAGTGGATGGTGAATGGGGGGAATGCAGTGGACAGTGATGACTTGGTTCCATGCAGACTCTTGGTGGGCAAGCATCTTGAGGTATTGCTCGACCTATCCAAAGAGGCCCCATCTCCAACACCACAAGCTTCAGCATCCATCCCCTGGTGTGTGTCTTTAATTCTAAACATTTACAAAAAGGGTTAGCACCCCAGTATAGTGTTTGATTGATGGGCCAGGTTACTGCTCATTTTGTCTCCAGACTTTTTTTTTTCTAAGACATAAAAATGACAGTGGTTATTAATAATAACCAATAATTCAATAACTTGAATTAGCAACCATTCTAATAACTTGTACTTATCTAAATTACCTTAAAAGATCTCACCCTCAGTAACATTGACATTCTAAGGTACTAGATCTATAGATTTAATGTGTGAATTCTGGAGGGACATAAGTCAGCCCCAAGAGGGTAATCCAATCCATCAACTTTAACAATAATTATAAGTTTTTCCTGTGAAAATAGAAGAACTATAGTCTCATTTGTAACAGGTCCCCAGACCTTAGCACGACTGACTCCATGATAAATGTTCCATTCAGGCTGTACAACTTGCATGTAGATAGTACCACCTGCCAAAACTAAACAAAGGCCTGGTCCATCAGTGTCCATAGTTCTTGGAAAGTCTCTAAATGTGCTCACCTTGCTTTTTGGCTTCTGTGGTTCTGCTTCTGCCTAACTGTTCTTGTTAACTGTCAAGCTAGAACATGATTTTTATGATTAAAGGGTCACTGTAAGAAAGGCTTGGGGCTACACTGGGATCCTGAACACCCAGTGTTATTGCCGGCCAGCTATAAAGATGTTCCATTGGTTAAACCATGTCTGAGCAGTCTAGTGAACACCTCAGAATATCATTACACAAACAGAGTCACCTAGCGCAGAAGTGAATAAACTCAGACCATAGAAATGATGGTATAGTTGAGACTGGAGCAGACAATGAGTATTTGTACTCATTCTTAGAAATGAACTTCAGTTGTTTTACATTTTAGAATAGACAAGCCATGTTTATGTGACTATATAAAAATGCTGGCTGGAGTTGTTGAACAGGAAAGACTGTTAGACAAAACCATTTCGTCTGTTTTCATGAAGAGTGTGTGTGACAGAGGTAGAAGAAAAGGCCTGGTGGTTGCTCCCGCAGAATGGTGGGACACACTAGGAAGGAAGGAACAGGGAATTTTGGTCATATTGGTAATCTGCTACTTGTTAAGCTGTGCATTGAGTGCATAGTAATTATTCATTGTAATAATAATAGTGGCCATGAACATAGCCAGAGATCATTGGGCTTCCAATGTAAAGTTTTATTAATTTATTCAAGGGCTTTGTTATAATTTTCTCTTAAAATATAATTCTGGTTAATACTGAAAGAGCACTGAAAATATCTGTGGTTTTGTATAAATTTATTTTAAGTGGTAAAACTGAATATGGGTTGCCATAGCCTTTACAGTAGCCATCAGAAATGTAGTAGAGGGGCTGGAGAGATGGCTCAGCAGTTAAGAGCACTGACTGCTATTCTAAAGGTTCTGAGTTCAAATCCCAGCAGCCACATAGTGGCTCATAACCATCTATAATGGAATTTGATGGTCTCTTCCAGTGTGTCTGAAGACAGCTACAGTGTACTTACATATAATAAATAAATAAATCTTTGGGCTGGAGTGAAAAGGAAAAAAATGTAGTAGAGATCTATTGTTATGACCCTTTTACTTTTTATGCTGTTGCTCAACATCAAATCGGTTACATTGCACTTAATTTTGTATTTTGATTAATTACATTTTTTTCTGTTTAAGTACTTTTATAGAAGAACTATTGACAAATGAAAAGCAATGCATATTTGATATAGACAAACCAATCAACTTTTGAATACATAGAATTTTTTCACCTTAAGTATTATATATGCTGTAATGAAACCTCAATACCAGTGGTACGTATTTGGATGTTCTAAATAGTAGTTAGCAATAATGTTTTCTTTTCAACATTAACAATGAAATGTTATATTTAACAGAAAAAAAGTTTAATAGGTGCTCTCCCAAGAAGCCTGCAGTACCCTTGAGGACCGATCATCCAATCATGGGAATACAGAGTGGAAAAAACTTCATAAACACAAATGCAGCTGATGTCATCATGGGCGTGGCCAAAAAACCCAAGCCAATTTATGTTGACAAAAGAACTGGAGATAAGCATGATCTCGAAACTTCAGGACTATTTCCCAAGTACATCAACAAAAAGGTAGCCCTTTATTTATCAGTAAGAGATATGAGATTCCAAAGTCCTGCAGAGAGCTCCCAGTTGTCTCTATGAGATAGATATACAGTGTGCTCCCTAGACAGAGAACAGAATCTGCTCACTCCCATCGCTCTGTAGTCTGTGCGTGCCTCTGTATGAATGCCGTCTTCCTCAATTTAGTTACTAATGTACTTAATAACTACAGCTGTCTCTTTAAAAATGTTAACTATCAGTGTGGTAAAAATGTCACTAAAGACAGTCACTACTGTAAATCTGGAGGAGTAGATCTTTCAGGAGGTCTTGAGATGTAGTCATTCACCTGAATCACCATGAGGATGGGGTGAAAACTGAGCCCTCTAAGCTTCTGAGCCACCCGTCCTGTCAATCTCTCCAAAATAACCCATGTGACTATTTTAGTGAAAGCCAATTTATGTGATTTGAGTTTGGGGAAAGCACTGTAAAGGGATTAATGGTTTGGGTCATTGATTTCTTCCTGAAAAGGTGTTCATCAGAGAGGGACAGTATTTTATTTGCTAGACATTATGTAAAAAGCAAATTAGTAAAATTAGTAAATTAGTAGTTTACAATTAGTAAAAAGAAGGTTTTTAGATAAAAAATGACAAGAAAAATTCACAAACCTTACCCTATATTATATACTTTATAGAGTATAAAAGTGTATGTGAACACATACTAAAATCAGCTGCAAAGTCCTAAATATTTATAACAAATAATAGTTAGTTGTGGCCAGAAATAGAAAAGGAGTAGAAAACAGAAGGAAGGAAGAGAGAGAGAGAGAGAGAGAGAGAGAGAGAGAGAGAGAGAGCACTCAGGAATGGAGGGGCAAAGGGAGAGAGGAAAGGGGGGAAGGGAAAGAAAAGAAGAGAAGGAGAAACGGATGAGAGGGAAGGGGGAGGAGAGGGGGAAGGGAGGAAATGGGAGGAGAAGGGAGGGAAGGGGGAGGGAGGGGGAGGAAGGGAGAGGACGGGGGAGAGGGGAGGGGAGGGGAAGGTGGACTCCAACAGTGAGGAATGAGCCTAGGTAGTCCTGTGATGCACTGCATACCACCCACGAGTGTAGAAATGAAAACAGGCTCCAGGCCACATTCAGAGCACAGTACCCATTCTCTAGAAAGTTTCTCTCATCCAGCAGTCTAAGATCAACTCCGGAAGAACTCAGCTGTTGTCAGTCATTGGCCAAGTGCTGAGAACATTACTAAGGCTTCTCGGGATACTTCTTCCATGGTTCTTGTCCCATCACTGGCAAAAGTGGCCTCCCGGCTCCTTCAAGTCACTTCCAACCCACTCTTGATCTGTTCTGACAGCAAGGGCAGCACATGCTGCCTCTCCTCTGCGCAGTCCCAGTTTCTGCTGCCCATGTCAATGCACTTTCATTTTGAACAGAAAAACTGTTGAAGTATCCATCACGGAAACATGAAGCTACCTGTGTGTTTATCAAGCCACGAAGGCAGCACACATTTACTGTTCTCTTGCTGTCTCTCGTCACAGACTTATTTGTTCAACCTTACACTATTCAGAGTTAACTCTTAAAAAATTAAATAAGAAAAGATCTTTGATAAGTAATGGAGGTCGCCGTGTCTAAGTTTGGTTTCTATTGCTATCCTATGTGCTGGTCCAAAACCAGCGTTGGGAGGGAAGGGTTTATTTAATCTTACAGCTCACAGTCCATCATAGAAGGAACTCGGAGCAGAACTCAACACAGGAATGGGGAGGCAGGAGCTGTTGCAGAGACCATGGAGGGGTGCTGCTGACTAACTTGCTCCCCATGGTTTGCTCAGTATGCTTTTATATAAAACCCAAGACCACCAGCACAGGGATGACACCACCCAGAGTGAGTGAGCTGGGCCCTCCCACATCAACTATGAATCAAGAAAATGCCCAAATAGACTTGTTTTAGAAGCCAATTTGATGAAAGCATTTTATCAATTGAGCACCTATCTTCCCAGATGACCCTAGCATATAGCAAGTTAACAACAACAACCAGTATCAGACGGTAAAGGAATACAATTTGGGAAAAACCAAATGGACACCTCTCTCTCTCTCTCTCTCTCTCTCTCTCTCTCTTTCTCTCTCTCTCTCTCTCTGGCTCTAAGAGAATTATATGTTGTCTGTGCCTTAGGACTGTGGAGACAAACTGAAAGATGAACGAGCATAATGAGGTGTGTTGCAGTAAGAGAGAGCTAGCATTTCAAATCCTGACTCGCTGCTTGCTAACTCTGGGATCTGTGACATGCCACGAAATCAACCACAGGGGTATAGTGAGCATTAAATGACATTAAGTGTACTAAGAATCTGGCAATGTC
The DNA here is from genome assembly GCA_019843965.1 of Rhynchomys soricoides. Classification (NCBI taxonomy): domain Eukaryota; kingdom Metazoa; phylum Chordata; class Mammalia; order Rodentia; family Muridae; genus Rhynchomys; species Rhynchomys soricoides. The sequence continues at coordinate 1,825,892 of JADRCH010000277.1, forward strand.
TAGCACCTAATAAAAGAGCCAGAGCGAATAAGTGTTGTAATAGAACAATTAGTGACAAGATTTATCGGCCTCCAGCCACTTAGCTTTTGGAACACGTAAGATCACTAAAGCTTTCACTCATTTGCCAGATTTTTTTCCTACAATGTATTACACCAGTCCCTTTCCTGAACATAGCATGCCAAACATCATCTAACCTTTTTTAAAAATATATGTATTAAGGAGCATGCAGAAGTCAGGGGATGACTTGGTGAGAATAACTGTGAGTTGTTTCCATGACTACCAGACCCCTCACAGCTGCTTCCTGGGAGATAACTTCCCCAGGTTCTTTATCTTCAGTTGCTCCCCTTTTATTGCCCTTCTCAGCCTTGTTTACATCAGCGCATGTGTGCATGTTATAGTATACCTTTCTTCCTTGGTATTACAGGGGTACCTGGTGGATACCAAAATCCACAAATGCTCATGGCCTTCATATGAATGGCTTAGTGGCTGTGTGTAACATACACAGCCTGTTATGGGCTTTATTTAATCTCTAGATTTCTTAACGTAACCAATATAGGGCAAATACAATGCACAACATTGGTATACCATGCTGTTTAGGGAAGAATAAACAGGGAGGGGGGAAGTCTGTAAGTATTCAATACAGAAGTAGTTTAATTTTTTTAAGTTTATTTCTTTTGATGTGTATTTTGCCTGAGCATTTTAATGAATGTTTTGCCTGCATGTATCTCTGTCCACCAAGGGTTTGAATAGAGCCTGTGAAAGCCAGAGAAGGACGTTATATCCCTGAAACTGGAGTTACAGATGGTTGTAAGCCACAGTGTGAGTGCTGGGAACCGAACCCAGGTCCTCTGAAAATGCAGCCAATGCTGTTTAACTTCTGTGCCATCTCACCAGCCCCAGATTACAGTTTCCCTCTTTTGAGGTTGACTTAACACATCTCTCTACCCTAGAATAAAAAACCTATGAGGAAAGAAACCTTACTTTTCTGTTCACTATTATTCTTAGCACTCAATATGTTCTCAAATTACTGTTTTGAAAACTGAAGACAGAGAAGCTGTGTTCCTCTAGACAGTGACACTACATTCACTAATCTGAAAGAAGTACAGCCAATGGTCTCATTGTCAGTCCCCTAGCATCCCAGGACTCAGAACAGGCAGCTCGCCCTTCCAAATCAACCTTAGAGACTAGAGCCAAGCTTCCCTTGAAGTTCTTGTACCTGGTGCCCACTAAGGGCTTGATTTTACAGGTTTGTCTTTTTTATTTAACCAGATTATGAGAGAGAGAGAGAGAGAGAGAGAGCTCAGAGATACTCAAGAGATTTCAAGTAAAAGCTAAATTACATAAAATACAGGAAAGAAAAAACAACTCTTTTTGAAAACCTTATTTTTTTCAGCTGTGTAAATGCACTTGTGTCCATGTATACACCAATGCAGGTGCCTATAAGAAGAGGGCACAGGTCCCTTGGACCTGGAAACACTGGTGGCTCTGAGCCACCTGAGTGGGATCTGGGAACTGAACCCAGGTCTTCTGCAAAGGCAGCAAGGGTTCTTAACCACTGAGCCTTCTCCATAGCCCCAGAAAAGCCAACTCCTAAAAGTAAAAGTTTCTGGGTGTGGTAATGTTAGCCTCAGTTCTCAGAAAATCTGAAGCAAGTGGATCTCTATAAATTTGTACCGGACTGGTCTACATAGAGACTTCAAGGCCAGCCTGGGCTACTTGGTCTAAAAAAAAAATGTCTAGAGCGTAAGAGTAGACACTGGTGATAGGAGAAAACAAATTGCTACAAGATCTCTCTTCTCTCTCTCTCTCTCTCTCTCTCTCTCTCTCTCTCTCTGTGTGTGTGTGTGTGTGTGTGTGTGTGTGTGTGTGTGCGCGCGCGCGCGCACAAGTATATACACATATGTGAAGGTCGGAGGACAACTTGTAGAAGTCAGTTCTCAGCTTCCATCATGTGAGTTTCAGCGGATTGAATTCAGATCACTAGACTTGGTGGCAAGCACCTTTACTCAGTGAGTCAACTCTCTGGTCCAGCATCTTATTTTAAGAAATCAGGATGAACTAGCTCTAACTTTTGGAAGTGGTTGGGTCTTTCTTTTGTCTTCAATATTTAAGACAATAAACTCGCTTGTTCTCCCCAGTTGCTATGCTCACACACAGAAGATTGCTTGCCGGAAACTGATTGGTTTTTTCCTCTGGAAATCCTCACAGGATTACGGCATCACACCTGAATACATATGCAAGCGAAATGAGGATGTGAAGAAAGCACAAGAAGAGTATGACAATTACATCCAGGAGAACCTTAAGAAAGCAGCCATGAAGAGACTCTCTGACGAAGAAAGGGAGGCGGTTCTGCAGGTGAGCCTCTGGGATCCAGGCCTCTCAAACTCTCCGCCCTCCCACCAGCCCAGCCTCTGAAGCCAGGGCTTCCACTGCCTCAAAACAGCCTCTTTGGGCTCTAGCAAAAGTGCTCAGAGTAAAGTTATTCTTTGGAAAGAGAAAGGGAAAAAAACCATAATATGGAGATTCAACAAATATTTTGTTTCTAATTTGGTGAGAATCGGTTGTAAGGAAGCCGCTTTCTACAACAAACTGGTATTTTAAAAAAGTGAGAAAATAGTTCCTTCCGTTCACTAAATTTATTTTTTAAAACACTCATAGAGGAGCTATTTTTCACTAGATGGAGCTCTAGAATAATCGAAGCTAGCCCCAAGCTATGTTTTTTCATTCCAAGTAGATTCAACTACACAAATTATTAAATGAATGGGTATTGGGTTCCACACGTTTCCTCTATTTTGAACAAATGGTGCGTATGACATGTTGTAGTTTAGTGGATGAGGTCTATCTGAAGTGAGGCTTCAAGAGATGAGCAGGGCGTGACACTGTCATTTGCACAGAGCAGTTGCTCAGCACCTGCTTGTCCTCTTCTGCCACCACACTGACCCTTAAAGAAGTGGCATAATGATTCTTTTTTTACATTTATTTTGAAAGCTTTCTACAAGACAACATCCAATGACTTCATAAAACAAGAGGATTTGTTTGGGAAGATAGCTCAGTAGTAAAGAGCTCGTCTGATGAATGTGGGTACACAAAACATGGAATGTGGTAGTGCATGCTTGTAATCCTGGGGTCCCTGTGCCAACATGGGAGGCACTGATTGACAGGAAAGTCCCTGGAGGCACATGGCATATAGAGGAAACCCTATCTCAAACAAGGTAGGCGAGGGCCAAGAGCTGAGGTTGCCCTCTGACCACCTCACATGATATAAGCACCATAGCACCCACATGCTAATCTGAGACACTACATACACACCATAAAGCCATAACTTTCTCTTCTTAATAACTGTTAAAAATGAGCCATATGCCATTATGATTCTTAACATTCAATGAATGTCATCATAAAGACCAATGAAGATTTATTAAATGTCCATTCTCTACACAGTATTAGCCCGAGCCATGAAGATACCACAAATGGTATAAGATACAAGTTTTGCTACAGAGAGTGTTGTAATTGGATTGGTGAGACATGAGAGAGAGAGAGAGAGAGAGAGAGAGAGAGAGAGAGAGAGAGAGAATGTGTGTGTTGTAGGGGTGGGGTAGGGGTAGGTGTGGCAGGCAGGAAATGGGGAATTTCAGGTCATTTGGAGGAAGGCAAGGCTCATAGCCATTATCTTTCAATTATTACTTGGCTTCAGGAAGCACACCCCTCTGCAAAAGCCAGATCATCATGCCTGCAGGACTGCATGAGGCTGGAAAACGGGAACAGGAAGGCCTTCATCAGAGTGCAAAGGCTCCTCCCTCCTGTGCCTTTTGGCTATAGTGGAAAAACATTCTTTGCCTTCCTCTTCTGGTCACCCCAGGACCTCCCTCAGATGCTTCACTGGCAATGTAGTAAATCCTTCATGGAATGCCTCACTCACCAGCCAGTGTGTAGCTACTCAGTTATAAGGCTAACTGTAGCCCTACTGACAAGCCTTGCTCCCCACTCAACTCAAAACTGCAGAGTTCTGTGGCACAATGGCTGTACATATGCCCTGAGCTCCTTTTGTATATGAGTAACAGTCCCATTGCACATGGAAGGGACCGTCTGAGCTAATGATGCCAAACACCTCACTGTACAGATGAGGAGATTAAATACAGATATAATATGCGGAGTCATCTGTACATTCATCCCTTCCTTAATTTGTGGACATCTATGTGTTTATGGGCAAGAGTCTAACACATAAAATAAACACAGCCCTTACTCTAGTGAACTAGGACACTTGCCTTTGGCCACATAACATCAAGTCGGTGAGTCAAGACTAAAGTCACATGTAACAAACCCAGGGCTGGTGTTTTTCCCACCACAGACAAGATGGATAAAAAAGAAGTTGTATGAGTCTGGGCTCCAGTGGGGAAACAGAAGACAGACTCAGGAGTTCGGAAGAGAATTTTGGAAGGTACAGTAGACAGAAGTGAAGTCCATTGAAAGGAACCCGCAAGGCCCTGAGACCTCTAAGACCAGGGACAGGGAAGTGCAGCACCATCTACAGACATGAGGGCTGTGAGACGGGAATAAAGGACCAGCAGTGAACTCAGTACCTAATGAGCTGGAAAGGCCTCACAGTACAGAACACCTGGAGGTGTGTCTAAGAGTGTAGAAGGAAGAGGTAGGGGCTCAGTCTCTTCCTTCTGTCCAGAGGGCCTTTAAACTCAGAGAGCAGAAGGACAGAAAGCAGGAAATCCCTCTCTAGCCACGTCGCAAGGCAGGGCAGGTAAATGGAGAGTGATTGGGAGCCGGTGGACCCAAGAACAGGAAATGGAAGGCAATTTTTATGGATCATAGCTCGCTATTTGAAATTTTACATCATTAACAATATTATTTGAGTACGAAAACAGGAGAAAGAAAAATGAAAAAAAAAATAGATGGGCAAATTTCTATGGCTCCAATGAATAAAACACCATTTTGTAACATAAAGTAAACAACAACAGCAAAAAAGGTTTAAAAACAGCAAAGGGGCTACGTCAACATAATACAAAATTATATTGAGTTTCCATCCTTAGCTGTTGACTTTGATCCAGACAGTGTTGTACGTTCTAGAAGTTAAAAGCAAACTACTCTTCAAAAAGAAATCCACAGGGGGAAAAATGTGCTTCTGGGACCAAAAGTAATATGAAAATATTCCCCTACTTGCTTGCAACCCCTTTGGTATTTGAAAGAGTATAAATGTATACACTTGCTCTCTGCAGTAGGCGCCCCTGTGGCGCCCTGGGGAACATGTTCAAGTTTCACAATGAAGGACCAGGGGGAAGCAGAGTCTCTTTGAGGACTTCTCTTCAGGACACGTGTCATGTGCTATTAAAAGCTTCTCTGACCTGACTCCCTCTTGAGGGAGTTAAGGTTCAGTGATTATGGCTTCTACCTTTCGCCATCCCAGATCTTTGCTTCAATCTGACTCAAAAAAGGGGCCAAGTCACCTGTCCCATTTCCCCAACCAGTGTGTCTTATTTAGAGCACCATATCTTTTCATTGCTTTACCTAAATACAGAGGTAAATCACTGAAACTTCTTTATTATTATTATTATTATTATTATTATTATTATTATTATTATGCTTAGCAAAATACTGATACAAATTACTGGGAATCATTGCAACATTTTTCATAAATACACTTAACACTTAACGTGCTTTGACCATGTCCACCCTCATGGCCTTTGCACGTCTCCCCCTTTTGCTGATCTCTTCTTTTTCTTTCCTCCCTTGTTTGTTACCAGTGTTTAAAGTTGGCATGCAGAGTGATGGGCATCACGATGCACTTCATGCTATGTGGCTTTATGCTCTGTGCAAGTTTGTTCCCCTCCCCCACTGGCCCCTCCTACACTCCCTGACCTGCTCTGGCTGGTCCCTTTCTGCACAAATGGGCCTTCTTTCTGCTCTCTTGTCACATTGGTCCATTACCCTCTCCTTTTACTGCCTTGATTAAGATCTGCTCCTCCCCTGTCCTCTCCCCCCTCAAGATGACTCCCTGGTTCTGTGATTTAGACACGTGCACACACACACTTGCTCACACACACACTGACACATGCACACACATGCAACACGCATGCACACACACATATACATATTTTATGTCTATATTCTCTTTATCAGGGAAATGTGATATTTGTCCTTAGAAGCCTCCTTATGTCACTTAATATAGCTATTTTTGAGTCCCTCCATTCTCACAATCTTGTTTCTTTAAGGCTGAAGATGTACGTGCTGTGCACACATAGCCATCTTCCTTAAGCATTGGGGTGCTGACAGATACTTGGGCTTGTTCCCTTTGCTAGCTGCTGTGAATACTACAGCAATAGGCATGGGAATGCAAGGATCATCTCTGTAGCAGGATGGCTATGAGTTCTCCTGGTGCCTAACCAGGAGTGACATAGCTGGGCCACGTGGTATTTCTACTCTGACAGAAGCCTCTACAGCGATTTCTATAGTGGCTGTTCTGGCTCACAGTCCTACCAGCAGCTTGTGATGACCTCTTTCCCTCACAGCCTCACCAGTATTTGCTGTCATTTATGTTTCTCAAGACAGCTATCCTGCCAGCGGTGCGATGAGAGACCTCGAGCAGCTGTAATTTGAATGTCATTGATGCCTGAGGATACTGAACAATTTTTCAGCTATCTGATAGCCAGCTTCTGTATTTCATCTTGGAGAACTATTTGTTCTGTTTCTTAGCCAATGGAGTGGGTTGGATGATTTGAACTTGTTTTTGTTCCCCATTCTGAAAGCTGTGTCTCCACTATACCAAATGTTTCCTTTGCTCTGAAGAAACCTATTATACATTTTAATTTTATCTTACATGTGTCGGTGTATTGCCTGCATGTATGTGTTATACCACCTACATGCCTGGTGCCTGTGAAGGCCAGAGAGGGTGCTGGATCCCCTACAACTGAGTTACAGGTAGTTATAAGCTGTGTGTGGCAGATGGGAACCATACAATGATCTTTTAGAAGAGCAGCCAGTGCTCTTAACCTCTGAGCCTTCTGCAGACCCTGAGAAACCCTTTACTTTATGTAAAATGGTCTGCCAATCTTAGAGCTTGTTTCCAATGCTATGCAATTCTGTTGCCTATGCTGATGTTCTCAAGTGTCTCCCACACATCTTCCCCATTCGTTTCAAAGCTCTGGGACTTACCTTAAGATTCCTTCTATCTATTTTGACCTGATCTGAGTAATTTCATTCTACACTCGGAAATTCCATTTTCTCAGCACCATATTTTGAAGAGATTCTCTCTTTTTCAATGTGCATTTTTGACTCCTTTGTCAAGAATTGGGTGGTTATATCTCTGTGGGTCCTCTAGTCTATGCCATCAGTCTGCATATCTGCATTTGAGCCAGTACCATGCTGGTTTTGTTACTGTGGCTCTGTAATATAGTCTGAGATCAGGTATTGAGATTCCTCCTGAGCATCTCTCTTTCAATCGGGATTGGTTTTGGCTATTCAAGGCCCTTGAAGATTGAAAACTGACAGTTATGTACGTTCAGAGGTGGAGGCAGGGTCAGATGAACTAGTGGACTCCCATCCTTTCCCAGCTTTACACTGCTACTGAGTTGATACTGAGAAACGAGATGTTCACCAGGTCTGTCTTCACTTTGGTGACTTTACTCTTCTTAGGAATCTCTGCTGGCTACATGTAGCTTTTCAGCCTGTGGGCTGGACAATTGTCTTATCCTTCAGATACATCCTGTGTTGCATTCCTGTGGTGGCTAATGGCTAGCTGGAGATGTCTCCCAAATGTGAAAATCTCTCCCAAATGTCTTGAGAGTGTGAGAAGCAACTACAGCACTGAGATCCGGTCAAGCAGAAACTGTCTTTATACTTGTAAGAACTCTTGAGTACTAACTGCCATGTTGGAGGGAAGCAGCTGTTAGGTTTACAGAACACACCTGGAACATCAAGTTTCTGGGGCTGTACGGCAGTGCAGGTCAGTAATCGTGGTCCAGAGGTTGATCAGACTGAGAGCTATCTGACTGAAGGACTGTTCTCCGTTGATGAGATCTGTTTCTGGCCTCCAGGGTCAAATTATCCTTCCCCATGCACTTCCCTGCCCAGCTTCCTGTCGCCTACAGCCTGGGCTTGTCAGCATCCAGCCTGCTGCTCTCTACTTCTGCCTCCAGAGACTTCCCACACCCTGACGCTGTGGCAAGCCAAACTGAAGCTCCTAGGTCTGTTCTCACGCCTCAAGGAAGCTTGGTTTTTAATAGGATCTTGCTCAAGATGATGCCCACTAGTTGCCCTGAGTCACCCAGAGTGACACTGTGGGATTCCTCACTGTCTCACCAACATCCACAGCTGGAATGGCAGCTTGTGAGTGCTGCCTTGGGCTTGTCCTAATGGTGAGACTCCCTGTTGCCTGTGTGGCTTGACTTTTAGAAGTGGCATCTGTTCTTCTCAGCCTTCATGACTCAGCTTGGCTTCCCCTTATTCACACGGCATCTGCTTTTTGGGGGTGTCCTTTTGCTTCCTTTGTGGGCTTCTAAAGCTCCCTCTTTCTCTCTTAAAATGCAATTTACTTTTTTTGTGTCTCTGCAAGTGTGCACAAGTGTGTGTGAGTACAGATGTACTCATACGTGGAGGTCAGGGGTCAATGTGGGGGTGACTTCTTCTGTCGCTGTCTAATATATTTTTTGAGAAAGGATCTCTTCCTGAACCTGGAGTTTACCAATTCAGCTAGGCTTGCTGATCAGAAAGCTCTCGACGTATCTTCTTGTCTCCACTGTCGTGCCCAAGAGTGGAGTTAGTTACAGACAAATGTGTAAATAAAATGATCTGTGATCTCCCAATGAATGAAAAGGGCTAGTTTGTAAAACTTCACGGAATGAATTCAATTAGTAGTTTAAGAGCATATTGTCAGTGGAGCCCCTGGTGCACTGTAATGAGAAATGTAGCCAGGCAAAGATGGAAATGGCATTTATAGCTCCTAAGAGATCCTTAATTTTGAATTTGTTGATTTCAGAGACCATAAAACATTAACTACGTTATTAAATTAGCATATGATCTACATTTAATGACATTCCAACCATCTCTAAAATACATTAACAGGAAGTATGGACCCTTTGACTGTATGGAAGGTGATTTAGTCTTTGTAATATGTTGAAAAGATATAAAAAAATGTTGTTGTAAAATTGAATTTTAGTATTTTTCTTACAATAACATTTTACCAAATAAATTATGAATATGCCAGTCAAAATTCAGGCTTCGGATGTGACTTCCATGTTGAAGAAAAGGATAAACCAGAAAATTCTGAGCAGGGAGGAGGTGAAGGTGGGGGGTGGGGTGATTTGTTGTATTAAGTGTTTACTTTGTGAGCATGGGGAGCTAAGCTTGATCCCCAGAACCTGTACAAGAATGCCAGGGGTGGTGACATGTGCTGTGATTTTAGTATGGAAGAAACAGGTAGAGCATGACAGTGGGGGAGGGGCAGCGGTGGGAGGGACTGCTGGCCAGCTAACCTAAGTTCCTGAGTTCCAGGCCTGCAAAGAGTGGGGTGAAGGTCCTGAAGATGATATGTGAGATTGTCTTCTAGCTTCCACTGACATGCCCACAAGTACTCACAAATATACATGTACACACACACACACATGCATTAGAAAGACAAAACTTTTCTAGTAAATATATGAAAAATGTTTCCAAAACCAACTTTTACTTGGGACTATCAATTTTCAGATTGTTGATTTTCACCAAAGGATTTGCTATAAGCTTGGCTCCACAATGCTGTACTTACATATGAGATGCTAAAAATTGAGTACAGCCACACTACTGAGGAAGCAAGTGAATGCTCCCGGGGGTTGGGGAGGTGGGGTGGAGCAGACGCCAGAGAGCAGGGCTCTGCTTCTGTATGTTTGCTGTTACTGTGGCCAAGTCCAGGATGGACCCATTATCATTTCCACAGTTCCTTCAATGGAGTCTGCACCTTCTTCTCACTCTTTGTTACTGGCAGTTTCTTTATCAGTTCATTTTGCAGTATACCCATTACATCAAGGTCTCTTTACCATTTGCAGGGACTGAAGAAGAACTGGGAAGAGGCGCACAAAGAGTTCCAGTCCCTCTCGGTCTTCATCGATTCCTTACCAAAGAAGATTCGAAAGCAGAAGCTGGAAAAAGAGATGAAGCAGCTGGAACATGACATCAGTGTCATTGAGAAGCACAAGATCATCTACATCGCTAACAAGTGAGCGAACAGAAGGAAAAAACACAGAAGACAAAAAAACCCACATGGACATTAAATTAAACCCACTCTTCTCAAAGAGGACTATGAAGAGAATAATCTTTTCATGGAAATTGCAGGCAGTATTGAAAGAACAGTTGAATTATTTGCTTATTCTAGAGAAAATTTTCTCCTTTATTGTCAGAGTTCTACTTATAAACAAACAATTAAAGTCAGAAGCTGCACCCTGGGTCTGTATTCCATGTCAATCATCCTATCACCGTGGACGTGTTTCACATGAACATTAATTTTGGACCTTGAAAAGTAAAACATTTACCATTTCAGGGTTTTGCTTTGCTGTTTGTTTGTTTGTTTGTTTGTGTTTTTCTTCCCTGGGTGGCAATAATACAGTGCAGAAAGCCGCCTGTCAGAGGCTGGGGCACCTGACCCCCTGATACTCCGAAGCATTTCCTTTATGTTGCTTCCAAACTCCAGAGATTCGAAGCGTGTGTCCTCAGGGGCCCAGTGTTATTTGTAATTATTTGTAACTCAAGATCTTTTCAGTATCCACAACACTATGCATGATAAAATGTTGATTTAAAGGAAGAAAATTTTTAATTAGGGGCAAATGTAGACTAAGGGCAGTCCGTGACAAATACAAAAGATGTTACCTGGTAAAATCCCACTTGTCCAGGTAAGGGCTGTAACAATAGACCACGAAGGAACTAGCTAACCATAATAGAACCCCAGTTCCCATCTTACAGTTCTGCTGTGCTGTAAAGAGGTCACATCCAGAACCTCAGACATACGGAGTGGGCAGGTTACGTCTTACCCAGAGACCAAAGGACCGTGAACCAGACAGTCTACAAATGGTGAATACTGTTCCACCCAACATTGTCCGAGCCGCCAATTACAAACTTCATTAACAAACCAACCATAATTGAAGAAAGAGATGTTTCTCATTTATACCACTACTGGTGTGAATGAGGGAGGAGGTTCTTCTCAGCCAGGGTGAAGGTTAAGATGGTTGGGTTAGTATTTTGTTAATGAATTACTTATGGTGTAGATTTCTTTTCAAGAATCTCAAAGATCAGTAGCAATACAAAATAAAATCTGATGATTCAGCCTTAGAAATTTTCTACTCCAGAGTCATGAGTGGAAGTGATCTTAACTGACAGCCATGATTGAGATGGTCTTAAATGTTGAAGAGAAGCCGGGCAGTGGTGGCGCACGCCTTTAATCCCAGCACTTGGGAGGCAGAGGCAGGCGGATTCTGAGTTTGAGGCCAGCCTGGTCTACAGAGTGAGTTCCAGGACAGCCAGAGCTACACAGAGAAACCTTGTCTTGAGAAAAAAAAATGTTGAAGAGATTTTAAAAAACGTGGTTTTTAACAGATAGGGGTTTTGTTTTGGGTTTGGCTTAACATTTGTGATTGTACATTTAAAACCATTACATTTTTCCATTTCCCAGAATGCTGTCTCAGATGAATTTGTCACCTTGTCATGTACTGCCTTCCAACAGACATGTCTGCCCCCATCATGCTCAGGAAGAACCTTGCTGCTATGGACTCTCAACTTTGGGTGGCTTCAAATGCAATCACTCCCATCCACATGCCTTCCTGGCCACCTTATCAACCAGAGGAGGGGGTAGACACCTTCCTTAGGTGGTTGGATGGTCAGTGAGGAGTGAGATTCTCACCCTTAACTGTGAATTAAGACCCAGAGACCATGATTACAGGAGAGGACACACCTGTCCACACTGAATGAAAAAAACAAAAATAAATTTAAAAAGGAAAGGACATGACTGTTCATAGGTATTGTGGAGGAGAAAGTTTATTGTACATAAAAAGGAAGAGCATAGTTAGAGGCAGGGACATCTGGGAGAGTCCAGAGTGAACATGACTCTGGGCCATGTGAGGAAGGGAAGAAGCCAGACCAAGAGGCCAGGAGGGTAAAGAGTACACAAAAATGTCATGTAACCAATGTGGTTGGATTATATAGGAAAGGGTGGCTGGGGGAGGGAAATCTAGACCCTTGGATGGAGAAGGAAGGGTAGGGAAAGGGGGTATGCACAAGCGCACACACACACATATGCATACTTATGCCATGGCACAGGTGGAGAACAGAGGATACATTTTTGCAGTCAGTTCTCTCCTACCAAGTGGGTCCCAGGAATTGTACTTGTAGGAAGTGACTTTGCCAACTGAGTCATCTTGCCTGCCTGTGGGATGTACTTTCTCCTGCAGACAAACCTGTAGTTCCAATCCACTATCTTTGGCACCACTACTGACGTATGGTTTTATTTCTTTTTGGACTGTCTACACTGAGCAACATAGAAAATTTTGCCAAACATTGGCCAGTTATTAAAGAGCCATTATCAGCTACATGTGCCACTTGGGAGATTAACCAATCTGGACTAATCTTAGGACTTCTAAACTCTCTAGTCAAGCCTCTTACTGAAACCATGTCCTCCTGCCCTGGGAAGTTCAACTGATGGCATGTGAACAGGCTCAACACCAACAGGATACAGCAACACAGAACTGACACTGTTCCAAGAAATCACTGTGCTAATTACCTTTCTACAGGGCAGGAATCAAGCTATAACATTTTGTTTCTTTATGCTAGTTGTCATTCTACAAAGCAGAATGGTTTATTTGGGTTATGGATCTCATTTTACAGAGAAGGCAAACAAGGCTTTGAAGGGCTTCAGAGTACATTTAGAGGCGGGCACTTAGTTGCAGATACAAGTCTGCCAGATACTAAGACCTGGACTCTTCAGCACTATGTGAAACTCTGCTTGGGTATCAACTAGTTTATTTAGCAAAACAAACAAACAACAAAACTTCATTCTCAAAGACTGATTCAGGCCATAGAAATAAAGCCAATTGGTCACTAAAATACATGTTGTGATATTACTCATGAATTTATTCAGTAAAGAATTTATTAAATGTATTCATTTTGTATAAGAGAAAGTGTGCACCAACAAAAGAGAGCTAGCCTCCCAGGACAGATTGAGGACAGCCTGTGAGAGCAGGTAAGACCAACATTGCTGCTCAGAGGGACCCACCTAGAACCCTCGGGACATAGGAACCAAGGAGTGGCCTGGGACAAGAGCCTTCCATTTTCCATCTGCACCTAGAGCTGATCATTTGCCACAGGGCTCCATACACAAATACTGCCAAGAGAAAGCTGGTCTCACAGGAGTGCCAACACCCCTGCAAGCACCGGTAAAACCACCGCATCTGTTCAAATTCCTGGCCTAAGAGGGACCATCCCAGAGCCATCAGCACACAGGAACCAAGGAACAGCTAGGGACAGGATCCTTCTGGTTTCTGTCTGCACCCCAGAGCAGACTCTGTACCAAAGTTTTCCATACCCAAATTCCTCCTGGAGAGAACTGCTCTCCCAGGAGTACTGACATACAGGCTTGCAGGAGGGACAAGCCATAGTCAAAGACAGCAAGACCAGACAACACCAGAGATAACCAGCTGGTGAAAGGCAAGGGCAAGAACATAAGCAACAGAAACCCAGGATGCCTGGCATTATGAGAACCCAGTTCTCCCACCACAGCGACCTCTGGATACCCCAACACACCAGAAAAGCAAGACTCTAACTTAAAATTACATCTCATAATGATGATAGAGGACTTTAAGAAGTACATAAATAACTCCCTTAAAGAAATACAAGAGAACAAAGGTAAACAGGTAGAATCCCTTAAAGAGGAAGTGCAAAAATCCCTTAAAGAATTACAGGAAAACATAGCCAAACAGGTAAAGGAATTGAACAAAAACATCCAGGATCTAAAAACAGAAATAGAAACAATAAAGAAACCACAAAAAGAGACAACCCTGGAAATAGAAAACCTAGGAAAGAGATCAGGAATCATAGATGCAAGCATCACAAACAGAATACAAGAGATAGAATAGAGAATCTCAGGTGCAGAAGATACCATAGAAAACATTGACACAATAATCAAAGAAAATGCAAAATGCAAAATGCAAAAAGCTCCTAACCCAAAATATACATGAAATTCAGGACACAATGAGAAGACCAAACCTAAGGATAGTAGGTAGAGAAGAGAGTGAAGATTCCCAACTTAAAGGGCCAGTAAATATCTTCAACAAAATTATAGAAGCAAACTTCCCTAACATAAAGAAAGAAATGAACATACAAGAAACCTACTGAACTCCAAATAGATTGTACCAGAAAAGAAATTCCTCCCATAGTCAAAACACCAAATGTACAAAACAAAGAAAGAATATTAAAAGCAGTAAGGGAAAAAGTCAAGTAACATATAAAGTCAGACCTAGGAGAATTACACCAGACTTCTCACCAGAGACTGTGAAAGTTTGAAGATCCTGGGCAGATGTCATAGAGACCCAAAGAGAACACAAATGCCAGCCCAGACTACAATACCCAGCAAAACTCTCAGTTACCACCGATGGAAAAACCAAGATACTCCATGACAAAACCAAATTTACACAATATCTTTCCACAAATCCAGGCCTACAAAGGATAATAGACAGAAAATGCCAACACAAGGAGAGGAAACTACACCCTAGAAAAAGCAATAAAGTAATCTTCTTTCAACATACCCAAAAGAAGATAGCCACACAAACATAAAAATAACATTAAGCAACAATCACTATTTCTTAATATCTCAACATCAATGGACCTAATTCCCAACAAAAACACATAGACTAACAGACTGAATACATAAACAGGACCCAGCATTATCCTGCGTACAGGAAATGCACCTCAGTGTCAAACATAAACACTATTTCAGGGTGAAGGCCTGGAAGACAATTATCCAAGCAAATGGTCCCAAGAAACAAGCTGGAGTAGCCATTCTAACATTGGATAAAATCGACTTTCAACCAAAAGTCATCAAAAAAGATAAAAAAGGACACTTCATACTCATAAAAGGAAAAGTCTACTAAGAAAAACTCTCAATTCTTAACATTTATGCTCCAAATGAAAGGACACCCACATTTATAAAAGAAACTTTACTGAAATTCAAAACACACATTGCACCTCACATAATAATAGTGGGAGACTTCAACACCCCACTCTCATCAGTGGACAGATCATGAAAACACAAACTAAACAGAGGCACAGTGAAACTAACAGAAGTTATGGACCAAATAGATTTAACAGATATCTATAGAATATTTCATCCTAAATCAAAAGAATATACCTTCTTCTCAGCAATTCATGGTACCTTCTCCATAATTGACCATATAATCTGTCACAAAACAGGCCTCAACAGATATAAGAATATTGAAGTAATCCCATGCCTCTTATCAAATCACTATGGATTAAGGCTGGTCCTCAATTTCAACAAAAACAACAGAAAGCCCACATACATATGGAAACTGAACAATGCTCTATTCAATGATAACTTGGTCAAAAAAGAAATAAAGAAATTAAAGACTTTTTAGAATTTAATTAAAATTAAGGTACAACATACCAAACTTATGGGACACAATAAAAGCAGAACTAAGAGGAAAACTCATAGCTATGAGTGCCTCCAAAAAGAAACCGGAGAGAGCATACACTAGCAGTTTTACAGCACACCTGAAAGCTCTAGAACAAAAAAGAAGCAAATATACTCAAGAGGAGTAGAAGGCAGGAAATAGTCAAACTCAGGGATGAAATCAACCAAGTAGAAACAAAAAGAACTATACAAAGAATCAACAAAACCAGGAGCTGGTTCTTTGAGAAAATCAACAAGATAGATAAACCCTTAGCCAGACTAACCAGAGGGATCAGAGACAGTATCCAAATTAACAAAATCAGAAATGAAAAGGGAAATATAACAACAGAAACTGAGGAAATTAAAAAATTCATTAGATCCTACTACAAAAGGCTATATGCAATATAACTGGAAAATCTGGATGAAATGAACAATTTTCTAGACATATACCAAATACCAAAGTTAAATCACCATCAGACAAACCATCTAAACAGTTTCATAACCACTAAAAAAATAGAAATAGTCATTGAAAGTCTCACAACCAAAAAAAGCCCAGGACTAGATGGGTTTAGTGCAGAATTCTATCAGACCATCTAAGAAGATCTAATACCAATACTCTTCAAACCATTCCCCAATATAAAACAGAAGGAACACTACCCAATACGTTCTATGAAGCCACAGTTACACTGATACTGAAACCTCACAAACACCCAACAAAAACAGAGAACTTCAGACCAATTTTCCATATGAATATCAATGAAAAAGTACTCAATAAAATTCTTGTAAACCAAATCCAAGAAAACATCAAAATGATCATATACCATGATCAAGTAGGCTTCATCCCAGGGATGCAGAGATGGTTCAATACCCGGAAATCCATCAATGTAATCCATAAAGAAACTCAAAGAAAAAAAAAACCACATGATCATTTCATTAGCTACTACAAAAGCATTTGACAAAATTCAACATTCCTTCATGATAAAAGTCTTGGAAAGATCAGGAATTCAAGGCCTATACCTAAACACAGTAGAAGCAATATACAACAAACCATTAGCCAACATCAAACTAAATGGAGAGAAAGGTGAAGCAATCCCACTAAAATCAGAGGCTATACAAGGTCCACTCTCTCCCTACCTATTCAATATAGTACTTGAAATCCTAGCTAGAGCAGTTAGACAAGAAAAAAAGGTCAAAAGGATACAAATTGGAAAGGAAAAGGTCAAAATATCACTATTTGCTGATGATATAATAGTATACTTAAGTGACCTGAAAAACTCCACCAGAGAACTCCTACAGCTGATAAACACCTTCAGCAACATGGCTGTATATAAAATTAACTCAAACAAATCAGTAGCCTTCCTATACTCAAAGGATAAACAGACTGAGAAAAAAATTAGGGAAATGACATCTTTCACAATAGTTGAAAACAATATAAAGTGTCTTGGTGTGACTCTAACCAAACAAGTGAAAGATCTGTATGACAAGAACTTCAAGTCCCTGAAGAGAGAAATCAAAGAAGACCTCAGAAGATGGGAAGGTCTCCCATGCTCATGGATTGGCAGGACTAATATATTAAAAATGGCTATATTACCAAAAGTAATCTACAGATTCAATGCAATCCCTATCATAATTCCAAATCAATTCTTCATAGAGTTAAAAAAAGCAATTTTCAAATTCATTTGGAATAACAAAAAACCCAGGATAGCAAAAACTATCCTCAACAATAAAAGAACTTCTGGGGGAATCAGCATCCCTGACCTCACGCTGTATTACAGAGCAGTAGTGATAAAAACTGCATGGTATTGGTACAGTGACAGGCAGGTAGATCAATGGAATAGAATCGAAGACCCAGAAATAAACCCACACACATACAGTCACTTGATCTTTGACAAAGGAGCTAAAACCATCCAGTGGAAAAAAAGACAGCATTTTCAACAAATGGTGCTGGTTCAACTGGTGGTCAACATGTAGAAGAATGCAAATTGATCCATTGTACAAAGCTCAAGTCCAAGTGGATCAAGGACCTCCACATAAAACCAGATACACTGAATCTAATAGAAGAGAAAGTGGGGAAGAGTCTTGAACACTTGGGCACAGGGGAAATGTTCTTGAATAGAACACCAATGGCTTGTGCTCTAAGATCAAGAACTGACAGATGGGACCTCATAAAATTACAAAGCTTCTGTAAGGCAAAGGACACTGTCACTAGGACAAAACGGCAACCAGCAGATTGGGAAAAGATCTTTACCAATCCTAATAGAGATTGCTAATAGAGGGCTAATATCCAATATATACGAAGAACTCAAGAAGTTAGATTCCAGAGAACCAAATAACCCTATTAAAAAATGAGGAACAGAGCTAAACAGAATTTTCAACTGTGGAAACTCAAAGGGCTGAAAAGCACCTAATGTTCAACATCCCTAGTCAGCAGGGAAATGCAAATCAAAACAACCCTGAGATCCCACCTCACACCAGTCAGAATGGCTAAGTTCAAAAACCAAGGTAATGGTAGATGCTGGTGAGGATGTGGAGATAGAGGAATACTTCTCCATTGCTGGTGGAATTGCAAGCTGGTACATCCACTCTGGAAATCAGTCTGGTGGTTCCTCAGAAACTTGGACATAGTATTACCTAAGGACCCAGCTATACCACTCCTGGGCATATACCCATAAGACGCTCTAGCATATAACAGGACACATGCTCCACTATGTTCATAGTAGCCATATTTATAATAGCTAAAAGCTGGAAACATCCCAGATGTCCCTTAACAGAGGAATGGATACAGAAAATGTGGTACATTTACACGATGGAATTGTACTCAGCTATTAAAAACAATGACTTCATGAAATTCACAGGCAAATGGATGGAACCTGAAAATATCATCCCGAGTGAGGTAACTCAGTCACAAAAGAACAACCATGTTATGTATATTATCCACTGATAAGTGGATATTAGCCCAAAAGTTCAGAATACCCAAGATTCAAATTCACAGACCATATGAAGCCTAAGAAGAAAGAAGTCCAAAATGTGGATACTTCAGTGCATTTTTAGAAGCATGAACAAGGGCTGGAGAGATGGCTCGGTGGTTAAGAGCACTGAGTATTCTTCCAGAGGTCCTGAGTTCAAATCCCAGCAAACACATGGTGGCTCATAACTATCTTTAATGAGATCTGTCGCCCTCTTCTGGTGTGTCTGAAGACAGCTATAGTGTACTTATATATAATAAATAAAGATCTTTTTTTAAAAAAGTTGAACAAAATGTTCACAGGAGGAAATATGGAGACAAAGTGTGGAGCAGAGACTGAAGGAATGGCCATCCAGAGACTGCCCCACCTGGGGATCCACCCATATACAGCCACCAAACCCAGACACTATTGTGGTGGGAAGTGCTTGCTGATGGAAGCCTGATATGACTGTCTCCTGAGAGGCTCTGCCAGAGCCTGACAAATACAGAGGTGGAAGCTCACAGCCAACCCTTGGACTGAGTGTGGGTCCCCAATATAGGAGTTGGAGAAGGAACTGAAAGAGCTGAGAGGGTTTGCAACCCCATGGAGGGAGCAACAGTGTCAACAGGCCAGACCCTCCGGAGCTCTCAGGGACTGGATCACCAACCAAAGAATATACATGGAGCAACCCATGGTGCTGGTCACATATGTGGCAGAGGATGGCCTGGTTGGACATCAGTGGGAAAAGGGGTCCTTGGGCCTGAGGGTGTTCGATGCCCCAGTGTAGGTGAATGCCAGGGTGGGGGAGGATGGGAGTGAGTGGGTGGGGGAGCACCCTCATAGAGACAGGGAGAGGGGAGGATGAGGTCGGGGATATCTGGAAAGGTGAGAACATTTGAAATATAAATAAAGAAAATCAAAAAAAGAGAAAGCATGTGTGCGTGCGCGCACGCGCACAAACACACAAACTCACGCACGCGCGCACATGCATGTGCCACAATGTGCATATGGCAATAAGAAGACATCAGAGTTGGTTCTCCCCTTCCATCATGTGGATCCTGGGGATTAAACTCAAATCATCAGTCTTGACTGCACACACCTTTAAACAGAACCATCTCATTGGTCCTCAATAAAGAATTTTGAGAATCTTTTATTTAGTAACTATCTTTAGATTCTAAAAATTGCAGATGAAAAGTCATAGCCTCTTGCTCTGCAAAGGGTTCTGGTTTCATGTTGCAATGGTTCATATTGCAATGTGCAAATAACCAGATGATTAGAATGCAGGAGGATCAATGCCTTCATGGGTTCTAAAGATTTACAAATCAACTTACATAGGCAATGAGAAGAAAAGTGTCATTTTCTGCAGAGGGGACCACACTTGCAGATCTGAGAGAAGGACTGTCTTAGTCACTGTTCTATTGCTGTGAAGAGACACCATGACCACAGCAACTCTTATAAATCAAAGCATTTAATTGGGGCTGGCTTATAGTTTCAGAAGTTTAGTCCATTGTCATCATGGCAGGAGCTTGGCAGCATGCAGACAGCCATGGAGCAGAGAAGTAGCTGAGAGTTCTACATTTGGACCTGGATCTACAGGCAGCAGGAAGAGAGAGACACTGGGCCTTGCTTGAGTTTTTTTTAATTTTAATTTTTTATTTTCATATTTTATTTACATTTCAAATGTTTCAGATCTCCCCTTTGGAACCTTCCCATTCCCTCCGCCTTCCCCCTGCCAATATGGGGATATTCTCCAACCCACCCTCCCACCCACCCACCCACTCTCATCTTTCCTCCTTGTCATTCTCCTATACTGGGGGATCTAACACCCTCAGGCCCAAGGGCCTCTCCTCCCCCTGACAGATAATAAGACCCTCCTCTGCCGCATTTGTGGCCAGCACCATGGGTCTCTCCATGTGTATTCTTTAGTTGGTGGATCAGTCTCCAGAAGTATTGGGGGGTCAGGCCAGTTGCCACTGTTGCTCCCTCCCTGGGGCTGCACACACCCTCAGCGCCTTCAGTCCTTTCTCCAAGCCCTCCATTTGGGACATCACACTCAGAACTACTGTTGCTGCGAAGTGATTCTTGGGTATTTCAAACTTTTGGGCTAATAACCTCTTAACAGTGAGTACATACCATGTTCATTCTTTTGTGACTGCGTTACCTCGCTCAGGATGATATTTTCAAGATCCATCCATTTGTCTACGAATTTCATGAAGTCACTGTTTTTAATAGCTGAGTAGTATTCCATTGTGTAAATGTACCACGTTTTCTGTATCCATTCCTCTGTGGAGGGACATCTGGGTTGTTTCCAGCTTCTGGCTATTATAAATATGGCTGCTATGAACATAGTGGAACATGTGTCTTTATTACATGTTGGAGCATCTTCTGGGTATATGCCCAGGAGTGGAATAGCTGGGTCCACAGGTAGTATTATGTTCATTTTTCTGAGGGTCCGCCAAACTGATTTCCAGAGAGGTTGTATCATCTTGCATTCCCACCAGCAATGGAGGAGTGTTCCTCTTTCTCCACATCCTCGCCAACATCTGCTATCACCCGAGTTTTTGATCTTAGCCATTCTGACTGGTGTGAGATGAAGTCTCAGGGTTGTTTTGATTTGCATTTCCCTGATGGGTAAGGATGCTGAACATTTCTTTAGGTGCTTCTCAGCCATTCGAGTTTCCTCAGTTGAGAATTCTCTTTAGCTCACTTCCCCAGTTTTTGATAGGGTTAGTTGGATCTCTGGCGTCTAGCTTCTTGAGTTCTTTGTATACATTGGATATTAGCCCTCTATCAGATGTAGGATTGGTAAAGATCTTTTCCCAATCTGTAGGTTGCTGTTTTGCACTATTCACAGTGTCCTTTGCCTTACAGAAGCTTTGTAATTTTATGAGGTCCCATCTGTCAATTCTTGATCTTAGAGCACAAGCCATTGGTGTTCTGTTCAGGAACAATTCCCCTGTGCCCAAGTGTTCGAGACTCTTCCCCACTTTCTCTTCTATTAGATTCAGTGTTTCTGGTTTTATGTGAAGGTCCTTAGCTTTGTACAGGGAGATAGGAATGGATCAATTTGCAATCTTCTACATGTAGACCGCCAGTTGATCCAGCATCATTTGTTGAAGATGCTGGGTTTTTTTCCCACTGTATGGTTTTAGCTCCTTTGTCAAAGATCAAGTGACCATATGTGTGTGGGTTCATTTCTGGGTCTTCGATTCTATTCCATTGATCTACCTGCCTGTCATTGTACCAATACCATGTAGTTTTTATCACTACTGCCCTGTAGTACAGCTTGAGGTCAGGGAGGCTGATTCCCCCAGAAGTTCTTTTATTGTTGAGGATAGTTTTTGCTATCCTGGGTTTTTTGTTATTCCATATAAATTTGAGAATTGCTCTTTCTAGGTCTATGAAGAATTGAGTTGGGATTTTGAGGGGGATAGCATTGAATCTGTATATTGCTTTTGGCAGGATGGCCATTTTAACTATGTTAATCCTGCCAATCGATGAGCATGGGATTCTGAGGTCTTCTTCAATTTCTTTCTTCAGAGACTTGAAGTTCTTGTCATACAGATCTTTCACTTGTTTGGTTAGAGTCACACCAAGATATTTTATATTGTTTGTGACAATTGTGAAGGGTATCATTTCCCTAATTCTTTCTCAGACTGTTTATCCTTCGAGTATAGGAAGGCTACTGATTTGCTTGAGTTAATTTTGTATCCAGCCACTTTGCTGAAGTTGTTTATCAGCTGTAGCAGATGTCTGGTGGAGTTTTTCGGGTCACTTAAGTATACCATCATATCATCTGCAAATAGTGATATTTTGATTTCTTCCTTTCTAATTTGTATCCCTTTGATTTCCTTTTGTTGTCTAATTGCTCTAGCTAGAACTTCAAGTACTATATTGAATAGGTAGGGAGAGAGAGGGCAGCCTTGTCTAGTCCCTGATTTTAGTGGGATTGCTTCAAGTTTCTCTCCATTTAGTTTGATGTTGGCCACTGGTTTGCTATATATTGCTTTTACTAAGTTTAGGTATGCTCCTTGAATTCCTGATTTTTATCATGAAGGGATGTTGAATTTTGTCAAATGCTTTTTCAGCATCTAACGAAATGACCATGTGGTTTTTTTCTTTAAGTTTGTTTATGTAGTGGATTACCTTGATGGATTTCTGGGTATTGAACCATCCCTGCATCCCAGGGATGAAGCCTACTTGATCATGGTGAATGATCATTTTGATGTGTTCTTGGATTCGGTTTGCAAGAATTTTATTGAGTATTTTTGCATCGATATTCATAAGGGAAATTGGTCTGAAGTTTTCTTTCTTTGTTGGGTCTTTGTGGGGCTTTGGTATCAGTGTGACTGTGGCCTCATAGAATGAATTGGGAAGTATTCCTTCCATTTCTATTTTATGGAATAGCTTGAAGAGTATTGGTATTAGGTCTTCTTTGAAGGTCTGATAGAATTCTGCACTGAACTCATCTGGTCCTGGGCTTTTTTTGGTTGGGAGACTTTTAATGACTGCTTTTATTTCTTTAGGGGTTATGGGACTGTTTAGATGGTTTATCTGATCCTGATTTAACTTTGGTAATTGGTATCTGTCTAGAAACTTGTCCATTTCCTCCAGATTTTCCAATTTTGTTGCATATAGGCTTTTGTAGTAGGATCTGATGATTTTTTTTAATTTCCTCAGAGTCTGTTGTTATATCTCCGTTTTCATTTCTAATTTTGTTAATTTGGATACTGTCTCTGATCCCTCTGGTTAGTCTGGCTAAGGGTTTATCTATCTTGTTGATTTTCTCAAAGAACCAGCTCTTGGTTTTGTTGATTCTTTGTATAGTTCTTTTAGTTTCCGCTTGGTTGATTTCAGCCCTTAATTTGATTATTTCTTGCCTTCTACTCCTCTTAGGTGTATTAGCTTCTTTTTGTTCCAAAACTTTCAGATGTGCTGTTAAGTTGTTGACACACTTCCTCCAAGGAAGCCACATCTCCTCATCACTGTCAAGTAGTGCATTGATGATCAAGCACTCCAATCTGTGAGCCTATGGGGGCCATTCCTATTCAAACCACTACAATGATTGTCCATTACAGCAGGATGAAACTGGCAGTATTTCAAGCACTCAAGCTGAAGTCTAAAGCAAAGAGTCTGACCACAACCAATCTTGGTTCTTCTCAATAGTCTCAGAGAGGAACTACAGATAAGCCAGATCTTCTGAGACAATGGTAAGAGTTAGGTCTCAAACTAGTGACAAACAACTGAAGGGCCAGTTAACATATCAAAGCAGACCTGACCTACATCACTCTGTGTCTACTTGTTATAGGCCCTGTAACACCACACACACACACACACACATTCCACTCAAAACAAATTTAATTTAAAAAAAAAAAAAAAAAAAAAAAAAGCACCTCCATGGTTGATATTAGTGAACTGATACAATTCCAGGCCTGATCTCAAGTCTGGGGAACTATTCTCAGGACTACATCTTGCATGTGAACTGAAATTTATTTAGGCAGAATTGTCACCTATACAAGAGTCTTTAGGAAATACCACCCATCTAAACAAACCTTGCTGGTGCATGAGAAGGAAAGTCATCATCCAAAGGCTATTTGAGATAGGGTAAAATTGTTTAAAAATATTATCATCACAACCCCTGTAGCTAACATAGCACCTCATTGTCATTCAGTAACAGTCACATACCAGGAACCATACTATTTGTTGGGACTGTACAGCCAAAAAAAAAAAGCAGCACTGGAAAAATATAAATAATCAATAAACTGACAAGTACATTGTGCAGTTATACTTAGAAGTCTAGTGTTTAAAAAGTTAAATATAGAAAATAGGATGCCATGGGAGAGAATCGCAAGGGAGTCCTATATCAGACTTTGTAGGGTCCAGCATTTTCTGTTAGACTACAGAATTAACAGAAGTTGAGGGATGAGAGGAAGCAAAAGTTGCAAGAAGAAAAAATTATGAGCAGAGAATATAAAATGTGTAACAGAAGCCAAAAACACTGTGGCTGATTGGGGCTTAATGGTACCTGAGACAAATGGGACAAAATATGTTACCTGAGGAAAGAAACAGGACCAGAGAGCTCTGTAGGCTTGACACAATCTATTTTCAGCCATGCCCTATATGTGCCAACCATGAAAGACTTCGTGAGTTCTGTGGGCCTCCAGGTAAAGAAGACAGTGGTGTAGGCCAAGGTCTCAGCAGCAGAGACAGAGACTAGTTGACAGCTTAGAGATATAGTTATGGGCTAAAAGTACAGCTTGGTGATGACTTCAAAGGAGAAGGAAGAGTGAGGGCTCAAGAGAACCATCAGATTCTGATCTGAAGAATAGGCAACTAGAATAACAATTTCTGCGTTGAGAAGAGAGAGAAGTAGGGATTGGAGGACGCCATGGAAGGGAGAAGGAGGACATGATGCTAAACATTAAGACAACTTTGTGACATCTACTTGGAGATTTAGACTGATGGAGTGAGAGGCAGACTCACACAGATGAAGGGAAGAGGGGCATGAACAGGAGTCATGAAAGAGGTCTTAGGAGAGCTGTAAGTCCAGCAATACATCAGCAGGCAAGACATTGTCCCCTGAGGACTGTCACTGCTGATAGGTCACCAGTGAACTCTGAGTGGCTATCCCAGGAGGCCAGATGGGCATACAAGAAAAAGTCAAAGTACAAGTGAGGGGCTAGAGAGATGGCTCAGAGGTTAAGAGCACTGGATGCTCTCCTAGAAGACCCAAGTTCAATTCCAGCACCTGCATGGTGGCTCACATCCATCTGTAACTGCAGTTCAGGGAAACTGATGCCCTCTCCTGGCCTCCTTGGCCACTAGGCACACACATGGTACTCAGACATATGTGCAGGCAAAACCCACACACATAAAATAATAATTAAATAATTTTTAATTATAAAAATTGTTGGTGGGGATGGTAAGATTGGTTCAATGGGCAAAAATAATTGCCATGAAAGTCTGACAGCCCACATTCATACCTGGGACCCACATAATGAAGGAGAAAAACAGCTCCTAAAAGTTGTCTTCTGATCTGTATGAGTGTGCCACAGCATGTATACACAGAAAGACACACACACACACACACACACACACACACACACACAACTAATTTAAAACTTAATTGTTGAGCAAGGTCAAAGGAGGTAGTTTTTAAAAATATTTTCATCCACACACTAAATACCCATTGAACAAGGAACTAGCAATAGAGTAGACACAGAACTGAAATGTGTTGTTACAAAGCAGTCATATATAGATTGTTTTAAGCAACATATACAAATAGTCCTTTAGATACATATTTTTTTATTCTGAAGGATTCATCCTGCATAAGAAATGAGACTGTGCCAGGTGGTAGTGGTCCATGCTTTTAACCCCAACACTCAGGAGGCAGAGGCAGGCAGATCTCTGAGTTTGAGGCCTGTAACTTTGACTAATTTTCATGTTCTTCTTTCTTCCACCCTTCTCCACCCTTTAACCATAAACACTCGATAGGAGAGAGAAAGGATAAGAGAGGAAAGAGGGTGATGTTATCGTTAGACTACTTCCTGCTGATTAGGGGGTTTGAGTCCCTCTGAGCAAGTTTAATCCTCACTGTTGGTATACTTAATTTCTTCCTTCTTTTTTGTGCATCACTACTTAACAAACTGTGACCAACAGAAATCAACCAACAACCCACGCGGGCCTCTTGGGGCCCTAACATTTATATATCCTCTGAAAAGTCTCCAGAATTCCAAATGTCATGCCATTGCAGAAACTATCTGTAGCTGGCAAAATCATGCCCCTGCTAGAGCATGAGACAAATCATACTCAGTCGCTCTGGACAATCTGAAGCAGCCCATATCTCACAACTGGGATTAAAACAAAAACATTCCCATAATATTTCTGTGTTTTTTTAAAGAAACCAAAACTCGAAAATTGTCACTACAGAGGTCAGCCTGGTCTACAAAGCAAGTTCCATGACAATTAGGGCTATATAGAGAAATCCTGTCTCAAACAAACAACAAACAAAAAAGAAAAAAAAGAAAATGAAAACAGAAAGAAAAGAGGCTGTGCATGTGTAGATGGTGTGGCAAATGAGACTAGAGAATGAGAATAGTCTCCCTAGGTTCATATGTGAAGGGGGCATTTGTGATGTTAAAGTCCTGTTCCCCAATTTGTTCTTGATTTGCCAGTAAAGAAGGCCGGGGACCAATTGCTGGGCAGATGGTACAGGTGGGACTTCCTGGTCCCAGGAGGAAAAGGTAGATGCAGGAAAGCAGAGAAGGTCTTTCTGCCATGCTTTGGAGGAAGAACACAGCAACCATGTGAGGTCTCAGGGGGAGCTCAGGCCTGTGGTCTCTGCTACAGGCAGGTGGCCAAGGATGTTTGGCAGGGGCTAGGTGGGACTAGCCACCAAGTTCTGGGCATGCTTTCCCAGGAGGGATATAGTCACACCCAGCAATTATGCCTAGAAGACAAATTGTAGAGGAACAAACTGTGTGTGTGCCTTTTGATTCAAGGGTCTTGGGTGGGAGATGGTAGTGTGATCACCTCCCTGAGCAAAGGCAGGTAAACAAAAGGGAAGCAAGGAAGGGTTAGTAGCATGGTCCAACCCTGGGCAAAGGCAGTAGCGGTGTGAAACTACACCCAACACATATGTTTGAATTTTTGATTCCCAGATGGTGGAAATGTTTAATAAGAATTAGGGGTATAGCTTTGTTGAAGGAAGTGTGTCACTTGGGACAGACCTTGAGGTTTCAAAAGACTTGTACAATTCCCAGTATGCATATCAAGTTGTGAGCTCTCAGCTATTTCTACTGCTTTCTATGTCTTTAATCCAGCATCATGGGCTCTAACCCTTTGAAACCGTAAGTCCAATTAAATGCTTTCTTTATAAGTTGCTTTGGTCATGGTGCTTTGTCACAGCAATAGAAATGTAATGAATATAGTAGGCCATGTGTTCTCTTGTTAAAAGTTCTTGGAGTCAGTGAGATGCAAGGAGAGACTCAACTCCTGCAAGGTGTCTTTGAACTTCCACATGTACGTTCTTACACACGCACGCATGTGCCCACACAACAAATGAATAAATAAAACTGTTAAGTGGTGTAACATCATTACTAAATGAGTGTGGTCCATGAAAGAAGATTATGAAACTTACCTAAATGACACTGCTGATGTGAGAAACATCTGGGCAGTCTAACAGAAATGGCTCCATCCCACTTCTAACACCCTGCTGACAAGTTCTCCTTCCTTTTCTGAGACATCCAGTGTTCTCATCTTGTAACAGCAAACAGATAGATAGATAGATAGATAGATAGATAGATAGATAGATAGATAGATAGATATGAATTCTCTCATCTAAGCACTAGCAGGCCCTGACTCTGTGTAGCTTCCAAGATCAAAAGCAATCAGTTGTTCAGGGAGATATGGCCATAGAGTCTTTAAATTCTAACAATGATATATGATTTGTCCTTTTCAATTAGTAATATTGTGGGACTCATCTCCTGTCAAAACATGTTATCAGCATTCCTTTTGTGGATGCTCGTTATTGAGTTCCATAAGCATATCTGATTAACTTTATCTGTATCTTATTGGCAGATGCTTTAATTACTTCAGTCTTTGTTATTAAAATCAGTGCACAGTGAATCAACTCTAGGACACCGTTTCACACTTGTGAGTATATTTGTAGAATTATTTCCAGGAGAGAAATGTTTGAATCAAAAGGCGTATGCACTTACAATCTTGTTGGGTAATATACTTTTTCTATGTGTATGCCATTGGATGATGTAAATGTACACAATTCACAATTTCCAACCTACATAAAGAAAAATAGGAAGTGTCAGTCTTCTTCATGCTCCTGCAGCCACAAAACCCTTCCCAGAGGCAGCTACTGGAACCAACTTCTGATATATGTTTCCAAATAATATTTTGTGCATATGGATTTATAATACAAAAACTTGTATATGTTTCTATAAAACTACTCAGAAGTATTTCTATATTAAATGTGTGTGGTTATGTTTCATCACAATCTAGAGCACATCCTCAACCCAGAGGTCACAACCCCTTTGGGAGTTGAATGAGCACTTCACAGGGGCCACCTAAGACCACAGATACATTAAAATTCATTACAGTAGCAAAATTACAGTTATGAAGTAGCAATGGTTAGGGGTCACCACAACACAAGGAACTGTATTAAAGGATCACAGCATTAGGAAGGGTGAGAACCAGTGCTCTAAAGGATCAGAAGACTTGCCAAGAGATGAATCATCTAGTTTAAATATTCCTGTTAGGGATAAGGATTCATTCTCTCATTCCTTAGGAGCTGTAGTTGATATGTCATATTATTTAATATATTCTATTATGTATATGTATAATATATGGCATATATATTATCCACTGTATATGGACTTCATTTAATATATATGCATATAGTTAATATATAGATCCATTGTCTGTGGGTAGATAGATGACAGATGATAAATAGATAAGAGAGATGTGTAGGTATCTCATTATGAAACAAACAATGGTTTCATTAAATCTCACTGTGCATTAGATTCCATAGAGAACATTAGATGTTCTCACTCTGGATAGAAGAGAAGCTATGGATTTGGAAACCTGCATTGCCTGGTCATACTGTGTTGAATGTTCCTGTATAGATTTTTTACAAGCATCTAAGATTTTTTTTCTGCATCCTGCTGATAGGCATCAACCTGACAACTGATTTCTATCTGTTTCTCTTTCACAATCTTCTTTCCCAATATTAGGATATTCATTCATTCATATTCTCTCTCTCTCTCTTAAATTTCAGCTCATCTGCAGAGAGAGATAGAATAGAATCTCATGCAAACTGTATACTCCTTACTTAAGCCCTTCTCTGTAGTGACGATTCTGGAATTTTGGTTTCTTTAAAAAAAATACATATTATAAGAATATGTTTTTGCTTTAAGTCCAGGTGTGGGGATATAGGGCTGCTTCAGATTGTCTATAGCAGCTGAGTATGTTTTGCCTCGTGCTCTAACAGAAGGGTGTTTTTGCCAGCTGCTGATAGTTTCTGTGACTGTGTGACATTTGGAATTTTGGGAACTTTTCAAAAGGTATATAAATACTAGAGTGCAGAGAGGTAGAATGGGTGGCTGTTGATCATTTAGGGAGTTTATATGCAGTTTGTTAGTATCTGTGGTCAAAGAAGAAATGAAAGGAAAAAATAGATTCAGGGATTTTTATTCCTCTCTCCTGTCTTTGTTTTATTTCATTTTTTTCCTTTTTAGTTATGGAGTGAAAAGAGTAGGGATATGAGGGGAACAAGAACCCACAAAGCAGCAAAGACCTGCTCCACTTCTCTTTCTCATTATTTTGCTAAAAGTAACAAGAAGTAGCTGACCTGCTACAATGTTCTAAGTTCCAGTACACCAGATCCCTTGGAAGGGTAGACAGGTACATGGATGCCCTTCTGTGGCAGTTTTGGCAGGAAATAACAAAGGTTAGCAGCCTTCTTGTATACCCTCAGATCTTTCCTGTGTACTACTGCAGTCAATGACTATGAAGAAAACACATTCTTCTAAGATACAGAAATCTTGACTTTGATAGGATTCTGTTCCAATGATGTGAAGTGGGCATGTGTCCTGAAGTGACAGGATAACAGAAATCTGCTATCGAGTGCTCAAGGACTCCTAGTGACCAATGGAGTTGTCTAATGCACAGTCTACAACTTCATTCAATGTTCCCTTTAAGCAAGTCAAACAAACAGCGTGAGACAAAGGACCCCCACAGCAGTCTGCATTTCCTCCTATTTCTTTGCTTTTCTGAGGCCAACAAAAAGGGCAAACCTCAATCTTGTGCAATTCCCACCCATGAGCTGTGCTGTTTTGGACTATGGAAGGTTTCTTTTATCTTATTGGCTTTGAGAAGACAGTCCTTCCCCTCCACACACACACACCCTGGATAAGCCAGCAGGCTTCAGGCCCAGAGTTCCCTGGAGACCACATGTGGTTTATGCTGGACAAATGCTTTGAAATAAATTCCTGGCTTTCCTTCAGGATTATGGAGCTGACAGGCAGCTGCCACCCACATAGAATGATGCTGTGTAGTGCTGGCTGACATGGGATCCCTGTGGGCATAGGCGGTATAAACCACAAGCCTGGTGAGTTGACCCTTGAATCACCACTCCCCCAGATTTTGGATGGCCACTTCACTGGACCACTACCCTACAGTCGCTCTTCTGTATGTCACCCAAAGATATTTGCAATTGCTTTGACACACCCTGTTGGATATTAAAATACAGTAATAAACCCTAAAAGGCTCTGTTTCCTGTAGATACATTTTATAACTTAAAAACTAGAGAGGAAAATGGGCCAAGATTCTGAGTCTTCAAATTTTCTACTTATTTTAGCATAAGCCAAGTAAGCTAGCAGCAATCGACTTTTTTTTTAATTTTTTTTTTTAAAGTTCAGAAAAAAAATAAGAATATAATCCAAGACTTTTTAAAAAAACTTGATCTGAATTGTAGAAAGCACCTTGTGTGAACCTCCTATGGTCCCAGTGTCATCTTAGGACTAGGAGTTGGACCTGCTACTGAGTTTTCATAGGGCATTTTACTTCCTTCCTTTCGATTCTTCCTTCCTTCTTCTCCTCCCACCTAAATTTCTTTCTTTCTTAAAATAAAAGCATTTTCCATGCAAGTAGAGTGCATTGTAACGACTCATTAGGCGATCTTCATAGTGCACGTGTCAAGGCTAATTTCCCTTTTTAAAAGTTTATAACTACTACTGAAGTGCTAATGTCTTACTCTAAAGCTCACAGCAGAGTTCACGTGTTCTGCTTCGTTCATCCAGTTCATAGACAATGAGTTTAAAGGGTAATGTATTTCCTAGTATTTGGAGGGGATCCTAAGGAGTTAGAGTTCTTCAAGCCGCTATATTGTGTCCTACTTGCTTTTCTACTGTGGGTCCTAAGTACTCCTCCTTCATCCGTTGGTCTTCTTTGCATGTCTGTACACTGTTAAGTCTGAAACGTCATTATAGTAAAAAGCTCAGCTATTTTGTATACCACAAAGGAAGAATGTTCTAGCAGAACATCACAATGTTTTCTTAGCTCTTTCAGTTTTTACTTTACATTTGTGGCAAATGCTCCTTTCAGCTTAAGACCGCTTGCCTTCCTATATTATTGTGTGAGCCTGGCAGGTTATGTGGTCCTATATCCTTACATCAGCAGGGCTGTATCTGTCTCTGTACTCCTCAGAACCATCAGCACCAGTCTTTCCGCACATGCTGCATGCCAGCCAGTGTGCTGGAGACACAGCTTGCCTCATGAAAGACTCTCACATCATTTCTGTAGTTTCTTCCCAAGCTGCTTTAGCTCCTCTGCAATTTGATGACAACCGGGGGTTCCGGACATCACACTCTGTCCCCGAAAAATTTTCACCTCAAGAATGAGTGGTCATACAGCCTTTTGAATAACACGTTAAATGTCAGTCAAATTCAGTATGCATAGAGCCAGTCACTGACAGAACAGTCAAAGGAATAATGACCAAGTTCACTCACGTGCAACAAATGTCACATACCTCACAGTTGTCCTCTTGACAGGAACTGTGAGACATGATCAAATCAAAATTAGCCTCACTTCATACATGCTCAAGTAAGAGATCTGGGCATTTTCTATTGACTTATTTATTTATTTACTTACTTATTTACTTATTTTAGTGATTGTAAGGATTGAGCACAAGACACTGAGCATCCTATCACTAAGATTAATGTCCAGTGTTTTTCTTCCTCCACCCCTCCCCCATGTTTGGTACTTTTCATTTTGAGACAGACTTTACTAAGCCTTTTCTTGAACTTGTGGAGGTAGCTGGGGTTTGCTACTTTATGGGTTCTTCTTTTTCCCACCCTTTAACCTCCTACCTCCTTTCATCCCCTATCACTAGATAGGAGAGAAGGAAGGAGAGAGAGACAGAGACACAGAGAGAGAGAGAGAGAGAGAGAGAGAGAGAGAGAGAGAGAGAGAGAAAGAGAAAGAGAGATTCTTGCATTTGAACTCTTTCTTGTTTCTTTTTTGAGCATGACTACTAACAAACTGCAACCAAGCTCCCTGAACAACCCCCAACTCCACCTATCGGGCGGGGTCCTGGCATTTATCTACTCTCTGAAAAGTTCCCAGAACTCCAAAAGTCACACAATCACAGAAAACTATCTACATCTGGCAAAACCATGCCTCTCGGCTAGAGCAGAAAGCAAATCATAGTCAGCTGCTGTGAAGCACTCCCATATCCCCACACCTGGGATTAAAACAAAAATATTTTCTTATAATATTTCTCTGGGTTTCTTTTTTATAAGAAAACAAAATTCCAAAATTGGCACTACATGCGGCCTTCTGGTATAAGCCTCCCAAGTAGCTGTGATCCCAGGTCTGTGCCACCAGGCTCAGCTGAGACTGCACATCTTAAGAGAAATGGAAACTTTGCTCAAAGTTGGGCATGGTGGGGCACATCTTCGATCCCAGCATTCATGAAGCTGATATAGGAGAGTCAGTACAAATTTCAGGCCAGTCTACTTCATGAGACCCTGCCTCAAAACTACAAAACCAACACAAAACACCTTGCTCACAGCCAGCTCCCTGAAGCCTTCCAAAGTGAAACTCTATTTGATACCTTGACTTGTTCCCAAAGCCTGCAATGCACTGCACCGTGCTCTCTTCTTCAGGGCAAGTCCTATGAGCCGTGGTAGGAGAATCCTCTGATGCTGTGGATAGCGTGCTCTGAGAACTGGGGTGGGAGGAACTTAAGACTGGATAAAACAATCCACAGACACCGCAAGGCTTCTTCTGTGCTGGGTTAGGTGAGTTCTGGTTTGAACTTTATGAAGGAAAGCATCTTCCCTCTTCCCAGAGGTAATACCGGCTTATTTCAGAAAGTGTTGGAATATGCAATCAGATAGATTTGACTCCCAACTAATGTGCAATTTGTGTAGCTTAGACATCAGTATGGAAATTTACTACAAGGATTATCTTTCCATTCAACAGAGGAACGTTTTGTTTCTATAGTAACTGTTCTAGACCTGTGTGTACTTACATACTGACTATGCTTCTGAAGCATGCAGCCTGTCCTTATGGGAGGACACATCATCTTGAAGGGGCTTTTTGCCTTTCAAGAAACATTCTTTTGTTTTTAATCTTTTCCACCTGATTTCAGAATAAAATAAAACTTTTGTTTGTGAGAATTGCTAAGGAAGAGTTTCAGGAAATGAGAACCTGGAGTGACTCGGCCCTTTGCAGCTGTCATGGGAGAATAGCTACTTGGTCCCCAAGTGGTTTCTGGGAACATACGCCCGGTCTCTGCATAGCTGTATTTCTTCCGACTCTGTATTTTCCAAGCATCATCGTGTTTGCTGTGTTTGGGAGGTTGCTATGCAAAACACTATAAAAGAGTAGTGTTTTTTTTTTCCTGAGGCAATCAAGAGCTGAGCAGATGCAAGTTTAGGATGATACAACCATTTCTAGAACAGCTTTAGAGATCCTCGGGGAATGGTGTAAGAATGTTCATGATAAGAAGGGATAAAGGCTTAAATTGTCATTCCACATGACCAAGGTCACATGCCAGCAGCTTGGCAGCTATGGACACCGCTTAAGCAGCAGTTTCAAAAACTGCTCTTACTTGGATTTTTGCAAACAAAGGCCTTCTCTATTTTCTTCTTCAAAGTCATAATCTTCACAGGCTAGTGCCTTTACAAATGACATGGTACAACCTTATTAAGGCAATGAAACAAATAAACTAAGACTACAACCTGTAATACTTATTTCTAAAGTATCGTTGCTTTGTTTTTCACATTATCTTGTTTTTACCCATGAATTTTAATTCCAGTTTTCCTAATAGAGATGCATGGATGCTGAAGTTATTTGATAGGCCTGTTCAAGAAGAACTGTGAGATGTGTTCACTATCTTCTGAGTAAACGTTGTTTACAAACTCTAAGATCCAATGTCTCCACAATCCCAGAGACAGCATGAGGTTCCTTAAGATCCAGAGTGAGAGCTGGACAAAGGCTCAATGAGTAAGATCACTGTCTGAACCAGCATAAGGATCTGAGTTCAAATCCCCAGCACCCACATAAAAAGTAGGGTGAGGGCCCATGTGAGCCTGTGACCCTAGCACTCTGAAGGCGTGAAGACAGGAGCATCACTGGAACTTGCTAGCCAGCTGGTCATCACACTAGCTCAATGAGAAACCTTCTTTCAACATTATAAGGAAGTGATAAAGCAGGATACCTGATGCCTTTCTTGACACATGTAATACTTTTACACACACACACACACACACACACCTATGCATATACCACACACCATAGAAAGTCAGAAAGAAAGAGAGAAAGAGACAAAGTGCAGTCATTCATAAGTTCAGTTATGTATCTGCAAAGGTTATTAGCAACTGTCTCGGGAGTCCCAAGTAAGGTATGGGGTATTCAGGTGCGTACAGAGAGTATCTTGCGTACCGTCTGGATGCATTACCTGTCAATTAAAAAGTTTGGCTTACACAGGAAACAGAAGGTGGGACATGTGGGAGGTGAAAGAATTCTGAAACAGAGCAGGGGGAGAGGGGTGCACCTGAAAAGATGTGAGGAGACAGATGCATGGTACCTGAGCAAACACCAGCAAGTGACAGAATGTAGGTTAAAATAAATGGGATATTTTAAGTTAGATCTAGTCGGAGAAGACCCTAGCTATATGGCCAAGGTATTTGTAAATGTATTTTGAGTCTGGGTCTTATTTCTAGGAGCATGGGGCTGGGAGGAAGAACTGGACAAACTTCTACATAGTGTATGTCTTCAATCCTGTCTGCTTTCATCCCCTACTACAGTGCCTGACATCCCATCATCCAACCTCAAAAAATACCACTGGATCCAGTTAGCTATGCGGGTTGGTTAGCCTCAGACAGAGTCAGAGACAAATAAAAGAACAGAGACCATGTAGGGGACTGACAAAGGTCACAGATGCACAGTAGTTGGGCAAGGCAGACATATGACACCAAGAGAGGATTTTAAGACAACAAAAGCTACCCAAGGACACACGGGCTCCTTGCTGACAGGGGGTATCTGCCTTGCATGAAGGGAAATGGTTAAAAGCGTGAGGGGCTTTTCTTGCCCCTCGCTAGGGGCTTCTTCCTAGTGTTGCCACATTCACTCCACAGCACAGTAAGCTCCTGCCTTTTCAGATCTCACAGGCAGGAGCATCTCAGAATAGAGCGATCTCTACTCTGCTTTCTCTCCACCAGCCCTGAAAAAGAACTCCCACACAAAATGAAAGAAGAGGGCCACAGGGGATGTTCTCTGTCTTGCCTTGAGAGTAATCAGCTCCCTATATCAGAAGCAGGAAGATCTCAAGACCTTCCTTGCAGATAAGGGTTTAAAGTCCACAGCAGGCACGAGAGAAATAGCTCAGAGGTTAAGTTTGCTTGTGTTTCTTGCAGAGAACCTAGGTTTGGTTTCCAGCACCCAGGTGGTGGCACACAACCACCCATCACTTCCATTCTAGAGAGTTTGACACGCTCTTCTCACTTCAATGGGTAAGCACACTTGTGCTGCATATGCATATGCACATGCAGACAAAACATTCAAACAGATAAAATAAATCTAAATGGTTTTTTTTAATGTACAGCAATTTCCACTACAAGTTTTCATTCCTTGCAGCTCCCCCATGATGGCCAAAGTCACCAGGCTCCTTGTCTAGAGGAATCTGTTCAAAAAAATGTCAATATACAGCTCTAGTCTGTATTCTGATATCTTTAGGCTATGGCAAATCTCTTTTAGCTCTGGGTATGTTGAGCCAAAATTATTTGGCTAGGTTATATCTGTAGCTAACTTATATCTGTGTCTATACAAGAGAGTCAGCATAACTACAGAAAAAAATCTACTGTAGAATATAGAATTAAGTCAAAAGTAATACAATGAAAAAGAGTAGATGTAACAAGACAAAGGTCATGTTTGTTCTAAGCCTGCTACAAAGTGAGGTTTCAGCTTAGTCAGAGGATTGCTTTCCTTAGGACAACACCAGGCTTTTCATCCTTTCTTGGCACGGCATCTGTGCAGGTCACTCCAGGCAGTACCAGCTGCACACAATGAAAGAGGTCTCACGGTTTCATTAAGCAAGGAATGACAAGAGGAACGGGTGAGAAGACCAGCTGGATTCATCACTGACACTCTCATGTTTTAACATGCATAGCACATAAACACACACACACAGACATACTACGCACAGACACATATACACACAGATACATACATATGTACATACAAACACATAAACACAGAGACATACACACAAGTGCACATACATACACTTACATGCTCTCAAACACAGAAACACGCAGATACATACACATATATGTACATACATACTCACAGACATAAACAAATACACTTACAAGATACTCATATATACATGTGCATGTACACACACACACACACACACACACACACACACACACACACACCAGTAGAAAGTTTCTGAACTTGTGGAGGGAGAACCGAACCTGCGCCCTATGGATTTCATGTTCTTCCTGGCCTATTAGGCTGATAAGGAAAACAGTGGGCCTTGCTCATATAGGGAGTAAATCTTCATATTAAATTAGGTTAAAATTAAAATGACTGCATGTTTCAAAGGCATTAAGAAACAATAAAATGAAACAACAACATTGTTGCATTTTCATTTCTATAGATGTAATAGGCTTACAAAGGCTTACTGGGTCGGCATTATTAGAAGGGCTCAACCTAAAAAAAAAAAAAAAAAAGACTAAGCCGGGCAGTGGTCGCACACGCCTTTAATCCCAGCACTTGGGAGGCAGAGACAGGCGGATTTCTGAGTTCGAGGCCAGCCTGGTCTCCAGAGTGAATTCCAGGACAGCCAGGGCTATACAGAGACACCCTGTCTCGAAAAACCAAAAAAAGAAAGAAAGAAAGAAAGAAAGAAAGAAAGAAAGAAAGAAAGAAAGAAGGCTTAATCTAAATTAGCTCAGTCCTAATCTAGTATGCAAGTGTGATTTTATTCTATGTTACTGACAAGGAAACTGAGGCACAGAAAGGGACTGTTCGGGACCTCATCATTAATGCTTAGCTATATAATAATGTTGATAAAGAGACTCAATGGCTCTGAGTAAACATACTTAAGTTCCTTTAGGGGACCTAAGGACCCCTTCCCAAGGTTTCTTGTTCCACATGCCAAGCACACCAACCCCTGCACCTGTGGAGCAGCACAGTTTACCTGAATGGGGTTCACAGACAAGGAAAGGGTGAGGAAGCAGGGTTGGCATCTCAGGGGGGTGCTGAAAAGTGTCTCAGATGAAAGGGTTTTTGATGTCCAGAAATAGGTCCATTGGGAACAAGAACTGAAGAAAACTGGGCACTGTTACAGTTCAAGAGAAAGACAATGATGCTTCCAAAACTGGTAAGAAAGCTGCACATACCATCTCACGGGACCTCTTGTTTATTGTGCACCTGCCTATACAGGCCGCTGTGCTTTGCATATGACAGATCAAGTTTGACCATGTGGTTATCATCTGGTCATGAGGACTGAGGAGATTGTGGAGCTTTTGGGAGTGGCTCCTAGCAGGAAGAAGCCAATATCCTATCTGAGGAGTGAGATTTGAAGTTTATGGTCTGCCCCCATTTCCTGTGCTTTTTGCTTCCTATTCTGCCAGGATATGAGTCC
This sequence comes from Rhynchomys soricoides, assembly GCA_019843965.1. NCBI lineage: Eukaryota > Metazoa > Chordata > Mammalia > Rodentia > Muridae > Rhynchomys > Rhynchomys soricoides. The sequence continues at coordinate 1,864,155 of JADRCH010000277.1, forward strand.
CTGGAACATACTCTCACTGCCATGGAGGCGCCTGCCAATATCCCTTCTTCACTATGGTGGACTGTAATCCCTTGAACTGCAAGCCAAATACATTGTTTACTTCAATTTACAACAATAAATAATATTAGAGAGAGTACTGGAAATTGGAAACATTGTTATGTGAAACCCAACTGTTGGATCTTTGGCCTTAGTAACTAGTTTGCAGAAAGAGTTTAGTTTAAAGAACTTCTAGAATCCTGTAATTAAAGTTTAATAGGCCATTCCTGAAGGAGTATGGAAGATAGAGGCCAATAGAAATGCAGACAGTTTCTCAGAGGATCAGGAATTGGACCAGAAGACATTCATGTTATATTTTACCAAAATAAAAAGGCGGGGTTCTGTTTGTGTCCTGAATATTTAAGTGAGTATTTAAAAATAACAGACTAAGCTGAGCTTAATGGTCCATGCTGGTGATCTCAGAACTTTCAAGGCAGAGGTAGGAAGATCTGAAGGTCAAGGTGAGGCCCAGCCTTACTTACAGGAGACCTTCTCAAAACACAAGTAATGACCGGGTTGATGTGGCCAAAAAAAAAAAAACAAAAAAAACCAGCATTCTGGCTGCGCCATGGCTGTTACCCACAACTCTTTGCAAGGATGCACTGAGAAAGAGCTACAAGTGATGTTAAGAGGTATAGGAGGTGTGTGGTTCCTGGAGGAGAGGAGCCTCAGAGACTTAGGCATACCCAGGCTTGTCTGCAAACTCAAACAAAGCACCTGTGTTTGTTAAAGAGGTTAGGCCCACTGAGAAGCTACACACAGGCTTTGCTCTGGGACACTAAGAAAGATGGTGTTGTGAGGGCAAGATCTTACCTATCTAGGGCTCCAGAGTTTAGCCATGAAAATTCATAGAGAAGAAAATGCCTGGAAAACTTTTGTTTTTCACAAACACAAACAAACAAAACCAAAAAAACAACAAACACCTCACCAAAACAACAACAACAAAAAAACCAAACCAAATAAATGAAACCAGAGCTTTAAGGGTGAAAAGGGGGCCTAGGCAACAAGTTTTCCAGAACTCAGAGCTGCTGCCGCTGTGGTCTGAGGGAACGCAGAGGCAGGCTCTATGGCGAGATGGCATTGTCCATCAGGTGCAGGTTATTTTAGGCAAGCAAGATAAAAGATTGAAGCATTTACCAAGACTTGTACCCAGGTTTGAGGAATCACTGTGGTCAAGTTATTTGTAGCAGGGTCAGATTCCCCACATGAAGCTCCCAAGCAAGCTGTCTGTCAAGCTGTGACAGTGAAGCTACATTGTAGTGGGGACCCTAGGATATTGGCGATGACAGAAGCATGGGATCCTTGCTTAGGCACTGAGTGGAGCTGGCTAGAAAGAGAGGCCATATGTGCCACAGGCAATGCAGCTGGGCGGTTGCCCAGGCCATGTGGAGCCCAGATGATGCTGTTACAAACCCAGATGCTGAACATTCAGGGCTGCTGTTTGCCTGCCCTGCTGGGCCAATTTTTTTACCTCTTTCTCTTTTAAAGATTTATGTTTAACTCTGCATATGAGTGTGTATGTTTGGGTGGGGGAATGTTCGTGTAAGTGCAGTGCCTGCAAAGGCTGGAAGAGGAAGTAGGAACTCCAAGGAGCTGTAGTTACAGACATGGGTGCTGGGAGCCAAAGTGGGGTATTCTGCAAGAACTTTACATGCTCTTACCTGCTGAGCCATTGTTGTTCCTGCTATGGCCCAATGTTTCCTTGCTGGGTTCCCATTCTTCCTCTTTGCAATGGGAACATTTACTCTGGGCCATTAGATGTTGGGAGTCATTTGTTTGTTTGTTTGTTTGTGTCACAAGGGTTCATAGTTAGAAGTCTGTCTAGTCACAGATCAGACTTTGGACTTTTGAAGAGTGTTGGAACTGTCACACTATCAGGATGATTGAAGTTAGACTGACTGTATTTTGCATTATGAGATGGCCATGAGCCTGGGGGTGGGGCAGTGGTAGAGTTATGGCTTGGATGTAAAATTTATTTCACACATTCATGTATTTGAACAGCTGAAGATGTTGGGTTGGGAGGTTGTGGAACATTTGGGAGATAGAACCTCACTGGAAAAGGAAAAGATTCTCTGGAGAGTGTTGGCTAAGGTCTATAATGTATCCCTAGTTCTCTCTACACCAAGATGTGAAAGGATGAGGTGTTTAAGCTGCATGCTCACAGCACTGTGAAGCCCTCTGACACTGCTCCTTCTTCAGCCATAATGGACTGTATCCCCTCAAACCATGAATTTAAGTTGCTTCTTTGGAGTGTTTTATCACAGCAATGAGAAAAAATATTAGCAAAAAGGCTTTGCACAAATTTCATTTCTCTTCTCTAACTCTGCAGCTGGTATAAACACCCCAAGAGCAAACATTTCATAGTGTCATCAGAGTATGCTTTTAACGTGTTCTTCTGTCAGGAAGAGACACATCAGGATATATTCTCGTGAGGTCTTCTTAAAGATATCATCTATTAGTGAGTTATAGGCTGTGTATGTCAGTTTTCTGTCACTGTGAGAAGATACCTAAAATAAGCAGTTTGCAAGGAGGAAATCTTTCTTTCAGCCTATGGCTGTAGAGGCTTATGGTTGCTCAGTCTTGTGGGCATAGCACATCATAGCTGTCTCACCTCAGACCTCTGGTGAGTAAAGACAGAAAGGTCCCAATGTGCCCTTCAACATCACTCCACAGTTAATGTCCCCACCTCCTAAATGTTCCATCAAGACCAATAGCATCACACATTGGTGACCAGTCTTGAACACATTGGTTTGTGGGGACTATTTCGAATCAAAATTACACCACAGTCAAAACTAAATATAATTCTTTTCTCAGCAGTTAGATCTCATATTCTGATGTTTTAGAATACATATATTCACTGGTAGTTTTAAGATTCAAGGTAATTCTGTGCCCTTCCAAGGTAAGCAGTCCACTAAATATACAAGATGAGACAATATTTCAGAAGGTTGCATGGTAATAGAAAATCTCTCTCTCTCTCTCTCTCTCTCTCTCTCTCTCTCTCTCTCTCCCCCCCCCCCCAGGCTAGCCTAAACTTCAAGACTCCTTGCTGATACATCACTAGCTTGTTATTTTGTGTTTGACATTTTCATAAACAAAACTGCTTAAATATAGCAACTTTATAAGGGCCACCAGTTGCTCAGCTCATTAAAGAACAAGATAAGAGATGCAGCCTCTCTCTTCTCAGAAGAAAATCCAGAGATTCGAACTTTTCAGCAATTGGGACTTCTAGAAAATGAAAGTATGTGCTGGAAAGGACTCAGAAGGGAAAGAACAGCTGCTATGGCGGACAGTCTCTATGTTTTCATTGGGAACTTACCTCTTTATTCCCATAGCCATCTATCTAATCATCTGGATACTTAAGAATCACTCTAAGTGATAAGAACTTGCCCATCAGGAATCTCAGTTACTTTTTTCAAGCTTGTGAACTTAATTTTTTAAAAACACCAGAGAGCTGTAGGTGATCTATCTATTGTGCTGAAGAACAAAGTTTGAGCAAATGAGTCATGGCTATAGCCCAAAACCTTGGGGGAGTGTGTGTGTGTGTGTGTGTGTGTGTGTGTGTTGTAAGATACAGACACAAATAGAGAAAAACGGAGGGCAAGAGGAATATGAGGGGTGACCATGCTGATAATACTAACATAGTCACAAAGATCCTTACCACACGAATCAGGTAGGGTGGCATGTTCTTCCCATGGAGGAAGTGAATTCCAGGACTGACTCTAAAGATTTTACATTAGGTCACAGAGTCAGGTCACAGCAGACGTCCTTATTCTAGGTTTTTGCCACACCAACAGGCCAGCACCCTGTACAATGGCTTGCTCAGGGTTGCATGCTTGACTCTATATTAAAAAGAGGGGTAAGAGGAAAGCTACTTGCTCTTAGCATTGTGTATTTAGCATTGCTCTTGGCAATCTCAAGAATGATCCTCAGCTTTCTGAGATTCACCTTTCTGTGTGGAAGCATGGAGGTCTTTGTGCTCACAGGTATGTGCTGGGGAGCCTACACTGTTAAGCACATGGGGTTGTTCCTTCAAGGGAAGGGATGTCACACCTGCTTTCTTCCCAGAAGGTTGATGCAGATGTGTTGACTAGCCTGGTAACCTTTCACCATCTGGTAGTCAGAGACTTTCCAGTAAGAGCCCCTCCTCAAGACCCGTCTCATGAACTTGGTTTTTGGCAGTCAATCTATAGAACCTATCTTTATAGAAGGTGTCACATGTACTTTACAAAGAGTTTTGATGAAGTCATGTCTAATCTGTATTTTGCTTACTTTGTTCCTCAAAGAAAATTAGACCTGCTTTGTTCTGAGTGTAGGATTGAGTTAACCATCACAAGAATAGTTTTTACCAGATTGTGCTGTTCTTAAATAAGCCTAAACTATAATAAACTCAGGATCAGTCTCACATGAAGTTTGAACCAATACTGGACTGACCTGTATTCTTGCCTCCCAAGACTTGTCTCTCTGCTGTCCATGAAGAAATACAGAGATCCCTATTTTTCTCTAAAGGGAATGAGTAATATTAATGACCTTCAGCAGTCTATCTAAAGAGAGGTCAGCCCAGGAACTTTGGAAAATTCTACCAGTGCCCCAAGCACATGGGCACCCCTCCCTTCCTGGAAGAAAGAGATTAGAGAACACGTAGGCTGGAAGGGAGGGGTGATTAAGCCCCTACTATCTAATTCCCTAAAGACCAATTAGTTTAAAAGTCACACTGTTCTGCCAATCACATTGTGCCTAATGGCTGCTGCTCTAAAAGCTATAAAAGCTCGCTGAACAGGCTTCACGAGGTCGTTCTCTCCCACCTTGGTGTGCAAGAAGACCCCAGCATGCTGGAACAATAAATTCCTCTTGCATTTTGTATCAATCCCTGACTCCATGATGTTCACGTGGGGGGGTCTCTGGGAAGTTAAGGCTCCCCAGAGTCTTACATATCAATGCTGTGTATTACTTACTAATCTGATTTCTGTGACAAAACACCCAACAAAAGCAAATTAAGGAAGTTTATTTTGTCTCACAGTTCCCGGGTCTATAGTCCGTCATGGTAGATGAATAGGAAGAGGCTGCTTGCACATTCCACAGTCAGACTGCATGGAGTGATGGGTGCCTAGATTCTTCTCACTTTCTCCCTTGTATTCATCACATGAAGCAGTAACTGCACACATTTGGGTCTCTTTCTACCTTAACCCAATCTAGATAATACCTCCCAGACAGGCCCAGGTTAGGGTCAGGGTTAGGGTTACATCATGACTGTAAATCCCATCAGGTTGACGATGAAGACCATCCATTATATAGTATAATCTCCCAGTTTCTGTTTTACAAGTCTAGGTCAATAGCTCTCAACCTATGGGGCTGAGACCTTTTTGGGGACTTGAACACGCCTTTTACAGGTGTCACCTAAGACCATCTGCATATCAGATATTTATATTATGACTCATAACAGTAGCAAAATTAAAGTTATGAAGCAGCAAAAAAAATAATTTTATGGTTAGGGTCACCACAACATAAGGAACTGTATTAGAAAGTCACAACATTAGGAAGGTTGAGAAGCATTCTTCTAGGTGAAAACAGAAAACTGGTGGGTATCAAATAGAAGGTACAAATCCTGAGTTTTAGTTTTGCTTTTTTACCTGACTTTTGTTTGTGTTTCTCTGTATTTGCAATACCATTTACTTTTTTCTTTACATTCATGTTCCTGTGTTCAGGAGCATAAAATAGAGAGAGCCCTTCTCCATGCCCTGCTCCTGTTATACATAGCCAGGAGCACCGCAGAATTATTTTCTATGATTCTACTAACATTGGACCCATTGTTCTCCTGAAAACCAATTAGGAAATAACTAGGAACAGTTTAAGAACTGTTTAACCTAGGATTCTTAGATTTTAAGTAGTATTATACTCTCCACTACTCCAAGAGACATCTGCAACTTTCAGGAGAGATTGTTGAATGTCTGAACTAGAATTGTTGAATGTCTAGCTAGAGATGATGCTAACTAGTCTACAATATAGATAATATCCCATAACAAGGATGATAAAAGCTCAAGCTGTCTACATTGCTAATGTGGAGAAGCCTTGACTTGAAACCAGGTAAAATGCATGGTTTTCCCATGCCCAAGGACAAAATCTTCTACAGTTTGTCCCCAGAGCACCCCTGCATGATGGTGCTGCCCACAGCAGACAGCTGTGTGCTGCTCTTTAGGCTTCAGATAATCAGGGGATTGCCATGTGGAAGGAAGGTGGTTTCTGTGGTCAATGCTTCACTACCTCCTATATTCTTTCTATAAAAATGTATACTGGGTTTTGGGAATTTTAGATTGTCTGTTGTCTTAACATAATTTTTCACAATTCACTTTTGATATCAGAGTATTCTTTTTTCTCTCTTATAAGACAAAATATAGGAGGTTTGGGCAAAACTTTACATTTTTCCTGGAATGCCCATTTCTGAATGAACACAGAACAACTTCTGGACAGTCATTTAAATGGTAACTTGGAGATCACTCTCAATATCTACCACATTCAAGCTTGTTACATCATTTTTCTATTATTTGGGTGCTAGGAATTTAATCTTGGACCCCAGACCTGCTAAGCATTAATTCTACTACAAGCATTAATTCTACTACAAACATTATGTATGTTACTTTAAACATTCTACATAGTTGATTAGACAACTAGATTTATGGCAGGAAGTATGACTAATTTGTGAACTCAGAAAGACAAACCTGTTTTAAGAGTTGGGAAAACATGTTGAAAAAACAATGCATAAAGGTCATAGACAACTAAGATACTCCAAAAACTCAATATACAATGTAACCCAGGGCCAGAGATATAGCGCTACAGAGCACCCACTTCAAACAGACATGGTCCTAGGTTCAAGTCCTACAATAGGGAGAAGAAGAAGGGCTTGGTCTGACTATGTAGAGAAAACTAATGGCTGAAAGACCAGATAAGATTTTTACGTTTCAGGCTATCTATACCACTTAAGCTTCGCCAAACTCCTCAGACCCACAGGGAAGACTGACTCAGTCACATCTGACATCTCTATTCTCTGTAAAAGGTCACCAAGGTACCTGTTCTAAGTCTGGTTGGGCTTAGAAATGCCAGCAACATCAGTCTTGGAGGCAAGAAGACAGAGGAGAGTGGTCAAGCCTTAACATGTGAAAAATATTTTCTTGCCTCCCATTCTTTTGGATCACTTTAATTTAAAGCATATTGAAATGTTCTCAATTATGTGAACTGTAGTAGTAGATTATTTTCTACTTGTGAGTTTGAAAGGAACCAAAAGAAACCTTTTTGAGCAGTCAGGAACTGACCACGTTGGCCTGAGAGTGAAGTTCACAAAGATACTGACTCCCCCATTTAAAAAGAAAAATATCTAAGGCAAGGTGCATGAAGAAAACCATGGACCACAGTAATCAAATTGCATCTTAAATAGCCTGTGGAAGCAGACCTGCTCCAGCTTAAAAGCCAAGTATGGGGTTTACACTGGTTAGTTTTTGTCGACTTGACCCAAACTAGAGTCATCTGGGAGAGAGGAACTTCACTTGGGAAAATGACTCTTGTCAGACTGACCAGCAAGCATGGTTGTGTGGCATTTCTTGATTGTTTATTGTTGTCAGAGGACCCAGCTCACTGCAGGCAGTGCCACCCCTGGGCACAGGTCCTGATGACTATCTAACTGAACCTTATATGACTGTGGAGAGTTTGCAATGTTGCAGATCCAGAGCCTAATTACAGTTTAGCCATTCTCAGACTGCCACCTCTGTATGGGGACTAACATCTGACTACAGATTTAAAACCTATGGAATAAATTAAAATACCTCAATTTTCCACCAACCGAAAGGCCCAAGAGTCATCAGATAACAACTCAGGCTCATAGCAGAGATTTCTCCACTGTGCTATATCCTCATAATTAATGTTGCCATCAATATTGGAAATTGCCTTGGTTAAGGCCTTTCTTTGTTCTGTTAGTAAAAAACCTGTATCTCTGGGTCATGACCACTCAAATTGGGCTCCAGAAAGATAGATAGATAGATAGATAGATAGATAGATAGATAGATAGACAGACAGACACATACATACATACATACATAACCCTCTTACCCTTTTGGAGTTGAGCACTGTTTTTTGCATTAAGACTGGAAATAGAAACTAAAATCGTACAGGATCCACACCAAGAGATAATGTTAAGTGTATATAACTCCTTACGGAGACACTCAGAAAAATATAATATATATTAATTTTCAACTCAGAATTTTTATTTGAGCCACCTATACTTTTTCTTACAGATAAACTATAAATATTGTGATTAGTCATGTATTTATATACAATATGGAGTTTATTTGAAGGGCATTCATTAATTTTGCTGTGAAGTTTTATTGCTCTACTTTATAATCCAAACATTAGGAACATTAAACCAAGTTATTTTCTTTATAATATAAAATAAATAAGAAGACAATGGTTTGAAAACTAGATCTCAATTTAAACTATCACTGCACTATTTAGATAAGAGGTTTCTTGTAGATTGTTTTATGTAGGTTCATAAATACATGCCCATAAATTTACAGCATTCTACAGAGAGAAGAAATAAGCTCAACTTCACGGGAAATGTTTAGCTCATTTGCATAAAGATTCTTTTCGGATGACTGGTTTATTTTTTAAAAATGTAATTCAATTAATTAATACAGATTATTTTAAGGTTTATTTTTATGTTTATGTGTAGGAGTGTTTTGTCAGTATGTATGTATACATATTGTGTTTTATAAAAAGATAGAAGGAATGTGTTTGGTGGATATGCAGTCAGGTGTGGGGTAAAGGGGTGCCTCTGCCGGGCCATGCTGAGGGACCAGCCACAGGACAGTACAGTATACAGTTTATTCAGGGCATGCGGAGGGGAGTTGAAAGGGTAGTAGAGACAGAGAAAGACAGAAAGAATTGAGGAGTAGAGGCTGGCCATGAGCACGTGGAGAGAGAGGGGGAAGGGGAATGGGGGGGAGCAGGAGGAAGGGGACAGAGCAAGAACAAGAAGGCAAGAGAGAGAGGAGGGGGCTAGCATCCTCTTTTATAGTGAGTCAAGCATACCTGGCTGTTGCCAGGCAACTGTGAGGAGGACCCTAGACAAAATGCTAACACATACCACATGTATGCTTGGTGCCCACACAGGCCCAATCCCCTGCAATGGAGTTACAAAGGGTTGTGAACCACCATGTGGTGCTGGGAATGAAATCTGAGTCCTCTGGAAGAGCAACAAATGCTCTTAACTGATGCACATCTTGTTAGCCCCTTAATTCAAAAATCCTAACTGATCAACATTTCTGTTTTATAAAATCCAATTTAAATATTGGATGAATGTATTAAGCATCATTCCAATAGTTGGCACTCTGGATATATTGTTTCATTTTTTTAATTTTTAGGGTGATTTCAATGATTAAACTTATGTCCTTGTGAATTCCAGGTAAGTGCTCTACCACTGACTTACACACCTAGTCCCTGGGTATATTATTTTATATGTGCCTTTTAAAAAAGATTGACTTTTTATTTTTAATCATGTGCATATGTATGTATGTGTCTGTGGTGTTTGTGTGTCTGTGCCTATGTGCGGTCATGTCCACACAAGTGCAGAGCCTGGGCGAGGCCAGAGGCCTCAGATCCCCTGGACTTGGAATTACAGGCAGTCAAGCAACCATGTGGGTGCTGGGAATCAAATTTTTGTCCTTTGGAAGAGCAGCCAGTGCTCATGCCTACTATCTTCACTTAGCCATATATATATATACACACACACACACACACCTTTAACAAGCCAAAGTTGTCACTGTCTTCATTTAACAGGTGTAGCAAATAAAGCAAAGAAATTAAGAAATTTGCTCAAGGTCAGGTGATAGGAAATAGAGTCTTTGTTTTAGAACTGAGTCTGAAACAGAAAACCATAACCTGTAGCCAAAAGCCTGGAACTGAGTGCCATCAACTTTTCATTGGTCTGGGTATAACTTTATGCTAAAACCACATTGGTTTAAAGTAGTCTACAGAGGAGAATTAATCACATATTCAAACTGACTTTTCTTACTAGTTCCAATTACCATGTTTTTACATATGTCAGCTGACAAATAGCCTTTTACCTTCAAACCTCAAAATGTTTTCATAATAAGATTTTACTTGATTTTTTAAAACAACCTGTATAATTTACAATTTTTTTGTTAATACTGCTCACTACATTGACCAGTGCACCTCAAAAACCTTAAAATGTTTATCTCCTAATTTAGAAATTCTTGTCCTCTAGAAATAGCTAAAATGCACGTATTTTATTACAAACATTTATTTACATAAATTTATAAAATTGAAATGTGTGAGTAAATTATTAAAAAAAAACAAAAAAAACCCAAAACACTTCATATAAGAGGTAAAGGACAGCCATAGTATTCCAGAAGATGTTGATAATCTCTATCACGGAAAAACACTCATGTTTTCTTTTTACCTTTCTTGGCGTGGAAGCAGAGGAGAAGGGTAGCTTTTAGCAGCAATGGAAGGGCTGGAGTTAACCTGCAAACCCCACTTGCTCAAGGACAGATAACTTCCCAGAATCCTAGGGGCTTCTGTTCATGTAAGATAACAAGTCATGAGTTTTGCTTCAGTGAGCAAAGTTGGTGGCCCCACGAGCACAGGATGTGCTTGAACACCCCAAAGTGGAAAGTGTGTAAACAGGAATACGTCAGGATGTATGCTTGCCGCCTGGACGAAGGCAGGAAGTACACAGCTTTGTGGGTTTGGCCTTTATAGCCCCTGACTGACCTAATTCAGCACCATTTCTCTGGGAATCCTGAGAATGGACCTTACCAGTGTCCACCTTCCTGGCCAGTATTTAATAAACTTACTTCAGTTGGACAATTGTGGACTGGGTCTCTCCAGAAATTTCAGGTTTAACAACCACTGTGTAAGATGAACTTTCCATAGTCAAAAAACCTGAGGCTATTAATCCATGGTTTGGTTTGGTTTGGTTTAGTTTTTGGTTTTTCAAGACAGAGTTTCTCTGTGTAGCCCTGGCTGTCCTGGAACTCATTCTGTAGACCAGGCTGGCCTCGAACTCAGAAATCCACCTTTCTCTGCCTCCCAAGTGCTGTGCCACCAATGCCTGGCTATCAATCCATGTTTTAAGTGACTTTGAACTTCACCTCTTTTACTCGTTTTTGGTTTTGTTTTTTTTGTTGTTGTTGTTGTTGTTTTTTTTTGGTTTTTTGGGGTTTTTTGGCGGGGGGGGGGAGTTGGGGTTGGAGGGTCTAAGGGGTTTGAATCTGGTGCCTTGCCCGTATGGTAGGCAATCAATTTTTCACATTTTATGAATAACAGAAAACTATCTTTTAAACATCCTTTTAAACATATAAATGGAACGCTAGCCATTCTGTTTGATCTACTGCAGTAGGTTAAACCTGCAAAGACTTCCCACAGCACTGATGACGGAATGAGTGGTTAGAAACACAAAGCTTTGACTTTTCATTCCCAAGCCATGGAATTATTAATGTATTTGTTACATGTGTCCCCATAGTCCTGGCTGAAAGATGGCTCTTTAGAAATAGCCGGGAGCTTAGCACACCCACACCCTGTGTGGCTTATGATACCACAGCTCAATTTTGCTTCCTGGTTCACTCTAAATGCTGGCAACATTTAAAAACGATGGTCTTAACAAGTCACTGAGCAAGCCAAAAGGAAACCACTTGGTTGACTTTCATCTCTGCTGCTACTTAGAAGACTCAGTCTTCACACCTGGGAAGTGGAGCAGGGAAACATAAGATTCTGGTCTTCTAGGACAAATAAAATGATGGGACTGGAAAGGTGGCTCAGTGGTTAAAAGTACTGACTACTCTAACAGAGAACCCACGTCCTAGTCCCAGTACCCACAACTAACCATTAACTGCATTGACAAGGGCATCCAATGCCGCCTTCTGTTTTCTGTAGGTCATGAATAGATGTGGTACAAAGACAGACATATATGCAGGCAAAGCACCCATAGACATGACATAAAAAATTAAAAGTATAAAAAAAATTCATGTCAACTTGAAAAATGACCCAAAAGCTGAGGAGTTAAGAGACTAAGCCATAGCCTCAGCACCCGCATCCCCTGGACCAGGGGTGTTGCGCATCAAGTCAGAGCTCCTACACACTGAGCAAAATAAACAGCTTGTTCTCAGCCCCATACGCCATGAGATGCCGTCTTGGGGTACTAGCCAAAGCTGTAGACTTTAGGAAGTTTGTTTGGTTTCTATGTGGTTTTGTTTTGTTTGAATTAGACCTTTCCAGTGCAGTGGCACAGATGCTAATATTCCGTTCATTTAAAATGACACCGCCATGGGTCAGGAATAGAACATTTGCATCCAGTCTGTGTTATTTTATTCTGTGCTCAGTTCAGAGTTCTGCAGCTGAGAGCTTTCAGTGACTGCTTTATGGTGGCCAAGAGAGTTGGGATCAACTGCCAGGACTCGGAATCAGGAGGAACACATGGACACATTATTCTTTTTTTCTCTGAAACTATCCAATTCCTCTTCAGATTAGATGGGGAGATAGTTGGTGGATGACACGAAGCCACCCAACAGCTGACTGCCAAGGCCACCCATCTATGACACTCCTGGGAGCTTCCATCTACCCCCAGTGAGCTCTTCAACAAAAGGTCAATCACAAAAGAAGGTGTGATGCTGTAAAAGCTGAAGCCAGGCAGCTTCTGTGTTTAGTTCTGGTAACTGCTGTGTTCTTTACTCCAGGACCTCACATTGCAGTGGGAGGCCAGAAAGATGGGTTTCTATGCTTATGAATATGAATTCGGCTTTTGTTTAAGTTGATTTTTTTAAATTTTTGCCATAATTATTCATGCTACAGTTCTCTTCACTGCAGAGAGGGGAGATTACCTCAGGGGTCACACAGTTTTTCCTTGGATGGACTGTCTAGAGGAAACGGTTTTTGGCTCTTTTGATTTCTGTAAAGTGTTCTGTTCAGCTTGATGGAAAAGCAGAATTCCGTCGTCATCATTATCACTGATGTTCCTCCACAGTGGCTTTGTTCCAGATTCTCGCCAGTAACTCTGACTAACCATCTGAGTCACCAAGTTTCACATGTTTATGTATTTCAACACAATTCCCAGGCTAACAGGATTTAATTTATTTTCTTGTTTCAGGACTCGGAAAGAATCAAACGTCCTTCTAAGTTTCCAGTCTGCTGACACTGAGTGAGTGACTGGGCACAAGGTGGGTAGATGTGATTGCTGCTTCACTAACAAAGGGCCAAGAGTCACCAAAATGTCAAAAGATTAGTAAGGGCTTCCAGCTTGAAGAAGATTCAGTTACTGATAAAGACTTGTGTTTGTACCATGGTAGTGGAGAGAATTTTAAATGAGAAGAACACTCAGTGAAAACAAGGAAGAGCAAATGCTTGGGAAATGCAGGACACTTACTGGTTATTGTCATGGCAAAGATGCTGGTGTCCAGGTGATTTCCCTAGACTCCTCCCTGATGCCGGCAGTGTATAAAAGGACTGCCCTGTCACCCCAGCTCCTGATCTCTCATGTTCCTGGCCAACCTCTTTCCCTCTGTCCCCTACTCTGTCTTTCCCATCCCCGTGCTTCTTGGCCCTCATGGCTCTGTTCCCATCTGTCTGCCTCTACCCCTTCTCCAGGCCCTCCCTCCTCTTCTGCCCCCCCCCCCCCAGTAAACATCCTTAATACCAGATTTGTTATATGGTGTGATTTCTCAGGGGGACATCATGGTGTGAGCCTGCCAGGTGCTCCCCCAGATGCCATATTTCATGATAAAGGATGTACATCTCTGCTCTTGTAGCTCCTCTAAAGAATTATTAGTGGACAGTCTGAACAACATACCGCTTATTAATGAAAAATAACTCATTATTTTAATTATATTCTTATGTTTTCTATATCTTTTGTCATTGCAGACTATAGATATGTGTTTGTCCAAATCTTATGTCAATTCTTTACAAAGATTTATTTGTTTCCATTTTATGTGTATGAATGTTTTGCCTTCATGTTTGTAAGTGTGTTTACTGTGTATATACCTGGTGCCAATGGAGGTCAGAAGAGAGCATTTGATCCCTGGTACTGGAGTTACACATGGTTGGAAGCTGCCATGTGGGTGCTGGGAACCAAACCCAAGTTCTTTGTAAGAGAAGCAAGTACTCTTAACTACTGAGCCATCTTCCCAGGCCCTTATGTGAGTTCTATAGAGTAATCCTTAGGGTCTGGAGAGACAGCCTAGTGGATAAGAATGCTTACTGCTCAACCATGAGGACTTAAGTTCAAACTCCTGCATCCACATATAAAAAAATAACAAAAAAAAATATCAAAACAACTGTGTGTGGCTGTGCACACTTGAAACCTCAGCATTTGCCTAGGATGGAGCCAAGAAATTGCTGGGGCTTGCTGGCTAGGAGGCCAGCTCCATGCTCAGTGGGAGATCCTGTGGCAAGGGAATAAGGTTGAAGTCAGAGCAGGATACACTGGGTTCTGTGCTGTAGCCTTCAGGTATGTGCTCACACACATACACGAATGCACACACACACACATGCATGCGCATAATTTTATAAATAATTCTATAAATCTTTCCTCTTTATTTTTTTATTTTATACAAGTTTAAATAAAATAGAATTACATCACTTATGCCCTTTGCAGTCCTCTTCCCAGCTGCTCCTCAGTACTGTCCCAACCTCCTGCTTGCTCCCTCCAAATCGATAGCCTCTTTCATCTTATTGTTACATATATATATATATATATATATATATATATATATACACATATATATTCACTCACAAGTATACAAATCCAGCATGCTGAGTTCATTTTTGTTGTTTGCATGTAGATAGTCTCAGAACTGACCACTTTGCATTGGATAACCAATCAAGGGGCTCATATCTGGGAGAGGCCATTGGATAGCCCATCAGGGGGCTCGTCCCCAGAGAGGCCACATCTCCTTTTTCAGCAGTCAAAACCTTTCTTTGTTCATGATTCGTTTTTCACGGTCTCAAGCAGATATTAGCATTTTCAAAGGTTTCTCATGCATGTTATCTCATATTAACCTCATTATCATACTCAGTACAAAAACGCCTTACCTCTTACCAAGGAGAGAATTGAAACATAGCACATTTAACTTACTAGTTTAGACTCATGTGTTAAAAACATACAGGTCATACTAAAATTGAAATTCCTATCCAAAACTATTTCAGAACCTTTATTAAAATAATTTTAAAATATACCTCTAAATCTTCCTATTTAAGATTAATATTAAAGCCTGGATAGAAGCATTATAGCTCTGGTCATTGCAAGTATAATTTAATATTATATCACATTCATGTGATTCCAGAGTATCGATTATAGTCCAAAAAATACAATATATATGACAAGAAGAAATATAAATTTGTTATTTTAAAGTTTACTTATTGTTCTTTATATAATGTCCTACAGTGGTATATATAGAATGTTCTAGAACATGAATTCATAAAACATTCTTGTTGTCCTTCAAGCAAGCTACTTTTTCCCACTGAATTCATTGGGGTTTATGTCTAAACATATGGTCCTTTTAAAAAGGTCTATCTGCCTTTTTTCAGCCAATGAGCATCCTAAACACATGCTGAGACAAATGCCCTGCCCTGAAATATATTTTGAAATACCCTGCCCCTAATTTGTACTGTGACTTTACAATGAGATTCTTGTGGCTGAGGCTGCCGCTGAAGCAGCTCATGAACCACCCATAGCACCCTAGATCTGCACCTATCCAGGAAGACTGAAGCCATCCAGCTGCATTAACTGGTTTTCTGGATGCTAGAGTTCAGTTGTTACCATAACAACAGCACTTTCCAGTTCCTGGAACTTTTTTTTTTTTTTAAAGATTATTTTATTTCATTTCATTTCATGTATGAGTGCTTTCCCTGCATGTATGCAACTCCTACATGGCTTGTACCCACAGAGGTTAGATAAGAGCATCAGATCCCCTGGAACTGGGGCCATGGTGGTTGTGAGCCACCACCTGAGTGCTGAGATTTGAACCCTGATCCTCTGTAAGAGAAGGATGGCAAGTGCTCTTGATCACTGAGCCATCTCTGCAGCCCAATTCCTGGAAATTTCAATAATATTGCTTATCAATATTGTCTGGGCCCAGTTTTGAAGAAAGTGGAAAACAAGTGAGAGGCAGATACAAAAATGGCTTTGACTGAAACTATTTACCTGTGTGCTAGAGAACATTACCCATTGATGCAGCCAGTCACCAAGTACAAGAACTAATGTCAGGGAGCCTACACCCCGTACATACCCCTCTTCTCCCACAGCTCTGGTGCTTAGACATTAACAGCCAAGTGCTGAGCATGACTGGCCCACCAAACATAAGGACAATATTATTACACAAATATTCCAATTTAGGGCAACGTGAAATGATGGGTTACTATTTTTCCCTTCAAAGCGACACAATCAGCATTCCTCTCGCCAGTGTGTGCAAAACGAATATTAATTACATCTTTGGCACTTGATCTTAGCCAAAGAGTAAAGAAGCCAGTGTGTCAAGGCGTGCGCACTTGTGTGTGTGTGTGTGTGTGTGCGCGTTTGTGTGTGTGTGTGTGTGTGTGTGTGTGTGTGTGTGTGTGTTGCGTTTAGAACCCCGCAGTGGTCTTTCACATCCTAGGCAAATGCTCTGTCACTGAGCTACACTCTATCCTAGCAAAAATCTTCTGGAGAAGACAGAGCCATAAGAACTATACCTATGTGAGGTTTTTAAACCCAAAGTGGGACGTGTGCAGTCTCTGGCCAGATATGGGAGACCAAGGACATATAAACAGAAAGCAGGACCTTAGAGGGAAGAACAAAGAACCAGGGCGCTGGTCTAGAAGAAAGCTGGGATTAGGGTTGGTTTAACAACAGATTCATAAAACAAGGCTTTCTAATCACAGTAGAGCAATTGCCTTTAGCTACAACCTGAGACAATTAGAGTCAAGTGGTAAATCAGATACAGTATTTTGTAAAAAGTCCCTGCCCTAGGCCCATCGGATCACTAGGGTTTGCTCAGGGAGATGCGGGCTTGTGGCGCTTTCCAACTCCTGGCCGGGCGCCAAAATCTGAAGTCCTCCGGGACACACCTGCCCACTTCCAACGCCCGAGAACGGGCTGCACTGCCTCTCTTTAATGCATTGACTTGGGACAAATGTACATTTAAAATCTGGCAGGGAGGAGTCTTGGAGATTGCTGGCCTGGGGGCTGCTGCGATGGGCTTTGAGAAGGCAAATAACAAGGGACTGCTTTCACTCCTGAACGAATCACAGGCCTGTCCCATATCCCCGCGGGGTGCGGAGCCGGCAAAGGGGCAGGCGGGGGGCCGCCAGGGACGTTCCCCGGAGCGCGCTCAGGTGCATCAGGCGCTGCGCCACAGCTGCTCCCGCGCCGCCCCGGCAATGAGGCTCGACTGAGGTCGCGGCTTTCCCGCCCGCAGGCTGGGGGCGGGGCGGCCCCAGCCACATCCCCTCCCCCGCCCCCACATCCTTCGGGCGTCTGTCCGTCCCGCGTTTCCCGCGAGAGACATGGCCGGGAGCAGTGAGAAGGCGCCAGACTCCGGGCGAGGCGTCGTGGTAAATGCGAACTCCGGATTCCGGGCTCCCTTAGCTCGCTCCCCTCTCCTCCCCTCCCTTCGTGGCACCCCCTCCACTCCCACCCACCCCCACCCCCACTCCCACCCCTTTAGCTTAACTACGTTCGGGTGAGAACCGGCCAAGGCTTTGTTCCTCCTCCGGGCGGAGATCGCTGGCATCCTCGCATGCTGGCCTCCCCTCTCCACCCCATGTGATGAAACCCCTACTAAAATCACTCCTTCATCCATAGTTCCCAGTAACTCCTCCTCCCCCTCTGCCCCTCCCCCCTTCCCCCGGTTCCTGGCCTGGAAACCTGCCTCCTACCCGGTCTCCACTTCGGCTAGCCACAAGGAGTCTAGCTTGCAAGCCGGGGTTTAGGAAGACCCCAGCATGCAGTTCTAGCGGCCTTCCAATTTAGCACTGCCTCCTCACTTCAATGAGTTGTGAGTTTTGTTTTCAAAATGGCTACTGAGAACTAACTCTTCAGGGCAGCCAAGATGCAAAGTAGTGCAAGTGAATACAACTGGAACTTTGAACCTGGTGGGCGCGGCTCTGCAGAAGCCAGCAGCCGGAGTGCGCTATGCCTTGTCTGTGATGGAAGACAAACTTGATGTGTGAAAAACCCGGTAGTATGTCAAGATGGAAGGTGGGGCCAGATCCAAACCGCTTCAATTCCGGGCTTCAATTCCGGGAATCATTCAGGTGTCACCCGGAGGGTACCCACCTCCTATAATCTTGAAATTAAGCTCTAGCGGATGGTAGTTATGACTCCAGGATTGCTGTGAAAAGGTGTGAAGGTGGTGGGTGGGGCTGATTTGCCTTTAAGATCCTCCTCCCAGTGCTGACGGCGGGGGGGTGGGGTGGGGTGGGGTGGGGGTAATTCGCAGCTAATCTGTTTATGGAAATGAATGGATTGAATTAGAATGAGTGGGTTGGGAAGGAAGCTCCTCTCAGTTAAATAGAACTGTTCAGGTGGAAAGGTGGGGCTCAGCTCTTAATTAAACTGCAGGATCTGCTATTCCTCTTTGAGGAACGCCTTTAGTCTGCCCTGCCTGATTCCGCTCCTACAGTTGGGGTCCAGCAAACTCTTCCCGGAACTTGAATTCTGGGAAGGGGCACCGGCAAGCGGTATGAAAACACACAGTCCAGATAATTCAGCCAGCCAGGTGTGCAATAGGAAGGAGGGGAACAGTTCCTGGAAGGGGGCGGGGAACAGTGTCTTTACGGGTTTGATCAAAGAGTCTGCATTGACATTTCACCCAAGATCAGAAGCAGAAACAGAAGGTAAACCATGTGGGGACCCATGGCACAGAGACGTATGTCAAGGACAGAGAAGAGATCACAGTATCTGATTTGTGCTTTTACAATAAAAAACACTCCAGTTCCTGTGGGTATGGTAGACCAGATGGGAGGGGCTGGAAGTATGAAAGAGGAAGTCATTCAACTAACTCCCTCCCACATTACGTCTTTAAGGCTCACAGGTCTGGATGCCCTGTAGACAACCTGAAAGCCATACTTGAAACTCCAGAATGTGCTAAGACAGATTTGGAAAAACACGGGCAGGTTAGTTTTGGGGATAAATGAAGAATGGAAGAAAATAAAATGGAAGAAGTAGAAACAACTGTTAAGAGCAAATGCCTGGAAAGCCCCCCAGATGTGAGAGACACACTGTGGACACAAAGCCAGATCAAGGGACCAAGAACGAAGAGCTGAATGGGAGAAAGCAAGCAGGAGAGGAGGAGATGTCTAGATAACAGTTTGGTGGAAGTGGATTTGACAGGGTCATGAAATCATCAAGAGTGTCCAGTGTTGCCAAACGAGCAAGCAGGATGGGGATAGGCAAGAGACCGTTAGTGAGGAGTACCTTTCAAATAGCCACCCCATTGCTAGACTACATAGAGTACCATGGTAGTGTGGAGCTTCTTCCAAATAGCCAAACCTAGAACTCATAGAGTACCTCTGTATCATAAATACTAGGTGCTTCTAAAGAGGAATTACATGATCCCGCTAGAGGTAGAGCTCAGTGGCAGAGCCCCCAGGACCACAGATTATTAAAAATCAAAATGAGATCAATCTAGATCTACTCATAGAATGTATAGATTACTCAAGTCTAAAAAGCAAATGAAAAAAAAATCAATGTAAATATAATAGTCCCATCTATTCCAGTCAACGGAGGCCTTCTTGGGAAGGACACATGGGCATAGCAAGAGGTCAGTAAGGAGAGAAGAAGCTTGTGTGAGGCTTGGGCACTGTGAGCAGTTGCTAAACTGCACAAGTGCCCCCTAAGATTGACAATAACCAGTGTATGATGGAAACGCCCTCCATATGTTAATTTCTCCAGTAAAACTTCAATAGTGAAATTCGAAGGAAATCACGTGCTGAAGAAAGGAAAGGGTTAAGAAAGCTAGAGGAGATAAGGACGTACGCAAAATAGCAAGCCCTTAAGGATAGGGTAAAAAAATAAAATCAGAAGGAAGTTAAAACAATAACCAAACCTTGTAACTCCAGAGATAGGGCTGCCCGGAGGACTGGTGGGCTCATGGGAAAGCCTTGCTAACGTAGAGTTAGGATAAATAGCTGAGTGAGACAATTAAAGGAGCTACAAGGTAGACCAGTTAGAAAGGTCAGGACGGCAGGCTCCAGACTCTCCAGTTTAGAGTAAAGCACCCAACGTGTTTGCCAATGGCCAGGAAGGAAAGACCAGAGTTTGTTCGTAGAGCTGTGGTGCTAAAGATGGCTAGAGGAATGGAGCCCAGTGATTGAATCATGACACAAGTACAGTTCGTGTGAGCAGAGGGACTACTGGGAAGTCTAAGGCTATTCATAGCCCAGCTCTACCAGACAAAGGATACTCAGAGAAACCTCTCCTTCCTGGGAATGGAAACAAAGGCAAAGACCATGGCAGCTCTAGATGATAACAATAAAGGATGACTGAGGTGTCAGCCCCAGAGAAGATGTGGTCTCCTTAAGGTTCAGGGAACACTGTGGAAGAGCGGGCAAAAAGAACCTAAGATCCTCAAGATGGGGAATAGGCTGGGAGAAAGTGGGACGTAGGGATGGGAACCATGAACTCACAGCTAATGGGTATGCTGATACTGAGTCTGCAAAGTCATCTGTGGAGAGGAAAGGGAACCACGAGCCTTTGTCACATGCTGCTGATGTCTTGGCAATCCTCAGATTCTAGGAGAATCTAGAATCTAGGCATGCTTGTGTATTCACTGTTGATCCCACCATGCTTTAATCGTGAGCTCCAAACTCAAGATCATACAGATGAACCTGGCTAATCAATATGAGACACTAAACAAAACCAAACTAATAGAGGAAAGAGAATTACATGGAGGAGGGGTTGGCTAGAAGGGACCAGGGAGAATGGAAGAAGGGAGTGTCCAGAATACAAAGAGCACATATATGAAAATGTGAAAGAACACCTTACTAATAAAAAAACTAAGCTGGGTCTTATCTGCAAGTGGCATTCAGTTGATTTGGGTAGGAGGGGCATTAATGCATTATAAAGAATAAATAGTAGCATGCAGGAGTTGCCAAGTGAGAGGATGTAGAGTTCAGAGATCTTGCTCGAAGTTGGTTGTCATTGATGTGGAGCTAGTAAAGTCACCAGGTATACAGCTGACACTTCATGGTTATTTATCAGGGAGAGATGGTCTTCTCTGCCCACCTGGCTTTGGGGGTTCAGGTTCTTAAATACCTTTCTGAATCTCCAGTTTGTGTTTTACTAAAGTGTTGTCAAAGGACCCATAGTTAGAACCTACACAAGTAAGTTTGTTAAAAGATGAGAAAAATCAAAGTTACTGTTGAGTTTCTGTTTGGTTGACTCTTCTTATGTCCATCCTCACTCCCATGGGAATGGAGTGGCAATATAGGAGAACAAATAATAATACGAAGAAAACTGCAGAAGAGGAAGGCACTGAGATGGAAGTGTTCTGCATCCTACTGAGCTCTGCCCTTGCTTTAGCAGAAGAACCTGAGCCCTCCTTCAGCACTTGGATCCATTGTTCTAAGATGCTGAGTTGGGCTCTCGACCTGGGCCGGCTGGTGTTGCTGTCTAGGGTTCTGTGCTGATGGAAGGACAGCACAGGCATGAAAACCAATGACAATCGAATGTCTGCAGGGGAGGTAGGACTAGGTGCATAGCGCTTGGAGGGGGACAGAAGCAGGCTTGAGCTCTGCCTATGTGTTTCTGAGCTGTTTTTCTCCCTAGGAAGAAATATTCTATAGAAAAGAAAAAATTAGAAGGTGGTCAATGTAGCTTTAATGTGACCAAGAGAATCAATGGGTTCTGGATTTGGATGTGGTATGAAATGACTCAATTACTGTGTTTATCACCTCTCCAGCTGGAGATGTTTTGCCTCTTCGAACAGAGAAAGCATTGTGTAGAATAAACTTTGAGCATGTCATCTGTGATCCTAAAATTACTTAAAGATTCTTTGCTTTTCATTTTTTGTTTTAAAGCTAGTGACGCCACCTCAAGTTCAAAGCCACCCTGCATCTCTGCAGGGGTAGACTTACTCATACACACACCATTTGTGTGCAAAGATGGCAAAACAGACTCAGAGTCTTGTCTCCTATTGTCTTTTGTCTCCGCAGCAAAAACCCCATTTCAGATTAACTGGACACGTGTGATCTTGAGAACAGTTTTAGAGAAGTACATGTCTGCTGGATTTAAATTTACTGCTTGAGCTGGGGTAGTAAGACTTTGGCAAACACATTGAGATTTTTCTTTAAATGAGCTAGAATATATTTATATAAATGATTATTTGACTTATATAGACAACCGATGCTTCAGTATAGTTACACGGCCAATGTCACTGCACAAGCACTATAGACCACACGCTAGGGAGTCTTATAGTCATTATCTGTCTCATTTAATGTTTTCAATAGTCATGTGAGACAGGCCTTGACTTTATTTTAGAGACATTAATATGCCCAGATCCCATAGCTAGCAGACTTGCCCCAGAGGAGTCAGACTTTGACATCCACATTGCTCATGTCGCTCTGGGCTACTGTCTGCTCTGCCTGCTTTCACATATAGGTTTGTTTCCTAATTTTCCTATCATCTTCTCCTTTTCTTTGGCATTTGTGTGTGTGTGTGTGTGTGTGTGTGTGTGTATGTATATGTGTGGGTATGTGGGTATGTGTGTGTGTATATATTTATGTTTGTATTTATGTGTATATATGTGTATGTATGTGTATAATTATGTTTGTATATATGTGTGTATGTATGTGTGTATATATATGTGCATGTATGTATGTATATGTGTGTACATATATGTGTGCATATATGTGTGGATATGTGTGTATATGTATATGTGCATATGTGTGTATGTATGTATGTGGATATATGTGTGGATATGTGTGTATGTGGGTATATGTGTATATGTATGTGCATGTATGTGTGTTTGTGTATGAGTGTATATGTGTGTATATGTGTGTATGTGTGTATTTATGTGTATGTATGTATGTGTGTATATGTGTGTGTGTGTGTGTGTGTGTGTTTCATTTGTTATGCATCAGTCTTTGCACTCTATTTGATGTTATCCACTCCATAGGCTTTTTTGTATCTTACTTAAAGAAAATGGAATCAGGACTGGGTATGGTGGCCACACACCTTTAACTCCAGCACTCAGGAGACAGAGGCAAAGCAGGTGGATCTCTGTAAATTTAAACTGCAGCCTTGTCTGCATGGCTAGCTCCAGACTAGTCACGGCCGCATAGTGAGATCCTGTCTCAAAAACTAAAGAAAGAAAAAAGAAAGGAAGAAAAAAAAACTTTGGTCTCCTAATCTCATGGCAATAAAAATGAGAGAGTAGAACACGACCTTGACATAGAGAGTATTCTCTGTGATTCAGAGCAAAGAGGATTTGCAAAGAGCAAAGAGCTATAAGGATTTGCATGGGGCCAGGAATGAGCTCAGGAGACCACTAATTACCAGAGCTTCGAGTGAATGAGCTCCAGGAAGTGGAGTGGGTACGGTGTGTGGTCCAGAAGGAAAGCCAGTCTTTACTGGGCCTTCACAGAGGCTGAATGTCATTCAGGTGCAGCTGAGAGGCCACTGACCAGCCACTCTGGCTACAGCAGTCTCCTGGGATTTACAGGGTGGGAACCAGAGTTGCTCCATACAAGTTAACCAGTCACACCAGCCAGCTTGTTAGTGGAGGTACAATGAATATGACACTTTTTGACTATGCAGATGGTGCATATTCCTTGGCCAGTGGGACAGCTATGAATCTCCTGAGCTTTGAACAGTAGTCATTTCTATCACAAGGTGACAATTTGAGTGTCAAGGTTGGAGCTCAGAGGTAATGACTATCTCATTTATTTGATTGTTGAACATCTTTTTAGTACTTACCAGACCTCAGGTCAATGGTGTGGGCATGAGGAATTGAACAGAAAGTAAGATAAAATCTCTGCCAGAAGTAGCTCACATTCCAGTGGGATAAGACAAGTCAGAACAGACAGACAGAAACACACACACACTCTTATACACACATGCATACCCACTAATACAGCATACACACTCATATATACACATTCACTCATATCTAGTAGTAGCACATGCTGTGAAGGATACAGCAATGGGATAGGGAGGAAGGAGAGTGCCTCTCTGTAAAGGTGACATTGAATGAAGACTGGAGAAAAAGAATACACAAGCCCCATGGTCATTTACAGGAAAAGTATTTCAGACTAAAGAAATATCAAAACACTAAACAATTGTCAGCAGATTCAGTCATCCAGGGGAAAAATGGCTAGAGCAGAGTAAAGGAGAAAATACCAGGCAATCAAGAGAGGGGGATTCTCGTAGGCCTCAGTGAGGACTCTAGGTTTCACTCAACATGAAATGAGAAGCCTTGAGAACATTTGAGCTAGAGACTGTCATGATGTGAAGTACACTTCTCAAAGGTCACTACAGCCACCATATTGGGAGAAGTGAGGCCAGGTTCCGCCATTTCTGCAGTACAGGATGAAATGAGGGCAGCCGAGACCCAGATCAGGGTGGAGAGGGAGCAGTGGAAGGTTGCTCCCATGTGGTTCTGCTCACATTGGGAGGGAATTGGGGAGGGGATGATCTACTGAGTGGCACAAAGGTTGTTAAAGGAAGGAAAAAAGCCAATGCCAAGGCTGTAGTCTGAAGAAACAGAAGAAAGTGCTACCCTTACCTGAGATAGGGAAAGGTTAAATTTGGGGAGAAATAACATGACTTTGGTCTGATTGGAGACCAAAATTAGGATGAGAGTGGCTTGGGCTCTACCTTAAAACCCTCTTTCTAAAACCAGAGCCCTTCGTGCAGAGGAGGGTGGGAGTGGGGTGGGAGATATCTTGGTACAAGATTTTGCAGCTGGGAATGGACCCTAAACCAAAAGTGAACAGATAAGATAGAGCATGTGAATGAATGGAGGGTGTGGAAATGTCCCCAGAGAGCTGTAGGTAAAGCCTGTGCTGAGCCAGAACTGCAGGGAAGCCAGGGGAGTAGGCATGAGGAGCACAATGTGAGAGCAGTCATCAAGGATCCCAGGAAGAAGTGGGATTGACCTGGCCTTCCAAGAGTGAACTTTGGCATAGCGACAGAGGGAGTAGAAACAAGGGCAGTGTGTAAGACAAATGAAGGGAGTCGGAGCCAGGAAGAATTAGGTGTCCTAGAAATCCCCGAAACAAAATACAGGCTATTGCCATTGCTCTTGGCTGGCCACCAGAGCCTATTGCTGAGAATATCACATAATTTGGTCATGACACATGGAAAAATTAAGTTGGTATTAACTGAGAAGCTTCCTTCCTGGTAGCTAGTTTTCATCTTACTGGAAGATGCTATGTCCTGTGAGCTAGAATGATTGGCACAGCAAGACACACTTACAGGTACTCTTGTGGACTGAATGTTATAACAGTAGCCACTGCTTCCTGATTGGATTTAAGACCTGCACCATAGAAACACATGCCTGGTACTACAAATATGGCCAAAAACCTATGGTTGGGGAGCTCGTAGGAAACAGTAGTGAATTATTTTCCTAAATGGACATAGTATCAAACTGCCCTGTAAATTCCTATCTCTCTACCCATAGATTAGTGTGGCTCACAGACCTCATAAAGAAGTTTTTGTGCACTGGATGCCCGTTAGTGCAGAGATTCCCAAAGGACAGAAAGAATAAGTAGCTGTGGAGTGCTCATCCATAAACAGGACATCTGTATCACACCCTTCCCCCTAGGGCTCAGGAACCATCTCAGAAGAGAGAGCAGGAAGATTGTGAAGGCCAGAGGTCAGGGAGGACCAGAGGGCAACACCATCCTTTGTACAAGACAGGACCACTGCAGTTCACAACATCTGCAGCTGCATGCACAAGACCTATACAAGATCAATCCAGTCAGCATTCTAGCTTGGAGAAGAAGGGCTTCATAAGTACTAACCCTAGTGACCACTAGTGGCTTCTGGGGGTAACAAGATTCATTTTTTTTCTAAGGGTGTGGCATCTGGTAGATCTGATGCTCCATCGCATGATGAGCCAACAGCCACTAGTATAGGAGACTAGCAAATTGGACTCAATAGAATTTTAGAAAAATAAAAGACATGGAATTGGACGTGAGGCAGATAGCCAATCTGAGAGAACTGAGGAGGAGCCAGGGTAAATATGATCAAAGTACATTTCGTGCATGTATGAAATGTAGGAGATTGGTTCTAATGGTTTGATTCAGTCAGGAGTCTGCTTGTTCAAACACTAATGGTCCTTGTTCCCAGGTGGTTTTCGATTGATCAATAAAGATGCCAGCCGCTAATGGCTGGGCAAATCGAGACAGGGCAGGACCTTTAGATTTGTGCAGGCTAGTACCTGGGAAAAAGGAGACAGAGAATTGCAGTGACACAGGGGAGAGGGATGGGACACAGGAGCTGCAGGAGAGAAAGCCAACCAGCCATGTGAGATTTCAGGAAGGTGGCCACTGGCCACTTCCCTGATTGGGCCTAGGGTATCAGGCAGAGGTTTAGAAGTGAAGTGTCCAGCCTTTGGAGTAGCCAAGGCATTTAAAAATTAACTGACGCACGTGTGCGTGCGTGCATGCGTGCGTGAGTGCGTGTGTGCGTGCGTGCGTGCGTGCGTGCGTGTCTTCCATTCTTGAATCCAGATAGCTCCTGAGCAGGTAGCTGGAAGTGTGTGCCAGAAGCCAAACCATGTAGCGCAAACTCACTGCTACAATGAAATGCTCAGATACTTAATATTACATGTATGCACATACACATGCTGAATCATGTCTAGACTGGAAAGCAAACTGAGGGCAGGGACTAGATGTATAAATGAGCTAGAAAACCAGGCTGGGTCTATATTATAAAAGCCTCTGTAGCTCAAAGCTGGACAGAGTAGTTACAATGCTATGGAAAAATGATCAAATAACAAGAGCTAACTAACGTAGCTATGGAAAGGTTTTCACGGACAACGCTTTCACTATTGCATGCTTTTTGTCTCTGTGAAGGAAAAGTCACTAATACTATCATTTTCTTCCACATCTTGTTCTTATTCTAACCAGAGAACTTGTCTGTAAATCTTAAGCAAGAGAAAGCCTGGCTGGCTGGCTTGCTAGCAGTCTGTGTTCTGTGAACAGGCCTGTTTTCTTGGGTCACAACATCCTAACTAAGACTCACTGAAGTTCCTTTCAAAGAATATCCTTTTTTAGTCTTTACTGCATTAGCAAGGGCACCCAGAAGTCTGATATACTTTTCACAGGGAAACCTTCCCAGGAAGGTGAGGCATTTGTGGTAAATAGAAATTAAGACTGTATCATAATGCTGTACGTTATACGATCATACATGTGTACAGTGTAGTCATA
>JADRCH010000277.1:1891608-1913498 GCA_019843965.1 Rhynchomys soricoides
GCTGTACGTTATACGATCATACATGTGTACAGTGTAGTCATAATAATACTGTATGTTATACGATCATACATGTGTACAGTGTAGTCATAATATTTTTATAATATAGATAGGAAGTGTACACTGCTTGTACTTACATGCTATTTTATAGTGCCAGAGACTGAGCTTAGGGCTTCAGGCATGCTGGACACTGGATTATTGAGCTACGCCTATATAGTGCTTACCTAAACATGGTCTTCTATGCAGTTCTATCAGGTTGGTTAAGATGGTGAGTTTAGGGGCTGGGGAGGTGGCTGGGTAGTTAGGAGCACTGACTGATCTTGCAGAGGCCCCAGGTTTGGTTCCTAATACCTAGGTTCCCAGGTTAACAATTACCTGTAATTCCATTTCCAGGGGATCAGATGCTCTCTGGCCTCTGAGCTAGCCTTTGAGGGTACCTGAACACATATAATACACATAAACTCACGCAGGTATACATACAAATAAAGACAATGAAATCACTTTTTATTGTACGATGGTTTGGAGTAGAGAGTATTGTTGATTTGGTACTCACCTGTTTTACCAAGTTGCATAAGCAATAACGTTGCTCTACTAAGCTTATCATAGCTTGAGGGGATATATTAATTTATCGAGGTGTATAGATCTAATCTCTGTGTTGAACATTATTCTGTTTCCAAATTATAATTTTTGTTATTTCTATTGAAAAATAAATCATTAATGAAAAAATACCATAACCAAACTACTTTGATTTACAGCTTATGGATGATTGGCCAGGATATGATTTGGATTTATTCACGTATCCACAGCACTATTATGGTGACCTGGAGTGTGTGCTCATCCCCCACGGCATCATAGTCGACAGGTGAGTGAGTCCTGCATTCTGTATCAGTGGTTCATTGGGCAGCCCCCTCTCATATGTCCTTCAATTCCGTTAAGGACTTTCTTTCTAGTGGTTCAGAGAACATCTATTGGATAGCAAATTTGAACTCAAGAAGCATGTGCATTCATGGAATTGTGTATGTGGGCACCTACTGGGAAAGATTGGTAAGGATATACAGATATAAGCTATTATAAATAACACACACACTCCCCCAAAGCAGTGCCCTATACAAACCATGACAATAAGGATGGAGAAGCATGGCTTCCCACCCAGACACCTTTGTCTCCTGGCTTTTCACAGACTTTTCTGTTTAACCAGGAAGAGTTGGGGTGAACATCACCTTCACAGGACATACTCTTAAACCCCCGACTTTCCCTGAAACTTCCACTTCCTTTAGAACAAATAGTGAGTCAGGTTGGCCGGTCAGCATGTGTATGATTGTACCTATCAGTGGTGACGTTTGGAGAAGAAGAATATGCAGCTTCAAACCGTCTGTGGAAAGCACAGATATTTCCCTTCATTCTAGGCTGTCCACTGCTAGTCTTAGATACACCAGCTTACTCTCGGGTTTCTAAATGCTACCTGTGATTCACTACCATGGATCTGGATTTGCAGGTGTAGCCCTTTAGAGAGCCACCTCAGTACCTAGACCACGTGCCCATTCCTGTACTGAGACTGAGTAAGTAAATCTTCACATGTGCATGAAAGGCAAGCTTCCTTGTGTTCACAGTGTAAAGTCTGGGATTCAGGACTCCTCAGAAGCCCAGAACTCAGAGAGAGGAAGACAGTGTAGAGTGGAAAAAATGGGGTCCTCAAGCTAACTCTTCAGTAGTACTTCTACCTCTACTGGTTTGTTGTTGTTGTTATATTATTTTTATTAATTATTTGCTTTACATTCCAATCTAAGCTTCCCTTCCCTTCTTTCCTTCTAGCCCCTCCCTCTCACCGTTCCTCCCCCATCCACCCCTCCTCCACAGAAATGGAGAGGTCTCCTGTGGATATCAACCAGTCTTGACATATCATGTTGCAGTAGGACTAGACAAATCTTCTATTAAAGCTAGACAAGGCAGCCCAGTTAAGAGAAAGGAATCCAAAGGCAGGCAATATAGTCAAAGACAGCCCCTGCTCCTGCTGTTAGGAGTCCCAAATGAAGACTGTAGTGACAATTTTGAAATTTCGATTTCTTTCAAAAACACAGAAATATTATAAGAATATACTTTTGTTTTAATCCCAGGTGTGGGATTTAGGACTACTACAGATTATCCATAGCAGTTGATTATGATTTGCCTCATGCTCTAGCAGGGGCATAATTTTACCAGTGGCAGATAATTTCTGCAGTTGTGTGATGTCTGGAATTCTAGGGACCTTTCAGAGGGTATATAAATTCTAGGGCCAGAGAAGTGAGGTGAATTGTTGGTTGATTGCTGTTGATTGAGGTTTATTAAGTAGCCATGCACAAAAAGAAACAAACAAACAAACAAACAAGAAAAAATTAGATATCCTAATGGTGAAGATCAAACTTGCCCCAAGGAACTCAATACCCCCAATAAGCAAGAAGTAGTCTAACAATAAGTCTGAACCCTTTCTCCTCTATCCTTTTTTATTTCCTATCTAGCATTAGGGAATTGAAAGGGTAGAAAAAGGGTGGAGAATGATAGAAGGAAAAAGAACCCACAAAGTAGCTAATGCTGGCTATAGAAGATCCAGCTGCACAACTCTTACATGTGTGCAGAGGGCCTAGGTCCATGCCATGAATGCTTTCTGGTTCATAGTTCAGTCTTTATGAGCCCCCATTGTCCCAGGTTAGTTGACTCTGTAGGTTTTTTTGTTGTGTCCTTGACCTCTCTGGCTTCTGCAATCCTTCCTTCCCCTCTTCGGCAGGATTCTCCAAGCTCCACTTAATATTTGGCTGTGGTTCCCTGCATCCGTTTCCATCAGTTGCTTGCTGAAACCTCTCTGATGTCAGTTATGCTAGGCTCCTATCTGCAAGTATAACAGAGTAACATCAATGTATCAGGAGTGGACTCCCTCTCATAGCATGGGTCTCAAGCTGGGCCAGTCATTGATTGGCCCTTCCCTCAAATCCTGCTCCATCTTTTACCCCTGCTCATCTTGTAGGCAGAACAAGTTGTGGGTCAAAGATTTTGTGGCTGGGTTGGTGTTCCGGTCCCTCCATTGGATGTCTAGCCTGGTTACAGGAGATGGTCCATTCAGGCTCCACGTTCCCCATTGCTAGGAGTCTTAGCTAGGGTCACCCCACCCCACCTCCACCCACCATTCCAGTTGTCTCTTCCATCACTCTATTCCTCCATCTTCCCTGAACCTGATCCCCTCCTTTTCCGATATTCTTGTGAGATTGAATTTAACCCTGTGAACCAAGTCCTTAAAGAAAAAAAAAAATTCAAAAATAACCACAGGACACTTTCCAAGTGTTATCTTTCCATCTGTCACTGTCAGTAGGAAAAAGGATTTGTCATTCATATTAATCCCTGATTGTATAAGATTTCTATTCCCTGAGACTTGTGTGTAGTTATCAGTTCATAGTGTATCACAAAAATAAGTTTTAGTTTGGAGTTATCGGGGAAGAAGATGGATTTCCCATGGCAAACACATTTGATCCTTAAAAGGGAAAGAAATTCCATCAAATAAATTTGGGAAATTTTGCAGTTTTCTCAAGCGAAAAATCTCATTAGTATTTTACAAATTGGAAATTTTTGTCCCCCAAAATTGTAATAGAGGCTGTTGACTTAAACAATTATGCCAGCTTTACCTGTGCAAAAAGAAATGTCATTTATTCACTTTTCCATACATCTCATAAGCAATTTCCCTTAATAACTGTTAGGGAGGCCCTGTGTATAAATGGATTCTTACTATTCTCACTTGAATTTTGCAGTTTTAGTTAATTGTGCCCTGATTGAAAGCATAATCAAGACTGGGTAAAAAGCCCTTAGCCCTTTCCCTAGACCATGGAGCTTCCTAGTGAAGATGTTATAAGGTGTATTGTTATCCTTTGTGTCTAAAATCCCTCCGTAAGTGGTCCAGGGTGGGGCCCCGGAATTCAGCCCTCCGCTCTAAAGCAGACATTCCACCTGCTTTACAGGAGGAATGGTTCTGTGGCTCAAGCACATTTTTATGCTTCGGCCCATCTCCACAATCCTGTCCTACAATTTCATTAATCTACTGATAGGAAGTTACTCATCAGGTTTCTTTCCTTGGAAATTCTCTTGATGAGTCATGGGAATTAAGTCATAAAACATCTAATCATTGGCCTTGCAGCCAGTAAACCTTTAGACTTCTAATTTGGATTTGTAAACAGCAGGCACAATTCTTGGTATGGATGTATCTGTTCATTTCTCCTAGATCGAGCCCTGGGGGTAAAATTCTGGCTTCCTGGTGAGTTTCAACAACTGCAGGTTGTTTCCCAAAGTGGCTGTGAGGTTTTCCAGCCTCACCAGTAGTTCAGCAGGACTCCGTTGTCGTCACATATCTACTGGCATTTAGTCTGTCCTTAACGTCATAGTCATTCTAGCATGTGTATGATGATATATCCTGGGATTTGAACTTACACCTCCTGAATCATTGGTGTGCTTATCAGCTACTCTCCTTCCTTCTTTATGGAGGTAAAAGGTCTCTAGCCAAGCCATTTGCCAATGTTTTTATTTGCTTGTTTGTCTTCTTGTTGAGTCATAAAAGGGTTAAATTTATATACACCTCTAATTATAATCCCATATATTGTGAAAATATAATCATTTGAATTATATCAATGCATAAGCCAGGTGGTAGTGATGGACACCTTAAATTCCAGCAGAGGCAGACATATCTTTGTGAGTTTGAAGCTGACCTGGTTTACAAAGTGAGTTCTAAGACAGCCAGGGCTATACAGTGAAAACAAGTCTTAGAAAAC
This sequence comes from Rhynchomys soricoides, assembly GCA_019843965.1. Lineage (NCBI taxonomy): Eukaryota > Metazoa > Chordata > Mammalia > Rodentia > Muridae > Rhynchomys > Rhynchomys soricoides. The sequence continues at coordinate 1,896,390 of JADRCH010000277.1, forward strand.
ATATATATATATTAAATGTAAGATATATGTTAGATATTAGGTATATCTAACATATATATTAGATACAATCCTTTATCAGATCATAATCTTCATGTATGTTTCCAGGTTTGTTGTTTTTATTGGAATATTTTGAGAATGCATACTCTGCTGTTTGGTGGAGTGTTCTCCACATATCCGCTGGATCCAGTTTGTTGATGGGTTGCTCAACTTTATCCTTTGTCCTAACTGATTTCCCAACTTCCGGGTCTGCCCATGCTTGGTAGAGGGAGTGTGGAAGGGAGTCTCGAAGTGCAGTGGTGTCTCTTTCTCCGTGCTCTTCTGGCATCTGGGGAAATATACACTAGGATTGTCACGCTTTCTTCAGGAGCTGACAGAGATCATCGACTCTGATGTCACATTCTGACTGAAAGGAAGATGTCTTTCTTCTTGGTCCTTCCACTCGGGTCTGAGTCTTTATGTTTAAAGTGGGGTTTGGGAGGCTGGGGAGATGTGCATTTGGTAAAGTAATGCAGACCTGAGTTTAATCCCCAGAACCAAGGTGAAAAGACTGATGAGGTAACCTGTGCCTGTAATCCCAGCTCTGGGGAGACAGATACGCAGATCCTGGGCTTGCAGGACAGCCAGCTTATCCTAATTGGTAAACTCCAAGACCCACTGAGACCCTGTCTCAAAAATATGATGAACAGCTCCCAAGAAGGGATACCCTTGGTTGATTTCTGGCCTCCAGTTGTACATGCAGTTGCACATATATATATACATGTAAACACCCGCCACACACACATGCACATGTATGTATACACACATATATGAGCACGCACACACACACACACACCGTGGTATGTATGTATGTATGTATGTACACGTGTGCATATACACTAAATAAATAAATATAATGAAAAATATATGAATTCAATGCATCTCTGTAAAAGCATGCCAGATATTCTGATGTGCAATCTTTGGGTGATCATATTTAGACAAACACTACCTGAAAACATAGCTAACATGTGCAAATAAATATGAATACATAGAATCTGTATTATATATGTAGAATATAGACATAATCAAGTTATATATAAATACATAATTCAGTTTGTCTATTTTAATCTAATCCAGTTTTAAATGCCCACAGGGATTTTCTTTCTAAGGTACACATTTGAGATCTGTTCAAGTGTGTAGCCTCTGTTCAAGGTTTTGGTTTTGTGTGGGGAGTGGCTACACACTTGTCTATGTCAAATGAGTAGAATCCTGTGAAGAAAGTGCCAGAGCACGGCAGAGGCAGGCCTTTGCTGTTCGATAACTCCAGAGAGCATCCTCCCCACTGGATTCCACACTGTATTGCTACCTCTTCCCATTGTACTGTGGGTTTCTGTTGCTTTGATTAAACACCAGAACCAAAAGCAACTTGGGGAGGAAAGGGTTTATTTCATCTTACACTGGGGGGAAGCCAGGACAGAAACTCAAGCAAGGTGGGAACTTGGAGGCAGGGAGTGAAGCAAAAGCTGTAAAGGAAGGCTTGCTTTCTTACACAAGCCAGGACAGTCTATCCAAAGGCTGGCCCCACCCACAGTGATCTGCGTCTTCCTACATCAGTCATTAATCAAGACCATGCCCCACAGACTTCCCCACAGGCCAGTCTTGTGGAGGCGGCATCTCAATTTCCTCTTCCCATACAGGTCTAGGTGTCAAGCTGACAAAAAAGAAACGACAACAACAAAAAAATCAGCTCTCTATTTCCACTTTCTTTGCTATAAAATGAGGATTTCGGTAAACACCATCAAAACATTTTAAAGTTTAACAAGTGCTGTAATGATAGAGTAATAAATATCATGCATGACTTCTAACACTGTTTATGACCACAGGAGCTGTGATGTCGCCTTAGATGTATGTTATCAACACTTTGGTTCCACTTCAACAGAACTTTTCTGCCAGAAGCATTCTGTTTTCCAAGCTTCTCTCCATGTTCACGTGAATGATCTAATTTGTATAGAACATCACATGTCGTACATTAATATATCTTTTATTGCTTACTTCTTCAGGATTGAGCGGCTGGCTAAGGTTATAATGGAAGACATAGGCTACCACGATATTCTGGTCCTGTGTGTACTGAAAGGAGGTTACAAGTTCTGTGCTGATCTTGTAGAGCACCTCAAGAACATCAGCCGGAATTCAGATCGGTTTGTCTCTATGAAGGTTGACTTCATCAGACTAAAAAGTTACAAGGTAAGTTGCTACGTGTTCTATTGTTATTGTGTAGTTGTCAGAACTCACAATTCTCAACACTAAAATGAAAATGAGAGTGTAGTTTTGTTGTTGTCGTTGTTTTTTTAAAATGGAGTTTCTCTGTGTAGTCCTGGCTATCTTAGAATTTACACTATAGACCTGACTGGCCTTGAACTCAGAGATCTGCCTGCCTTGGCCTCATGAGTGCTGGGACTAAAGCCATGTTCCACCACGCCCAGTTTATGTAGAGAATACAATAAGTATAAGAATTTAGATAATACGCTTCTGTTTTTACATGTACGGAAAGACTCTTTGGGAGTGATTTCTGCATTTGTTTGTAGAATGAAGCTGATGAGTGTGATTGGTGTGAAGAAAATCCGCTGGAGGGTCGTGTGCTTTGTGCTGAGTGTATTCTTGGTCCTGGAGTCCCATGGGAGGGAATCCAAGCCAGTGGGGAGACCTGGTTCTCTGTGGTCATTACCTGAGGTGGAGAAGGAAAGCCTGGAGCAGATGTCAATGTGAGGAGGCCAGACCAGGATCTTCCACAGAAAGCCTTCCACCAACTTATGATGGCTTCCTGGCCACCTCTGGCTGGAATTGATCCCAGTGGTTTTCCAAACACATTCTTCAATTTATCTTCTCTTTTGGCCATATTGTTAACTTATATTTAATGACCAATTAATTCAAAACTAGTGTACTGTTCATTAAGAAACTCCATTGGTCAAAACCGTGATGGTATTTTCATTGACCAAACTAACTTGGCACATTTGAGTTCGATCGCCAGTCTCAACTGACTTCCTATTGGTACATATCCACACCAGCACAAATGTAATGGCAGAAACCAACACGGGTTTACTTATGGACAGTTTCTTGGGTTAGAAATCTGAATGTGTTTATAGCTAGCTCTCAATATTTTCTGGCTGGATTTTGATCCTGAGGTTCAGGATCCTTTTCCAAGAACTTCAACTGTGGTGGAAAGTCAGTTTCCATGTTCTTACTGCAGAACCTGACTTCCATTCCTCCAGCCATCAGGTCTTCCTTCACCACAGGGGCCCCTCCAAGGTCAATTCACAGTTTCCTTCACACCAGATGGGAGGCTGTCCATTCAGCAAGGACCCTACCCTTCTTCTAATCACTGAAGTGATTAGGTCTTGTTCACCCAGTTAGCTGACTGGACATATAACCTGGGTAGGGAATTCTGGCCACATTTCTGAGTTCCATTCACACTCAAGTGAGTAGGATTGTTCAGGACATGTGTACCAGGAATATGGATTATGTCAGTTAAGGTCGTTAGTGTTGTGTAAAACACCATAACCAGAAGCAACTAGGAGAGGAAAGCATTTATTTCACCTCACAATTCTCCATCACTGAGGGGAGTCAGGGAAGGAACTCATGCAGGAACACCGAGGTAGGAATTTAAGCAGAGCTGTGGAAGAATGCTGTTGAGTGGCTTGCTTGATGTGGCAGTGGTAGGCATGGCACTGCCCACAGTGAGCTAGACTCACCCACATCAGTCACCGATAAAAACCAAAAAAAAAACCCAAAATAATAACATTAACAGATTTGCCTACAGGCCAATCAGAAAGGCATTTCCTGAGTAGAGCATCTCTCTTCCAAATTGGCTCTAGATTGTGTCAGGTTGATATAAAGATAGTCAGCACAGCCATCTTGAGGATATGCTTGGAATTCTGCCTACAGTTTCCATGTGACACTTTTCCAGTTACCTCTGGTCTAGGGCAGCTACAATTGGTTTATCTTTTCTTAAGATTCATCTTCAGGGTTCCTGAACCACCCAGGATGGATGAACCAACCAGGATGGAGCTGCTTTTGTTTCCATGTGGGGCATCCCCACCTGGTTGATGGGTTCAGTGTTCTCTCTCTCTCTCTCTCTCTCTCTCTCTCTCTCTCACACACACACACACACACACACATATTTATTTGTTTTACGTAAGTACACTGTCTTCACTGTCTTCAGACACACCAGAAGAGGTCATCACATTATAGATGGTTGTGAGCTATTATGTGGTTGCTGAGAACTGAACTCAAGACCTCTGGAAGAGCAGTCAGTGAGTGCTCTTAACTACTGAGCCATCTCTCTGGCCCTCTGTGTTCTTTTATTTACATGAGTACACTGCAGCTGTCTTCAGCGGACACACACTAGAAGAGGTCATCAGATCCCATTACAGATGGTTGTGAGCCACCATGTGGTTGCTGGGAATTGAACTCAGGACCTCTGGAAGAGCAGCCGGTGCTCTTACCTACTGAGCCATCTCTCTGGCCCTCTGTTCTTTTGAAAGCTTCCCCTTTGCCTTTCCTTTTGCCTTGGGTTGAGTAGCTTTCCTTCCATCTTAACAAGATGTTCATAATTCCCTTGGCTCTGGTCTTTATTGTATTGTCCTAGCACATTTAAAAAATCCTATCTAAAATCTTTTAAGGGTAAAAAAAAAAAAAGTGTGCTCAATTTGTTGAGGTTCAATTTATATGCAAAATCCTCATCCCTTCTCATTTACTAGGTTCCAACATCTCTCACTGTAAGAAGCTGCCATCCATGGTTCCTTTTGTTCTGTGTACTAACCCTGTCTCTCGAACCCCAGGGCCTGGAAACTACATTCGGTCTCCTGAGAGTTCTCTTCCCAGCCCCTTTCATATATGTGCCTAACAGTCTGCGCCTAATGGTTTGCCTTTTTAAAGTTTGTTTTTTCAAAGGTAGTCAGCACATCCTTCATTTTTCTCTATTATCATTCTGTTTTGATTTACATCCATACATGCTTTTATGATCTTTGTTTCCTTCTTCCTGTTTGCCTTTTTCTTGGTTTCGTAAGACAGAGATTTAGTTCATCAGTTTGGGATCTGTCTTGCTGTACACTATAAACACAAAATGTTGTAAGGTCTCCCTTAAGAATATTTTTGGCTGCATCTTGTAAATTTTGATATGCTGCATTGACGTTCAAACTTTTTTTCTAGTTCTGGTTGCAGCTTCCTCTTTCTTTTTCCTTTGCTCCTTTAATTTTTTCTTCTTTAAATGCACCACAGGATGGCCTGGGAGTCCAGCCCTTCTTGCTTCCACTTTTCAGCATGCCCTACCTCTGTGTGCCACCGGGACCAGCAGGACTCTTTCATTTGTTGGTCCTTTTCTGTTTTTCACCACCTGCAGGAGGTTTCTAGAGACTTTTCTATTATTTCTGGTTCCATTCTGCTGTAGAAACGGGACTTTGTAAGAGTTCTGTCCCTTTGGATTTTCTGAGGCGTGGTCTACTGTCTTGTTCAAACCAACAGCACTGTGCTTCTCTCCTCTTCAACTGCGCTGTGCTTTGTCTAACACGCCGGAGCCTTTTCACGGTCTAGCTCTTTCAACATCCGCACCTCAGCCTCTCATCTAGAGGCGTACATCCCAACACTTAAATGCCGTGCTAATCTCCCCCCCCCCCCCCAGCTAACCCATGCTTCTGTGCTGCCAGGACAGGAAAAATGTATTCATTTCAAAAACAGAGGCACTGTGTTCATTAGCACCACATCTAGGCAGATGATTATAAATTGCCATGGTGTTTCCTGGGTGTGGGGATGCTGCAGCTCTTACCCAGGGCTCCCAGGGAGGAGGACGGCAGCAAGTGACATCATCTCTTCACTGCTGTCTCCAGTCTCACTCATTGAGTATCCTTGTTTCCAGCCTGCACCTGAAGTCCTTTCAAACTCAATTGTGATGTCTCTGCCCTCTAAGCCAAATATTTCTCCCCTTGTCTATCACCCAGGTAACACAGATTATCTCCTGAGCAATTACCTCATATAACAATCTGCCTGCTCACTCAGGCAGGACATCCCTCTGATTAAATGGCATCCAAGATAGATGGGAAACCCGTAGTCATAGTCTGGCCTATGGCATGAGCAATTCTCCACCCATGGCGCACACACGCTGTTCCTATTCAGAGATGCCTTAGTTGCTAGGTCAGTTGCTAGAACTGGCCATCCCTTTACAAAATGGAGCTCTTTCAGCATACCTGGGGGCAGAGGCTAATAAAAAGCAAAGCAAACAAAACAAAGTCTGTCCAATGGGGAGGGCGGACTAGCTCGTGTTCCTGAGAGCATCTGTGCTTCTTCATTCCTGAAGAATTCATGGGCTCACACATCTGGAAAACATCTCTGTGATAACTTGCTTCTGGCATGTACTCCCACAGCTCATGCTTAGATGGTTTTTCCCCAGCTGGCAATACTAGTCTGGGAGGCTGTGGGCCCTTGCTGAGAAAAGTAGGCCACTGGGGTTGGGGTCAACGGTTTGAAGATTGTAGTCTGGGCCTAGCACCTGCCTTGCTCTCTCTGCTTCCTGGTTTGCTGTGATGGGAGCAGCCTGCACCACATGCTGCAGCTGATCTGCTCCTCTGTGCCTTGGGGACTGAAACCATGAGCGGAAATACATCTATCCTCGTATGCTTCTGTCAAGTATTGTGGTCGTAAAGATAACAACCCCCCACTGTCGCGAATCGGGATGGTTGAGGACAGAGGCGAGAAGGAAGCCTCGGACTTGGAGGTCAGGTTGCAATAATTTATTCGCTCATAAATAGAGACAATAAATAGAGAAATGGGATCGCATTCACTCAAGCATTCATACTTCACTAACCTCGGGTCTGGCCCGATGTGGTCCTACGGCAGTGCGTCAGATAAGGTTCGCAACGTGCCCTTCTACTTCTCGATTCATCTGGAACTCGGTCCGCCGCAGGGCTCGTCTCACAGGCTCGTCTCGACCAGCATCTGGGTCAGTGGACTCGGACCTCAGAGTGACAGCATCTCCGTTGGACTCCGGGAGTGAGTGAGTTGCGGTGGCCAGACCAGGGTACTTAAGCTGCTCTTAGCCAATCATATTTAGGGGTGTTTGCTTTAGCTCATACATTGCTTTATCTGGCATTCACTCCACTTCATCCTTATCGCTCTCACATACATTTCGAACATATGCTGTTTCTGTAATTTATATTGTTTGCATTTTATTCCTCACACCTACTGTGTTGATCTCTCTGAAAATGCCCTCACCGGACGCTCACAAATATGTCTCTCTTAGGTAATTCTAAATCCTAGTAAGATGAAAATCAGAACCAGCCATCACACCTTCTACCCTGGTATCTGATGTACACTAAGATAAATTATGTGTGACACTGAATGACATTGACAATTCTGTACCCTTGCCTTTCTCCCCGTTCGGAGCCCTGGGAAGGAGGCATTTCCACCTGTATCCTAGGAAAACAATGATACTATTCTGAAGAAAACAGGAGGAGAGTTTATTTCTCTCTGAGGTTGCATCTAACCTTGTCCCAGCCCTCAGCCGCCATAGGTTCTGTCAAGGATATTCTGCCCAAGCCTGCCTCCTTAGACCTCCCTGTGGGACAGACTAAATTTCTCAGGGCTCTAGGCTGTCTGACTCGTCTTTGTTCTTATGTTAAACTTTACCTAGACGTGAAGTGAATTTGCATGAAGGGTGGCAATCTAGAGACTGGTTGCTTAGAAATTAGCATGAGGCTGGTGTATTAAAGGCGTGTTGAATATTCCGTTCTTTTATGGAAGGAGGGGCCCTGACAACCTCAACCCTCCTTCCTCCCTTACTCCAGTCCTTCCATTACCCTCTGACTCTTCCTGTCTCTCAGCTGATTCTCCGTCAGTACTAGCTAGTAGTCATATCTCATTTAACCCGTTCTGAAATCCTGCTAAGGGTCTCTCCCTTCTTTCAGGCAGGGCTCAACTAAGTCACAGAACGCTACGCAAGCCAGCAAGCATCAGAAACTTATAATCCGACCCCAACTCTCCCTCAAGCCTCTGTCCATTGTAGTATGCAGACAACTCTCATAGAATTCCCCAGGGTTTTCCCAGAACACTTTATAAGATCATGGTTATCTTTTCTTCTTAAAATACACACAAGAGGAATACAAAGTTTGTGTGCATAAGTATCACTATACAACAATTTGCTTCTGAGAAGCATTCAAATCTGAAAATCTTGGATGAAAGAAAAGAAATTGCATAGATGGCATCCCATATGCACACACGTGGCCATGCTCGGTAGCTCGTCCTGTAATAGTGACAAATTTATCTTACTATTCAGTGTTTATTTTATTTTATTTTAGTGAGAAATCAAACCTCTCCTAAGAGTTTTCTTGCCTGTGGGCGAACACTCAGCCACCAGAACCCAAAGGCACGCCATGTCTTGCAACCATTTATTTTCTTCTACTACTTCATATAGTTAAAAGCTTAACATATTTTCTTTTTCTTAGACTCCAACCCGTGTGCATTCACGGGTAGAATTTGACTCTAGCAATTTTATGGAGTACTGTGAATAACTCAGAAGTCCTCCTCTTACAGCCCCTGACAGTGCTAGGGGAAAGAGACTCTGAAGAGCATTTCACGAGCTCAGTGGTGCTCACAGAGCATCGAGGAGTATTCAGGGGTCGGCATGAGGTCAGAATGTTAAACATCGGCAGAAGCGAGTGAGGCTGGAGTAAAAGAGCTTCTGCTGTCTGGTTTTAACACTCATGCAGAGGCAGATGAGCAAGTCCTATATTCAGATAAAATTGGAAGCTGGATCAATCCACCCCATCCCAACCCCACCACCACCCCATGCCCTGTCCCACCCCTCACCCCACCCCCGCTGGTAATCCAGGGTCCCCAAAGCAGCCTTCCTATCCTTCATGAAAAACTCAACTTCCAGAAATAGGAGACCCAAAAATCTAGTTTATTTGTCTATAACCGCAGGAGAGTGGACTATTTCCTGCATAATATTTTGGTGTGTGTGGTGCTAGGGATCAAACCTCAGTTCTCACAAATGCTAGGCAAGCACTCTAGCACACAGTCAGCCTCTTGTGAGATTTTTAAACACAAATCTGCACAGCACAGCTTGGAATTTTAGCTTAACTCACCTCTGTAGTCCCAGGAACTTCATTCTAAGACCTGGGTTTTAAATTTGATCTCAGGCCGTCATGTCCTCATGGTGCCTGATAAAAGCCAGTTCAAACCTGTCTGCAGGGAGTACCCCATTTGAGGGAGGATTCCTAAAATAAACTCTCATTTAACCTCAATGCAAGGTTTGGGTGGGAAGGCTTTTGTGGTATCTGTTCTTAGGACTTTGGCGGACAAATAGATGTGCAAGTATTTGCAGGCGAATGTTGTTGGGTGCCAGTGATGGATTTTCAGCCAGCCAGCTTTCTTGCACAAGGATGGGGTATTTGTTCAACTTTCTGGTTTTCTTCCTAAAAGTCCTAATTTCATCAACATACATGTAAGCCAGTGTGAGGATGTAATACTCCTGCAGGTTGCTGTTTCATCAATTTCATTAGCTTACCTGTGGGCACAGAAAATACTCAAGCTTCAAGACTTTGCAGCTCAAGAAGGATGCTATTTTAAACAGGCTAGAATCCCCCTACATCTGCACACCTCTCCCTTCCCACTGGTTCCTTGAATGTGCTGTACTTTGTATTAATTCATAATTCTTGTGTGAAGGCACCACAAGAGGAAGAAAAAATGAGAGGTTAGACACAACCCAGAATGTAACCAGAGGAGGTCTGTGAGATTAACCACACAGGGCTGTGAGCCTCTGGGAAGCTGGCAGCAGTGTTAAAGAGGAACTCTGAAGCTAAGACTGGCCACAGACCTGTTCCCAGGAAGGTAGAGAAATGCTAACATCTGTTTTGTTCTGTTTCCCTTTCTCCTTGTGACAGCTGAGAACTAACGTTTAAATGATCCTTGGCTATCCATGCTGGTGAGCGTTGAGCAGGTTGGATAAACCAAAGACAGCCTCTGCTCCAATTGTTAGGGGACCCATCTAAAGACAAGCTGAGCATCTGCTACAAATGTGGGGGGGGGGGTCTACATTCAGCCCCTGCATGCTCTTTTGTTGGTGGTTCAGTCTCTGTGAGTAATTCTAACACGCATTGAAATGTTGAGGATTCGTAACTTTCGCAGACAAGAATTATTTAACTTTGTTAATTAATTTAATACTCCCTAGCCCCATAGTTTACAAATTGTCAGTCTGTCCAGCATTTTTTTTTTCTCCACATCAATAGAAAGAGAAGTGAAAAAGACAGTGACGTATGAGAAAATCATGTCGTAAATGCAGGAAGATGGCCAGTGAGGATAAGGGCTTCACAAACCTCCAGGGCCTGCAGCTCACACCACAGCTAGAAGCCATAGCTAGAAGCCACAACAATCCTGCCTCAGGCTTCTGGTGCCTCTGTTGCAGGGACCAGAGAGTGCAGGGAGACCCTTTCTGCAAACCTCTATCTCCAATAAAAAAACCTTATATTACAATTTGTAACAGTAGCAAAATTACAGTTATGAAGTAGCAACATACTTTTATGATTGGAGGTCACAATAACATGAGGAACTGAGTTAAATGGTCACAGTGTTAGGAAGGCTGAGAACCACTGGTCTAGAGGGACATATTGGACACATGACACCTAGAAGGTTCCTGCTGAAAAACTGGAGTAGGCCAGGCACTGCCTTTAATCCCAGCACTCGGGAGGCAGAGGCAGGAGGATCTCTGAGTTCAGAGCCAGCCTGGTCTACAGAGTGAATTCCAGGACAGCCTGGGCTACACAGAAATGCTGTCTCGAAAAGCAAAACAAAACAAACAAACAGAACTATAATGGGCTGCCCTGCCCTGCCAGCCTGTCTCTAGTTGTGTGGAGAGCATATTACACTGAGGACAGTTAAGAGGCTATGATACACTTCCAAAAGCATATATAAGGGCCAGGCTTGAGTCCTGCACTCCCCTTGCCCACAAAATCAAAACAGCCAACTATGAAATCTAAGGAATAAAAAGGTATGATGCTGTCCATTTTCTCTCCCCATGTTATAAATGTTAAGATTAAAATTTGACTTTAAATTGATTAACTAATTAATGAATTTGTGGTAGTACCGGCAATCCAGATCAGGGCCAGCAAGGCAAGTGCTCTGCCTCTGAGCTGCTTCCTCAGCTCTGACAATGGCTTTTGAACCCATTCCTACCTACCTCAGAACCCACATCTCTTAAGAAGTGACTTTTCTCCTATTGTTTCTTTTAATCACCTGTGACATGTTACACTGCTTGACTGTAGAGGGAACACATCTTAGTTTCTGTCTCTATTTAAGGCAAAATCAACTCACTTGTAGTAAAATCAGTTTCTCAAAAGGTGGTTTTGTTTCACCCTCCTATGGATCTAGGGATTTAACCCAGGGGCTAGTACCTGCTAGGCAAACACCTTTTTATTCCTGTGATAAACACTGTGACTGAAAGCAGCTTGGGAAGGAACAGATTTATTTCATCTTAGAACTGATATGATTAATGGCTTGCCCAGGGCGCTTTCTTGTACTACATAGGACCACCTTCCATGCCTGTCACTATCCGTAGTGAGCTTGCCCCCCACCCCCCATGAATGGCTCACCAAGAAGACGCAGCACAGACTTCCCACACCAGTTTGATAAAGGCATTTCTCAGTTGACTTCTTCCAGATGACTGTAGCTCATGCCCAGCTGGCACAACAGCAACCAGGTCGGTCACATCCTATATATAGATCAGTTTGACCAAAAGATGATACTCTGTAGCATTCTTAAAAGTTAGAATTGTTAATAATTTTAGATTAGTGGACATGATTTGAAAACTTGATATAATTCAGCATTTGTTTCTTTTATTGGATGAAAGTAAACTCATGTCAGAGGCGAATGAGCCCAGGCTTCTCCAGAAGTACTCAGTTCTCTTTATTATTAGCTACTTTCTTAGTTTTCTTGTTATATGAGAACAAATCTACAAAGAAAATGATCTCCTGTGTTTCTTAAGATAACCCTCTAGGACTGGAGAGATGGCTCAGCAGTTAAGAGCACTTGATGTTCTTTCAGGGAACCTGGCTTCAATTCCCAGCACCCACATGGCAACTTACAACCATATGTAATTACAGTCTCAGGGACTTTAACACCTTTTTCTGGCCTCTGTGGGCACAAAGCACACACATGGCATATAGATGTACATATAGACAAAACACTCATACACATAAATAATAAAATGAAAGACAGTCCTTTAGTGTAATGACTGAGTTAAATGTATCCAAAATTATGATTTATTTCTATCTCCAAGTATGATCATACGTGTTTTCGAAACATTAACTCTTTTTTTTTTTTTTTCTGTTTTTCGAGACAGGGTTTCTCTGTGTAGCCTTGGCTGTCCTGGAACTCACTGTGTAGACCAGGCTGGCCAAGAACTCAGAAATCTGCCTGCCTCTGCCTCCCAAGTGCTGGGATTAAAGGCGTGCACCAGCACTGCCCAGCTTGAAACATTAACTCTTAAGTATGGGCCACAGTCTGATGAATTAGACAACTACTACTACCCCCATTTCACAAAGGAGGACAATGAAGCAAGGTGTTTTATTTTAAAAAGCCCCATTATCACAAAGTTTGTTGGGAAAGAAACCAAGATGCAAAATTAAGCTATCTGACCCAGACTCAAGGTCTAACAGCCTCTCTAGTCTGCTTCTCATGACCTTGGCTCACTATGGGAATAATCTTGATTTTTTTCTGGGTTTTCCCTTATTTGGGGAACCAGTGAGGCTGGTCTTCAAGCTTCCTTTTCTATGAAAGATTTATGAAATTTATGTCATTTTTAAAGTCCTCACATGTCTTATGAAAATGACTGGTTGCCCCCTTCTATTGGCTTTGCATTCTCCATTAAAATGACATGAATATGTACATAAAGCCTCAGATGACACACTGAACAGGAAGGAGATAGCAAGGCCAAAGATAGTGAGCCTAATGGTGTTGGAGGTAAGTGTCTGGGCAAAACGCTCTAGAGAAGAGCAATTGTGGCCTTGAGAGAGTTGGCGCTCCAAAGATTGCAGGCACAGCAGACATGGGCAATATCATAGTACAATCCACTTGTATACCTTGGTCCTTGATGTCACTTCTACTGACCCACACTTGCCTCCCCTCAAATCCAGTCATCCACTGCTGCAGGAGACTGAAGACTAATTTTTCAGAAAGAAAAAAACAATGAAAAAATTGTTCAAAGCATGGCTATGAAGTAGAGTAGAAGTCTGAAGAGCTTTGGTTACAGTCTCTTCATGAGGCTCTGAGCACTCAAGTGTCCTGCCCAAGCGGCCAGTCATATTACCACTGTCTGACCGCACAGGTACCAGGAATGGACAGTGGCTGTTCTTTGCAGAAACTGCATTTGAAGAAAGGACCTCTACATACCACACCGGAATTCCACACCTGAAAAAGATCTCTCCTAGGGGAGTCTTCTAATAGGTCATTGCCCTCTGCTCCCCAGGAGGCATACACCCCTTTCCAGTAAACTAGGCTGGTAGCTCATGTTAAACTCTGAAAAGGCAGACAAGGAGAAACACCACACAACCAAACAAAATAAAAACAACAATTAAAAAGGGATGCTCAAGAAAAGAAAACCCTTACTTTTGCTTACCTTCTTGCAATCTCAAGGACATGTCCATAGTTCTGTGAAGTCAATTAAAAATGAAGTGACATCTTCTAAGAAATAGAGTTTCCCTTTCACAATCTAGTATTTCTTAAACTAAGATACCTTTAAACCACACATAGTGGTATCTGTAATCCCAACACATAGGAGGCTGGGACTGGAGGACTGTGAGTTCAAGCTTGGGCTCTTATATAATAAGACTTGTAAAACCAAGGGCTAAGATGTTAGTCACAGAAAGCTTGGTGAGCATGTATAACTCTCTGAGTATGAGCCATAGAACTGTGATCAATGGGTAGATAGATAGATAGATAGACAGACAGACAGACAGACAGACAGATGGATACCTTGGTCAGTATTTTTAGTATGATAGTGCTGATTGAGTTTGTTACATGTTCAGCTAGATTTTTAAGTACTGCTTCAGAGGCTACTGTAACCAAAGTACTGCCTTAAGTGCTTTTATAAACTCATCCCTGCTAGAGCACATTCTAAAGACGCTAACAGATTCATATTTGTAGAGCACAACAGAAACAAAAGAAAATGTCCAAATATTATCCATTTGCAAAGTATCCATTTGCAATATCCATTAAGCAAAATCAAGACTAACATGCCAAGAGAACACAAACCAAAGGATTTGTTTCTGCAATTAAAAGTACACACGCTTCAGTGGCTGCCCCTGATCAACAACCATTCCTACCCTCCACATTCCCCTGCCTCCATCACAGAGACGGCCAACACCAGCACTTTGCTTTCCCAGGATCCTTTGTACTAAGATATGGGCTTTTGCCATGGGGAAGGGACACACACTGAGAATCTTCACAGAGGAGAGAGTTTGCTTCCCCAGTTAAAAAGAAAAATACACTAGTGGATGAAATATCTCTCTGTGGAGAAAGATATTACTTTAAATGAACCCTGCAGTTGTGGTAACTTTCTTGAGACCATGAGATGATCAAGTAAAAAGGCATAGCTAATGACTGAAGGTGGCAGGGGGGAGGAGATGAAGCTTGGGTCTTCAATGGCACCAGTGAGCCAGGGCCTTATTGGCTAATGGGAAAAATTTTAAATATATGAGATGTGGGCCATAAGGGATGATCTTCAAGTTTAGATGGCAAAACAGAGCCTTGCAGAAAAGAGAGAAACTGTTGCCAGGGTTCCAGTGGGCACAGTGGTGGGTAACCTGTTCTCTCCACACATAGTTACATTGAGTATCTTTTTTTATTCTGTGAGACAAGGTTTTAGGGAGTGAACAAAATGGATGCCTTGACATTTGGGACTTCACAACTTTTGGGGCAGAACACATGAGAATTAGAAATAAAATGGAAGATATGAAATATATCAGTGATAGTACTAGGAAGAAAACTGAAGTGGGTCACAGAGATAAGATGGACTCAAAGGAAGTGAGGGCCAGAGGTCAGGGTAGCCAGCTGCTAACCACAGGCCGTTGAAGCAGCGACTTGAAGGAAAGAAGAATGAACACAAATCATATGGACAGGGAAGTGAGTTATGGACAGCGGGTGCAGTGAGAGCAGAGGCCTTAGGTGGGGACATGTTTGACTCATTTGAAGAAAAGCAAAGGCAGCCAAAGGAAAGCCAACTGGATATTCTAGATGACTAAGAGGTAAACAGAGGTAAGATACTGTTGGGTCTGGCAGGCCATAGTATGGACTTAGCCTTTTGCTCTGAAAGGATGGGACATTTTTCTTGGGATTTGAGTACAGCAGCATGATCTGACTCACATTTTAAGGATTAAGTCAAAGTTCAAAGCAGGGATATGTTTGGGAATCCATTGCAGTGAGCGACAACGGTGTCTTGAGCCAGGACACTGACAGAAGAGCTGGTGAAAAGTGTTTGGATGACACCTAGCTCGTGGAGAAACAAAGCTATTACTGAGGAATTCAATACTGATAGACTCCAGGGTTGGGCCTGAGCAGAAATAGGGACTAGGTTGTCATTCACTTTCAAGGAGAAGAGGGAGCCAGGAGGTTGATTTCCACCTATTTGTTCTTTGTTATCCAAGTTGGGTAGGCAGCTAGATGGTTGAGTCAGGAGCCTGAGTAAGGTTACCATTTAAAAAGACGTCAAGTTTTGATAAAGAATGGATCCGCCAGGGGATGAGAGTACATATAGAAGAATTCTACATAGAAGAACAGAGTTTGGGTAGAAACTAGGAAGGCAGGATAGAACCAATGAAGAAGTATGAGAAGGAGCCTGCTTCAGGGACACATGCCCTGGGAATCAAGTAGAGAGGGGTTGTCCTTCACACACATACACACACACACACACACACACCCCTACACCAGATATACACAATTGGGATGCACCAATCAGGAAGACTGAAACCTCACCTGCAACTTCAGCACTTGGGAGACAGAGACAAGAGGATTGCAAGTTTGAGGTCAGCCCAGATTGCAAAGCAAAACTTTATGTCAAAAAACAAACAAACAAACAAAAATAGAAAAACATCAAAACAAACAGCAAACTAAGAAAAGAAGTTTGAGATCCAGCCACCAAGATTATGAAGATGAACGCGTTGTTGGCACTGATAAACCATGATGTGCACAACAATGCATCCCAAGAGTCAGTTCAAGCAGAGTCAGACTTGAGGGTAGCTCCATAGCTGCATCATGGCTCGTCTTTGGGAAGGGGGTCTGTCTTAGTTAGGGTCCTACTGCTGTGAAGAGACACCATGACCACAGCAACTCTTATAAAGGAGAACATTTCATTGGGGCTGGCTGACAGTTTCAGCGGTTTAGTCCATTGAAATCATAGCAGGAAACATGGCAGTGTGCAGGCAGACATGGTGCTGGAGAAGGAGGTGAGAGTTCTACATGAGGATCCACAGGAAGCAGGAAGGGAACTGGCTGGAGCTTCTGAGACTTCAAAACCCACCCCCAAGTGACAGACCTCCTCCAACAAAGCCACACCTTCTCCAACAGGGCCACACATCCAACTAGTGCTACTCCCTGTGGGATTATAGGGACCATTTTTATTCAAACCACCAGAGTCACTGAAAGGAGAATGAGAAACTCTGTTATGGTGATTTCCATTGAGCAGATATGAGAAGCCTTTGTCTGTGTAGAAACCTTGCTGAGAGAAGCCAGATTGATTTCCCTGTCCAACTGTCCAGAAGCCTTTGAAGAAAGGCAAGCAGAACACAAAGCAAGATGGAAACCGTACACACAATGAAGAATAAAGAGATGGCTCAACGGTTAAGAGCACTGGCTGCTCTTCCAGAGGTCAGGAGTTCAAATCCCAGCACCCACGTGGTGGCCAACAACCACATACCTATAAAGACATCTGATGCCCTCTTCTGGCATGCAGGTGCACAAGCAGCAGAGCACTTGTATACATTAAATATAAATAAATAAGCAAGCAAGCAAGGCTAATGACATGATTTTCTTAGAAGAACGAAGAAGAAGAAGAAGAAGAAGAAGAAGAAGAAGAAGAAGAAGAAGAAGAAGAAG
>JADRCH010000277.1:1913953-1976643 GCA_019843965.1 Rhynchomys soricoides
TGTGTGTGTGTGTGTGTGTGTGTGTGCAGTGAGATGACTCAAATGACAAAAGTGCTTGTCACTAAGCCCAACAACCTAAGTTCAATAGTTTCTGGTACCCACATAGTGAAAGAAGAGAACTGATTCCCACATGCACTCTGTAGCATGCTCACAAATGAACAAATAAAAATGTAATTTTTTTTTTAAGAAAAAGAAAAACATCATTGGTACAAATTTCAGTATTGCATACTGAAGTGGAAACTGGAGGGTTCTTTGGAAAGTGAGTTGGATGGTGTTTTGCTGGGGCAAACATGTGAAGGAACGTTTAGCTGAAGTGGACACAGGTGAAAGGCTAAGGCAGATTTGTGAAGGAACGTTTCGCTGAAGCAGACACAGGAGAGAGGATGTTCTGCTAAAGCAAGCACAGGAAAGGACACGTGATGAAGGAGTCTTCGCTAACAACACGCATGTATTGGTCTGCCTTACACTGCGTAGTTGAGCTGCATTGGTCAGGATTCCATAAACAGAAACACATCAAAAAAACCTGGTGGTGTGCTGCAGTTCTTGCCGCTTTAGCGGACTCAGGCTGATTGTCAGAGTGATATCAGCTGAGACAGATGCATGTGCTGAGGCAAGACTGGTGGAGGACACGTGATGTTTGGAGGGTACAAATAGGACTTGACAGACAGTGACGGTGGCTGAGCTAGGCTTGCTTATGGAGCTAGCTGTGTAACACTTGTGGGTCTCACATCTTAACTGATTTTTGCTTCGCTGAGAAAGGCACAGCTAAGAACTTCTCCTGATGTTCTTTCTGGTCCCTCCTGCTGACTTGTGCCGAGGCTGTTCCTGCTAGGTTGTGGCACCGCCCTACCGGACTCTACCAACAGAATTGCTGATATTTCCATGAAGCATTTGCGAGTGGATCCGAGTTGCTGCTGCTGACTCCTGTGAATTCAACTGCTGATTTCCAGACAATGCAGATGGGAGAACCTTTCTAAACAGGTTCACTTCCTGTATTCTTTCCTTTTTCCTATCTCTGGTGGGCTAGAAGAGAGGTCAAAGCATTTAAGAACCATCATTAAAAGTGGGATTTGGAAAAATTAAAGTTATAGCATACTGTGTTTTGGTACCAAGTTACTAAATTCTTCTGATTGTGGTGTTCTCCCTAAATAAGGGCAATTGGGAGAATGAATCTCACAAGAAGATATTTATGAGTAATTAATTGGGTGCTACACGGAAGAGCCCAGATGCTATCTCATCCTAACTTGGGATCGATAAACAAAGCCATTATCATTGGTACTGGCTCAGAGTTAGGCCTGAGGGAGCATCATTTGCTTTATCATGTATGTAGCTGAGGAGGAAGCTGCAGCTGCAGTTTTATAAAATTCCCTGAAAGGCATTTCCATGTCCTGGACCTGATATGAAGTAGAACGGGTCTTATGGTCATATTTTCTTGATATATTCCTAAATAAATGTCACTGACTTCTCTGAAACTCTGCCCTTTAAACCAGCTCTGGAATTTGTAAGGTTAGGATGCTCCTGCACTCTTGGGAGGCTGGGGAGCAGTGAATACCTTGTAGCCTGAGGGTGTTGGCAGGCCAGGGTTTCCAGCTCCAAGTGGCCTCAGGCTCACCTTTGTTCTGTTTTGACTCTTGATCTCCTTGATTTTCACACTGAAATCCTGTATCCGTGAGGTTGTTGGTTTTGTTCTCTCTGGCTCATGGAATAGAAGGCAGATAGCAACCGCCTCAGGAAGAAGTTATTGAGATCACATCATGACTTTCTTTCTATTTTCACAGAAACCAAGACCAAATTGGAATCTTTCAGTAGAAATAGTCACATTCCTCATTCTTGAAGAAAATATTTAAAACTTTAGCAAGTAGGTTCAGTGTCCTGAAATGTTTACTTGGGGCTATTATTAACTTCATTTTCATATTTAAATATATGATTCTGAGTCCTGGACCAATGGATTATTTTTGTCTATCTGGCTTGAAACTTTAGAGCTGCAGAGCCCTTGAGCTGAGACGCCCAAGGAACTGTGTGGGTTTTGAATTTCAGTTTTTGTATTTCAGTTCATGGTCATTCAATTTATCAACATTAAAAAAATTCAAGACACATGGATATTTCCCAGAAGTCTAATAATTTCCCCAGGGGAAACATAAAATTTCATTAGTCTCTGAATTTAAAGATCTTCTAGCCCTTTTAAAAAAGAAAGCATGGAAGTACCGTTTCTAATGTTGAACTCAGGGAGGATTTGTTCATACCTCCTGAAGCCAGCTGCCTCCTTTGCTGACCTTCAGGAGCTGAGTTCTGGTCCCTGAGTTAGAGAAAAATGGATTCTGAAACTTGCTTTGGAATCATTGCCCTAGGGGGTTTAATTGAAGATGAAAATATATTCTAATGGAGGCATGCTAAGTCACTTGGGCAGACTTGGAAGGGCCATTTTTGGTTATTCCTAAGCCCCTGGATAAGAGGTTTTATACCTGGCTAACCTCTTGATTGTCATGATCGTAAGAGAATTGTACTTAACCTGTTATCTGAGCATAAAGAATTATGAGTTTAGTCCTGGCATAAGTTAAAGAGTTTGGAGCCATTGAAGTTATAATAACACCCAAGAGAGGAGTTTATAATTATTGAAAATCGCACAATTGATCATCTTAGAAACTGGATCAATACATGTGCAGTTATCTAAGGGATCAAGTGACAAGGATCAGTTAGCACAGTGTTCCCAGACGGTGCCACCTTCTCATCTCTAAGCTAAGTTGCGCCTGAGCCAACCAGGGATACTAACTGTCGACTGATCTGTTTCGGCAGTTGCTCTGCTAGGTGACTCTGCCTTGAAAGCTGGGCAGCATTTAAACCATATTGTTTCCTCCAAAAAATGCCTTGCATTTTGATGATAAATGGGAGGGAACATTTAGATGTCGTGTTTATATTTTACTTAGTGTAAAGACCGTGCTATACTATAGTGTCAAAATCTGCTTTCTAGACATAGTAAATGGAGTCGTCCCCACTGTTGTAATGACCTGGAGCTTTGAAATTGGTGAAGAGAAGCCTCCAGGATGAACTGTCTGTCTGTGGTTGCAGAGGATAGCAGTGACTCTATGTTCAGGAGGGGATGGACCACAGGACAGAGAAAGCGAAACCAGATACAAGGTTACTGTAGAGAGCTGGTGAGCCAGGATTGAAGGGTGTCAGAGGCTGAGAAGTGTGAGATTCTGTGGTGTCCGCTAGAATAAGGGCTGCCTGCGAGGAAACAGTGAGAGATAATGTCATAGTTTGGGGAACAGGAACAAATTGGACAAAATTATTACTAAAAAGATGGGTTAAAGGCCATGTATCCAAGTGCCTGTAATGCACTTATAACTTATTCAAAGGAGGACAAATAACTGAATGTTTTTAGTCGACCAAGAGTTGACTAGGCCCTCTCTCAAACAAAGACAGGTAAGTAGTAAGTGAGATTGTTAGCATCATTAGACGCGAAGGAGGGGATCGTGTCATTGGACATGGGTGGAGGGGGATAGTATCCTTCACACCCTCTAGGGTGACCACAATCCAGAAGGGAAGTAGAAACCATTGGTGGTGGGTCGGGAAGCTGGAACATGCTGATGTAAAACGGTCCAGCCAGTTTGAAAATCACTTTGTCAGTTTCTTATAAAGCAAACACACACTTAACATGACCCAGAGCCCTTCACCTGCACATTTATCTAAATAGGATGAGGACATATTTTCCACCAAGGCTGGTGTGCAAATGTTCATAACATAACTACTGTATTCATAATAACCCAAACTGGACTGTTCCAACTATCCAAGACAGTTGAAGGAGTAGACCGGAGAATATAAGATCACTCAGCAATTCTAAAGGAATACACTGCAGACGAGGAATGAGAGCCCTAGGATGCAGCTTGAAGGGGTCTCAGATGAACTGGATTCAGTACAAGAGCTGGATTCAAAAAGCTACTCGGCTACATTGAAATGAAATTCTAGGAAATAAAACAAACAGAGCAGAAAGCAGAATGCTAGGGAGAGCCAACAAGCAGAGAGCAAAGAGACACTTTAAAAAGCAAGCTGTCATATAATAAATGTTTTTGTTTCGGGGGAGATTTCTTCGGATTCTTTGAATTGAAGTTATAGGGCTGACAATAAAAATCTGTTCTATTTATAAAGGGGGGGGGCACCAGGAACTGCTTGGGCTGACAGTCTGCCTTGTCAGGATTGTGAGGAAGGACTTGTGGCTGAATGCATTTGTCATAACTCACTGGATGAAACACCAGTATTGATGTATGTAAATTTTGCCTCAAAGGAGCTGGGTTTTTTCCTTTTTGGTAAAACAATTCTAAATATTGCTGCATTTTATGTTTAAAGTCAACAAATTTTAATTGAGATTTGATAAAGAAGTATTCAGATATACCATGCTTAAGCATATATACATATATACATACATTATATACATATATACATATTACTCTCCAGGTATCTGCCTCCTCAGCTGTAAGGTACAGATCATAGTTACTGACTTGGGTTGTTTTTTAAATGCAGAGTCACGTGTAATAATGATTTTTGTTAATTGTTTAGAATATTAACTGCCTTCAATTCAGCTTTTTTCTTGTTTTTCACTTGCTTTTTGTTTGTTTGTTTTTGTTGTTGTAGTTGTTGTTTAAGACAGGGTTTCTCTGTGTAGTCCTAGCTGGCCTCGAACTCAGTCATCTGCCTGCATCTGCCTCTAGAGCACTGGAATTAAAGGCGTGCACCACCACTGCCTGGCAGTTCAGCTTTTATTTAGCACAATCCAGTGGTGCCTTGTTTTGTATTCCCTTGTAGTAAAATATAAGTGGGCTTGAATTACTTTGCGGGCTTGTAATTTGCATGCTGCAGTTCGTTTTAGCGTAGCTGGGTGGGTATGTAATTAGAGCAAAGTGCTGTATCCCACACTGACAGCCAGAAATGTGAGGGTTTTAGTTGCTTCGCTCTCTGCTCACACCGATGGCTTACACAGTTGTACTGTGTTTTCGTGTGCATATTATCTTAATTGCCACCAGACTCTTGACATGGGAATCACTATCTCTACTGCACACAGAGGAGATTTTAAAATATGTGAATTTTTTACTGACTTGATTGTGGTCAGCCAACTTGTAAACTGAAAATTATGACTTAGCAAGCTTTCAAAGCACTCTTTCCTCAACCTCTTCCCCAACTCCACCCCTCCTGTTTGTCCCACTACTCCTTAAAATACATGAGAGATAACATTTGCCTAGCATCCAGAAGACTCTGAGTGAGATCCCCAGAGACCCCACCCCTTGAATGTTAAGATTGTGATTGTTCTGAATCCTGAGCTGTTGTTCAGCTCACTGGACTAGGTTATGTAGTTCATAAGTTCTAGCTAGGAAGCCAGCATTGCCAGTCGTTACTGTCTATAGGCAGTAAGGAAGGGATTTGTGCTGCTATTTCAAGTCCATCACTTGCAGAGGAGCTAAGAGCTCCATGGACTTTGGATAAGAAGCAAGATGAAACAAAGCATTACTTTTCTGTATTAGAGAGTAAACTAGGGAACGCGAGCATGTGAAACCCAAATTTAGCACCAAGTGTAGCAGTATCAGCCTTTGGCTATTAGACGAAAGGAATTTGTTGTAGTTAGGGTTACTATTGAGATAAAGCACCGTGACTGAAAGCATTTGGGGATGAAAAGGTTTATTTGGCTTACACTTCCACGGCCCTGTTCATCTTTGAAGGAAATAAAGAGAAGGACTCAAACAGGGCACGAACCTGGTGCAGGAGCTGGTGCAGAGGCCATGGAGGGATGCTGCTTACTAGCTTGCTCCCCATGGCTTGCTCAGCCTACCTTATCATAGAACCCAGGACCACCAGCCCAAGGTGACCCCACTCACAATGGCCTGGGCCTCCCCCATCAATCACTAATTAACGAAATGTCCTACAGCCAGATCTTATGAAGGCATTTTTTTTTCAATTGAGGATCCCTCCTTTTAGATGACCCTAACCTCTGTTAAGTTGACATACATGGCCAGCACTGGACTCTTTCTGGTACAAAGGTGAAGGAATTAAAAAACATATGCACAGTATTTAAAAATGTTTCCATTTAGCTAGCATATGCTGGAAGTCTTGTAGACCCTGTGAGTCCAGGAGGAAAAATAAATCCCGCTCAATTTGTGGCCTCAGAAGGACTCCTAGCCTGGCAAGGCAAGCTAAAGCAACAACCGAAAATCCTGAACCCTGAGGTAAGAGTGATAGGCACCCTTGTAATAACGAGGCAATCTGCTGAGCACAATGATACATACCCTGGGGAGGCTGAGGCAAGAAGATCCCAAGTTCAAGGTTAGCTGGAGTTTAATTGTTTTTTCTAAGCAGACACTCAGCAGAAGCGAGGTAGATAATCCACTTTTCACTTACTGATATAACTGAAGCCAGACAGCCGGGTGCTTTGTCCTGGGTTGGCCCATCCCAGTATAGAAATAGAAATTTATGTTTAGGAGTCAGAGAAATCAGTGGATAAAGACCCCTGCAGCCTGATGACCTGAGTTTGATCCCAAAACCCATACAGTGGAAGGGGAGAGAGAAGACAGTTGCCAATTGCCATCTGATCCACATACACAGACACAAAAATAAATAAGATGTCATTTAAAAATAAAGTTTAAGGGGCTGGAGAGATGACTCAACAGTTAAGCGCACTGACTGCTCTTTCAGAGGTTCTGAGTTCATTCAATTCCCAGCAACCATGTGGTGGCTCACAACCATCTGTTATGGGTTCTGATGACTTCTTCTGGTGTGTCTGAAGACAGCTACTGTGTACTTTATATATAATAAATAAATAAAATCTAAAAAATTTAAAAAGAAAAAGAAAGTTTAAGAAAATTCACCCTCTTTCCCTAATACTGACCCTGGCAAAGCCTCTACCTTTTTTTCTCACGTTGGCTGAAATCGAAGGGGTCATTTTGAGAGGGGCCATGCTGTTTCCTGGCTTCCTACAGTCTCACTTACCAGGGTCAGAGCAGAAGTAGGTCTCAGATCCAGTGAAGGGCTCAGTGATACCTGCAAGTTTCCAGTGCTCAGCCCCTCAAGTCCTGGCCATGCTAGCAGTCCTCAGGAAAGGCGTTAGACCGGGCCACTCACTGATTTATTTCTTCTTGAATGAGATTGTGAAAATCATCAAAGAAAATCATCAAAACAATAAGCAATATTTTTACAGAAATGGTGCCTTGAAATGCAGTGTAGTGGTCTTCCAGTTCTTTACCAAGACAGAAGGCATGTTCGCTACATGTAGATCTACCAAGATGTACTGAAGACTGTCTTCTGAACCCAAGGAGGTGATAGTGCTCCGGGCCCTGGGGCCTTTGTATCTAGCAACACTGGGCATTTTTTCTTATAAAAGACCCCTTTCAACATTCATGTCAAATGTCTTGGATCATATCCTAGAAAGCAGTGCTGGCCTCGAGTGAAATTTTCCCACATTTAGTGTTCCAAACACTTGGTTGCTAGAAAAGTCTATGAAGAAATTTGACTGCAAGTCAAACTCCTAGGACAAAGGTCGTGACATTTTGTTGCCTGGCTCCAGAATGAAATGATCTTTTGTTCTGTGTGTTCTATATATACTGTGTTAGAAAGCTTTGCTTTGAAAGAACGTGACTTGTAGTTTTAGAGTCAAAAAAGGACAGAAAGCAATGAAAGGAAGTAGCTACTCTAAATATTTTTTATTGTTGGATATTGCATTTGGAAGGATGTGACTTTTTCACTGATGCTGATGAAGTTGCCCGGGACAGTCAAAAATCAGGTAAAGGGAAATAATCAAAACCAGTTATGCTACATATTGATAGGCACTATTTCTTTTATAGAGCTGATCTTGAAGTGATTCTAAATTTTGTGCCTTCATCCTGCAGAAGTAATTATTAATATGACTCACTGTATCTCCATCACCAATCTGAGTAATTTTCCATTTTTTATGCTCAGCTATACTCTCCCTTCTTTTCAGAGAAATGTAAGCAGGCCTCCTCATCTCCTGAGATAACATATACCTGACTATGTTTCAAAGAGAAAGAAAGAAGAACTAGAGGCAAAGCCAAGAACAATGTCAGGGGATGTCAGGATGTCTGATATCTCCATTATCTCTAATCTGCAGCCCCAGGTCTATTAGAGCCAAGGCCAGCCATGCTCAGATGGGAGCAAGCACACAGGCCTCAAGCCAGCCTTGGTATACGTGAGGAGACTTTGTTCAGCATGCAGGCTTTGTGGCTGATCTGTGGAATGAGTCTTGTAGCAACCTCAGTTTTTTATTTTCCCAATAAATCAAAATACATTAACTAGTCATGAATACCAAGGCTGTATATACCAGACAATTAAAGACAGCCTTCCCTACACTTTCTGTGGGATCTATAGTCTATGTATCAAAGGGGGCTATCGCTTATTCATACAAATAAAGAAATTAACTTATTCTATCTATGTGAAGAAATGTACATACCTGGGCATGCTATGTGAAGACTCAAGTGACTCTACACTTCAGTAATTCTTAGTTGTTCTTCATTGCATGTCAAGAGTCTCATAAGATGAGAGGACCTGGCCTCTGCTGACTTCAGAGAATGCCTGTCAGTCACAGTGTAACTGGTACCAGGATGAGGCCTTTCCTAAAGCATGGGAGAGGGTGATGGGAGGAACACAAGGGAAGAGCCATTGGCTAAGCCATGAATTGCAAAGATAATATGGCAGGTTTTCCTGAAGCTAACAGGAGAAGGGAAGTTATTGCTGAAAAGGCACTCTTCATACGACAGCTTCAGAAGCAGAAGGGAACTTGAAACTGGGACGGATGGAGCACTATGTGCCTAGGACATGACAGGACAGACTTCATGTGCCTGAGGGACAGGCTGAGTGTAGAGGGCCAGAAGCAAAGGAAGAACATTAAGTATTGATAACCTCTTAGTATCATAGGAAGTCTGTCTGATATAGACCTCTGGAGGCAGAAGAATCTAAGGATGCAAACGGTGCTTCCTTAAAGATTCTAATCAGGGTAAAATGAGATGTCTGTGCTCTTCCTTCAGATCTCTTCCTAAATGTCACCTGTTGGGCCTGATCTAAAGTAGTATTCTCTATCCTTGCTCCCTTTCAGCCTATGTTATTTTCTGAAGAATATATCAGTAATACATTTTGCCTGTATCTGTTAGTGGTATCTTCTGACTGTGAATCCATGAGACGGACACTTTGCTTTATTCACTTGAAATGTCCTGTCTCCAGATTCTAAGAGCATTTGCCCCATCACAGGACACTGTAAATATATTTTATGTTTCTAAAATATGGTTTATTTTAAAGCATGGCATTGTTTGCGTCTTAGTAAGCAAAGCCATGGCCTCATTATATGTCTGCTTTTGCAGAGTACGCCTTATGAACAGCAGATACAATGAAGCAGTATACAGTTAAAGCTGCTTGCCTTTGAAGCAAAGCTTCATGGGACTCCTGTCCCATGTATATCATGTCATGTGTATCCTCTGAGGAGTGATTTCCAGACTCATGTTTTGTCCTTTTGGAAGTCCTCAAAAAATATTTCCAAAACAAGTATTTTAAAAGTTGTTCCTTTGGCTTTGACACCTGTGCTCTCAGATGAAATCACACTAGTGATACTTTTTGCTTGGTTCACCGTGTTCACGCCGGCTACCTAAACGGAAGCAAAAAGGTCAGACATTGAGAAACAGTGGCTTTCCATGTGCATTCCACAGAAGACTGGAAGCATGGCTGTGCCATCACTGTGTGGCTAAGCAAAGAATCCACTGCTGCAGCTAATGATTTGCTTATGGAGAAAGTCATCTATTTTGATATTTTGGGCACAGAGTGCTCAATGAAAGGCCATATTATGAAACCTGGAAGACTTTATAAAGTATATGTATGATATATGTGTGATTCATATATATGTGTGTGTGTGTATATGTGAATTTAAGTATCACATATATGATATTATCACATATATGTGCCACTCATATTTTATATATCACGTATATATCATATATGTATATTGTATATCATATATAATATTTTTCATATATATTACACATATCATATATGTTAATTCATATATTTATGAGGGGTGTCTTAGTCAGGGTTTCTATTCCTGCACAAACATCATGACCAAGTAGCAAGTTGGGGATGAAAGGGTTTATTGAGCTTACACTTCCATGCCGCTGTTCATCACGAAAGGAAGTCAGGACTGGAACTCAAGCAGGTCAAGGGGCAGGAGCTGATGCAGAGGCCATGGAGGGATGTTCCTTACTGGCTTGCTTGCTTCTCCTGGCTTGCTCAGCCTGCTTTCTTACAGAACCCAAGACTACCGGACAACAGATAGTACCACTCATAAGGGGCCCACCCCCTTGATCACTAATTGATCCACTTATCGCTGGATCTCATGGAGGCATCTTCTCAACTGCAGCTCCTTTCTCTGTGATAACTTCAGCTTGTGTCAAGTTAGCACACAAAACTAGCCAGTACAAGGGAGAATGTCAAATAAGCATGAGAAATAGCAGTGTTTAACACATGACAAGCGTACCCTACAACAACATAACAACAGCTCAGAAAGGTACATGTTTGTGTAATGAGACAATTTTTAACTACGTCTTTCATCTCTCCCTTCTTCCCCCACCCTTTTAATTCCTCCATGTTTGAAGTACACAAAATGGTGATAGCCATCTATGAAATCATCTTAAGTTTGAGCTACATGTCCCAAATTCCTTGCTGATATTGTCTTGCTTTAATATATATTCACCTTGATTATTTGCATTTGAGGACACCGACTAGCCTATTATTTCAACATTAAGCCTATTTCTTTTGAAGCCCAAATCATTTTGCTATTTTATGAATGTGATGGAGACTCGTTTCTCAAGATCCTGAGTGAGGGATGTTCAGTGCTCACACCGTGGCTTTGCCTGGGCTTCTGCTGCCTTAGAATTAGGTGCTACCACAAGCCTACAGGGGCATGAATTGTCTTCAAAGAAGGCATCATAGGCTCCATGGTCCTGGCTTTCATCGGAAGTCTAAGATGGCAGGGACACCCACGGCTGGTCAATTGTTTTCAGGTACATTTTTTCTCATCCACTTGCAATTCTCTCTGCCTCCAATGTATTTTCTTCAAATCATATTTTGATTGCTTCTAAGAAACCAAATTCATCTTGCTGTTTCTTCTTTATCACTATAGACAAGGTGCAATACACAGGCAGATCACCATCCTGAAACAATGGCTTGTGTAGTTGCAGTCCTGAAAAGGGCTCAGAGGCTGAAGCAACAGCCACAATAGATAGGGCTAGAGGCTGGACAGTGCTTCCGGTAAACATTTTTTAATGTATCAATAATGAATGTACACTGACAGATACATGAGTCCTGCCATTCATCTATCTGTCTGTCATCCATGTATCTAGCAAACATCTGAATGATCAAGGCAGTAAGTAATAGTGATTGCATTGCTAAGACTCATAGGAATTCATTGACTCCTATGAATTCCTATGTATTTATATGGTACAGTTCAGGTACCATATAAATGATTTACACGGCCTTTCCTGTTTTCTTAGAATATTATGAAATAATCAACAACTATTAATTCCTTTAAGTGGTTGAATTAATAGATGGCTGGCTGAATATGTTTTGTAGGAGGAAGAGAGAGAATTCCCTGACTCATTTCTTCTGGCTGAGGCATCTGATACCAAATGAGCCCTTACTGAGATCAGAAACACAGGAGAAACACTCTATCAGGAAAAACAGATGGTTTTGTACAGCTTTGAAGGACCCCGTGTATGCTCATATGAAGATTTGTAGTAGGCGTTGGAAGGATGAGTCTCAGTACTGTAGAGTTACCCTAGTAAGAGATAAAAATAAACACACTCACCAGCATACAGGGAGAAATCAATACTATGGACCAGAGTGGCTAAAGAAAGGAACTGACTGAGGTGTTACACAAGATTTTAGATATTATCCATGTATAGGCTGAAGAATGCTCTACCCAAGAAAGGACACAGTAAGGACACACTTCTTCGTAAGCCATGGTTTGGGCATCTTCAGATACTTCCAGGGTCATTGGAGGCCCCTAGAAGTTTAGGTGTGTCCTTACGATGTTTCCAGACAAGAAGGCTAGGTGGGACAAAGGGAGGTAGAGTGAGAAGGAGATGAGATGGTTTAGGAGGTAAAGGTGCTTGCCATGGCCTGGAAACTTGAGGACCATCCCCAGAACCATATAGGTAGAGTGAGAGACCAGAGTCCACGAAGTGGTACCTCTGTGGAGGCACATACAGTGGTGACACATGAGCACAAGCACAACAATAAAGAATAAACAATTTTTTAAAAAAAGACAGTAGACTGTTAAAGTCAGAGGATGATCTAAGAGACACCATAGCTAGAGAGCTGTGAACCTGATGTGTCCCCGCCTTTTCTGCAGCTAGCTGGAGTGTCTCCCTAATGTGCTTTGGCATGCCTGCCTCAGAACCTCCAGGGAGCTCTTTGGTGCCCATGATCCTGATGGAAGGGCACAGTTGGCTTACAGACATCTGAAGGGAGACATCACAAAGAAGATACATTATAATACGACTTGTCTCAGAAGCAGGTACTTCCCAGAACTGGAGTAGAACCAGGTGGTAGAGCATTTGCCTAGGATGAAGGTAGCCCTAGGTTCCATCTGGTGCTGAAGAAAAGTGCTTCCACAACATCAGCTTTTGTCAACTTTAGAAATCCTGAAGAAAATCTCAGTGTTGCACATATGTATACGGAGAGAGAAAGAGAGAATGATTTCACTGTGAGCACAAAGCTCATTCACAATGCTGAGGTAATTCCCTTTGTTATCAAGCTGAGGTACCTCGGCTAATTTTAAGTATTTAATAGTTCAGTTTATAATTTTAAAAAGGCTAAAAGTGTCAGCTGACAGAATAGAACAAGGCTACAAAGAATAAAATAGTTCCTTTTTCTCAGCAGCCTCCTATGACAGGGCTGGGGGCTTCAAAGAGCACCACACTACTGAGATGAACAAGTGTAGAATAGAAAGAGACAAACCAGGGGAGCAGTGCCAGTCTTGGGTCAGCCCAGACCACCCAGTGAATCGGCTGGATGCTGGTGTTCATCTGACAGCGCTTTCCTATGAACACTCTCTAGTGTGGCTCTGAGTCCTTGCTCTTTGAATACTGGAATTGTGCTCATTGTTTGCATGGCTAGTCAACTTTGTATTGACTTGTGACACGCAGAAAAGAACACTCATCATAAACATGCCCTGCAGTGACTATTCCACCAAGTAAACAGGTTTGCATGTTGTCACACACATAGGGGCTGGGGGTGGTGACACATGACTGTAACCCTGGCATTCAGGAAGTTCAAGTTGGAAGATGGCAGATTCAAATCCAGCCTGAGGGGCATAGCAAATTTGAGGGCAGCAGAGGCTATACAGTGATGCTGTGTCTCCGAGACAGAGGGAAGGTGGGAGAGAGGGAAGGAGGAAGGGTGGGAAGGAGGGAGGGAGGGCAGGCATTACCAATTATTCGCTATGTTTTTCTTCACCTTAAAGGGGATACTCAGTAATTTAGTGAGGAGAACACAATCCACTTTGTCCTCAAAAATCTCTAGACCCTGTAATTCCATTAGATGAGAGAATTTGTGCTGAGTAACCAATCCCACCTGTTAGAGTCATCTTTAAATTGTCAGTTGTTTGTTGAAAGAATAAATGAATGAACAGCTAAACCAACATTCATGTCCAAGTACCAAGACAGTGAAGGAGAAAGAGAGCACACACTGCTCATGTTAGAAGGATCTTCAATTCCTTTAACTCGTTGGGCATGATTCCTGTGACCTTGCCACAGGATGTCACGAATTTTCCTAGCCCAGGTGTCGTTTTTATTTGGTCCATGTGTGAAGAAAAAGGTAGAGATGACCTTCCCATAGAACACCCAGGTGAAGCTCCCCTCCCCAAGACACAGTTTGCCCAGGGTAGAAGTTTATGGTTCTAGATTCTGACTAGGATTCTGATGTCACAGCTAATTAAGTATAACTTGTCAAAGGTGAGGACTCGCAACTACTGGGATCTATTATGCTCTGAGGTTCTGACGACACACACACTTATAAAACATGTCCAGCTGCAATTCAGGGTACAGTCTGTGGCCATGAAGCCGATCAAAATAACCCCAGGGCCCCACAACAGTAAACTGTTGGCATCAGTCCATGGCCTGATGAGTTGGCCAATCAAACTGGGCAAGGATTAGTGCCTAACTACAATGTGAATTGTTGCTTTCCAAAAGAGCAATTTTAAGATTAAGGGGGAAAATAATCCTGGAAAGTCTGGTCCCACTGCCATGCAGTTCCACTGGCAGCTTTGATGAGTAACTTACGGTCTTTTGCTCCATCCGTCAGCTCTCCTCTCTCACCTCTGGGCTGTTGTTTTCGTTGCCAGTAGCAGTGCCAGCTGTGTCAGGAGCAGCCAGATTGGTACAGAGCCCTCTGCTCTGCTCCCAGGCTCAGCTAACAGCCACCTACTCCACAGATAACTGTGCAGGAATGTCAGAAAGATCCCTGATGGAATTCCTAGCCCCTGGCCCTTGAGGGTAAGACCTGTCAGGACTCTGCCTTGAAGCCATCTGTTGGGGAGGTGGTTATCCATCCACCATCTGTTGGGGAGGTGGGTGTCCATCCACACTCGGAAAGAAAACTCACTGGGAGTGCAGAGGAATTGGAGGCTACGACTGCAGATATTGCCAGCAATAGGATGAGGGAAATTTTAGAAATGAAATTGTTCTGTTTCTACTTAAAACAACGACACACCGTGGATCGGTGCACTGGGTCTTTCCTTGGAGAAGCAACCTTCTGTTTTTATCTCTGATTACAACACATTTCGCCTGCTACTTCCCTTCCCGCCTCCCATTGCTGGCATGATGCCAGCGAAGACATGCCCACTTCATTTCTTTCTTGCAATGTGCTGACTTGCCTGTAGCCCATTCAGCAACACCAAAAAAGGAAGCAATGGTCTGGCATGGTCACTTGAGCAATAGAGGGATTTTCTTTTCTTTGTTTCTTTGTTTTTGTTTTTTGTTTTTTGTTTTTTTCAAGACAGGGCTTCTTTGTGCAGCCCTGGCTGTCCCTCATAGACCATGCTGGCCTGGAACTCACAGAGATCCACCTGCCTCTGCCTCCCAAGTGCTGCGATTAAAGGTGTGTGCCACCACCACCTGAATACAGGGATTTTTCATTGTGGTCTTCTGTTATGTGCATTCATAAAGAAACCAAGATACAACTAATTCTCTGTTAATCTGTATAATGATGTCTAAGACATACAATTTAAAGAATTTTTTAGAGAGTTAGACTTTTTTTGTAATACTACAAGTTGATTTTTTGAGTCATAATTACTTTGCACTTTGATAACTTAAGGTTTTCTATTTATGCTGAAAGTTTCAATATTTAGCTTCAAACACCTGTTAGAAAAAGTTGCCCAACTCCTCCATCCGGGACCCCATGCTCAGTCCAACAGTTGGCTTCGTC
The DNA here is from genome assembly GCA_019843965.1 of Rhynchomys soricoides. Lineage (NCBI taxonomy): Eukaryota > Metazoa > Chordata > Mammalia > Rodentia > Muridae > Rhynchomys > Rhynchomys soricoides. Next base: position 1,929,416 of record JADRCH010000277.1, read on the forward strand.
TTTGTATTTGTCGGACTCTGCCTGAGCCTCTCGGGAGACAGCTTATCATTCTTCCATCAGCAAGCACTTTCCAGCATCCACAAGAACGTCCCCGTTTGGTGGCTGTATATAGAATGGATCCCCAGGTGGGGCAGTCTCTGGATGTTCTTTCCTTTAGTCTCTGCTCCACACTTTGTCTCCATATTTCCTCCTGTGAGTATTTTGTTCCCCCTTCTAAGAAGCACTGAAGCATCCACATTTTGGTCTTTCTTCTTAGGCTTCATATGGTCTGTGAATTGAATCTCAGGTATTCCAAACTTTTGGGTTAATATCCACTTATCAGTGAGTACATACCGTGTTCATTCTTTTGTGACTGCATTACCTGACTCAGGATGATATTTTCAAGTTTCATCCATTTGCCTGTGAATTTCATGAAGTCACTGTTTTTAATAGCTGAGTAGTATTCCATTGTGTAAATGTACCACATTTTCTGTATCCATTCCTCTGTTGAGGGACATCTGGGTTGTTTCCAGCTTCTGGCTATTATAAATAAGGCTGCTATGAACATAGTGGAGCATGTGTCCTTATTACATGTTGGAGCATCTTCTGGGTATATGCCCAGGAGTGGTATAGCTGGGTCCTCAGGTAGTATTATGTTCATTTTTCTGAGGGTCTGCCAAACTGATTTCCAGAGTGGTTGTACCAGCTTGCAATCCCACCAGTAATGGAGGAGTGTTCCTCTTTCTCCACATTCTCACCAGCATCTGCTGGGAGCTGAGGGGTTTTGCAGCCCTGTGGAGGGAGCAACAGTGTCAACTGGCCAGACCCCCGATGCTCCGGGAGACTGGACCACCAACCAAAGAATACACATGGAGGGGACCCATGGCACTGACCACTTATGTGGCAGAGAAGGGCCTTGTACATCAGCGGAAGGAGAGGCCCTTGGGCCTGAGGGTGTTTGATGCCTCAGTGTAGGGGAATGTCAGGGAGGGAAGACAGGAGTGGGTGGGTGGGTGGGGGAGCACCCTCATAGAGGCGGGGGGGGGGATGGGATAGGGGGTTTCCAAAGGGGAGACCTGGAAAGGGGAAAACATTTGAAATGTAAACAAAGTAAATATGCAATCAAAAAAGAAAGAAAGAAAAAGTTGCCTAGGCATGATCTACCCTTTTGGTGATGTGCCCAGGAAACAGGGTCCTTGGTTTCCAAATACAGTTCATGTATATAGATTTTATTTATATATCAGATGTTCAACTTGAATCTTTGTCCCCTTAACTGTATTGTCATTTTTGTTTGCTTGCTGGCTGGCTTTTTAATTCTACAAACAAATTGGTATGATGTCACATGCCCATAACCCTAGCACAGGGGAGACTGAGGCTGAAGGATTTGAGGTTCAGGGTCAGGCTGGGCTGCCTATCAAAGCTTTGTTGCCCTCTCTGAAAGAATCAGTGTAGCCACCATTTGCCCCTGGTCTGTGTTTTCAGGACTCCAGAGGCATAGAAAGCACTAGGCTAGCAGCTCTGAGACTGGGGCTTGGTAGCTGATGCTTCATATAGCCTCAGAACAATTGAAGTTTTTGCATCTGAATTTCCCCATCAACCTTTGCAACTCTAAACCCTTCTAGGATCTTAAAGAAGAAACGTGGCATGTTTGGGAGAAAATACGCCGGTAGAGAACGATGCATCACCCTGTATTCTTTTCATATCCTTGTCAGATTTGCCCACAAGATAAAAGAACCCACAACACAGATCAATACATTTATGTAAGATTACTTTAAAGGGTTTTTTTTTTTTCAGATTTCTCGATTGTTCCCAGTGTAGACTTAGATTTCTCCCTCATTCAAATGAAAGAGCATTTCAGCAGAGATAAGCAACTATAATACATCTCTTAGTCTGACGTATAATGGAGAAGGGCTGCCTGCATCTACTAGAAAACTGGCATTCTGCTTATTAATGGAGAGGCTAAAGTTTTCCTCTCTTTTTTTTCAACTGTTTTGTTTTATTTTGTTGAGACAGTGTTACACTGAGTTGCTGAGACTCAGAAGTCATGACCTCCTGACTGAGCCTCTCACGCTCTGGGATTTTTTTTTTTCGTAAATTTGTTATCTTACGTATATGGGTGTTTTGCCTTCATGTCTGTCTGTCTGTGTACCATGTCTGTGTGCTGTGTGCATTCAATGCCTGTGGAAGCCTGAGGAGGGTACCAGCTCTCTAGCAATGGAGCAACAGATGGCTGCAAGCTACCATGTGGGAGCCTGCGAGAGCACCGGATGCTCAGAATCGAACCCAGATCCCCTGTGAGAGTACCCGATGCTCCCAACCACCGAGCTATCTCTCAATCCCGTGTTCTGGGATTTCAAGTATGGACTGACACATCTGGATTTTTAATGGCTTCCCAAATAAAATCCAGGTCCATTCCCAGCTCCTTCTGTCACTAATGTCAGAGTAGAGAGTCAGAGGTCTGTGAATTAAGAATACCCACCAAGGCATCATTGCTGTTCAATTCAGAATACTTCCAGCAACATATGTGGTTGGGATTCCCTAACTGAGCAGGAGAATTTGACTACTATGGTGACGTGTTTAAAATAACTGTCATTTATCATAACTGTCTAGCTTGGTTATCATGAAAACCTGAATTTCAAAGACACACGCTGTTGGGTTGTTTTTCCCCTCTGTGTAAAGTATGTTCTGGAAGGAAGGCTTCTAGGGACAGCTGTATGAGCCTACGTCCTGCTTAGTTAGAAAACCATTTGTGCTTGGAGTGTCAGCTAGATTTTGAGGTAGTAGGTAAATTGTTCTAGACACTCAATTGCAGGGAATTTTGTGAGTGACATGAAATCTTTTGTCAGGGCTGGCAGCGCATTTCATCTGATCTTTAACAAGCACCATAGCTAGAAATGGTGATAAACAACAACAGCAGGAGTGTGGCCCAACCCAGAGCACTTCTCCGAGGGTCCCGTTACTTGCCACAAAGTAAGACATGGTTAAGCTTACACCTCTCAAGAAGACCAGGTCCAATTATTGTGGAAAGAAAGCACCGGTAAACACTTTTCCCAATGAAAATTGTCATAGGCACAAGTTGGAGCTGCTTTCTGGATTCAGGCAGTTTCTCACTGGCCCCAAGTGTGCTAGGCCAACCACTCTGGGGTCTCTCAAGGGTCAGCATGATACCTGGAGCTCGGCAGTTGGTATAAGGATAGATGCTGTGTTAGCACTTTTCCTAAATAGTCTATCAAAGTACCTCAGTAGTTGGCTCACGGTGCTCTAACAAAATACTGGAGGCTGGTATGTAAACAGTAGGAAAGAATCTCCCTTTGAAAAGTACAGAACTAAGGTATGGTTGGGTGCCAGTGAGAGTCCTCTGGAAGTCAGACGGGTGATATCTCCTTGGTTCTTTTAAGGGCACTAATGTCATGGCATAATTACTTTCCAGTGACCCTAAATCCTTATGGCATTACTCCTAACATAAGGGTTTAGGATTTTAGCATAAGAACTTGGAAAACAAAAGTACTCGGTGTGTAACAATGTGTGTTTTGGACCACTGTGTGGCTGGCCATTGCCATCTTACTGAGAACAGCTGTGACCACACATGACCGATCCTCAGCCAATCACACCATGGATATTACCTTATGGGCAGTGGGCTCGTTAGCTCCTCACCTGGGCTCCAGCCACTATACCATGCTACACTGCCCATCTCCAAGCTGTATTTGATTCTGCCACCGCAGTGCATGACCTTAGGAGGTTCTGGGGTATGTAAGAGGTAGAAGGTTCAAGGGTGGGGGTACATGACATGACTACATATGTACACTTTTGGAGAAATCATGACAAACGTTGGGGCTGGACTTTCCAGTGATGCTGTTGTTTGGGAATCACCCACAGTCCTGTGAGAATCTTCTCACTCACTCTCCTGTAAGCATCTCCAATAAACTCCCTTGTTCAACAAGCTAGAGTTGATTAGAATCATTTCCTTGATCTGTTCATAGAGTCTTCTCTGCGTAAGTCACTGATCACATATCCCTAAGAAAAGTCTCATAATGATCTGATACAAAATTGGATAATCTCTATAGCTTTTATATAGTAACAATGGTTGACTGATCCAAAATAGACCAGGTCTTTCTGGAAAGTTCTCTTTCTGGAAATTCTTTTTTCCTGGGGGAAATGTTAACTTAGGTATTAAATAGCAGCAGAGACAAGAGGAGAAGCATTTGCTGTCATTTGCCATTTTAACTGCCTGTAGCATGCCTTACTATGATCAGGTGTCCCTCCTTCCTTCCCCAAGCCTGTGCGCGTGCGTGCGCGTGCACGTGTGCGTGTGTGTGTGCGTGTGTGTACGCGTGCGCATGCGCGTGTGCGTGTGTGTTCAAATGAAGAGAAGAGGACACCTAGAGCACTGCTCTGTGGGTATCACCACCTTTTTTTTTTTTTTTTTTTTTTCCCTTTTGGAGACAGGGTCTTTCCCATTCCAGAAGCTGGCCAAGTAGGCTAGGTTAGCTGGCCAGGAAGCCCCAGAGATCTCATTTCTGCCTCCCCAGTGCATCTAAGATATTCACCATGTCCCAATTCTCCCTTTTAACCAATCACGTTTCTATTTAAATGGATTCAGAAATAGGGATCCTGTTGTGTCTACTGGAGAAAATCCCAAGTCAGGCACCAAGAAGAATATTAGTTAAAAACTGGTGAGCCCATTATGTATGTAGTTACAGATGTAGGAAGCATTTCTTTACTACCATACATTTAAATTCTTAGTTCTGGGATAAACACACTTATTCATACAAGTGCTATACTCTTGTCTTTTGCTGGGCTTGCTCCTAGTATCAAGTGCACTGGAAAGCTGATGTCTGAGTTTTCCTGCAAAACAGCTGTATTTCATATATTCTTCAGGCAGTTAGTATGAGTGTCATTTTTTCATGTTATTACCAACTCCAGATACTGTCACTCCAGTCCCTTAATACAGCTTTCAATTTGATAGGCAGATAGAGCCAGCACACTGTTTTCTGTTTTTCGAGTTTTCATTTCCTGGGAAAACCAGGTCATACTTACAAAGAAGCCTTGGATTCCCCGCCAGTTCTAGGGTGTCATGCTCATGTTGCCCTTATCAGACGGTGAGTGCCTCCCTTGCTAGCTGACTCACCCTATCAAAATGCTAACAGAGTTTCCTGTCATCCAAAGGCTTTGTCAAAACATCACGTGATGTAATTGTGATCTTAAATACCAATATCTTTCTTCACTCTGTTGTGGGGGAGCAAGGCCACTGGGACCTTTGACGTCTTAAGAAGACCGAAGACAGCAAGGGCAATTTTGCTTGATTTTGTTCAGTTTTGTTAACATTTAGATTCAGAGACCAGAGGTGGGTGGAAAGCCCTCTGATTGACATGAGACTGCTTTTTGTCTCATATTTTTAAAACAAAAAGACAAACAAATGGGTCCTTCTGTGGCGCTTCCCTTTTCCAGTGATCCCATGGGGGATCCCTGGGATCTGGTAAAGAACCAGAATGCCTCTTTATCCTGTCTCTCCTTGTGATGATTTCAAATGATGCACATTTACTTTCAGGTCTCTCGCTCTCTCTCTCTCTCTCTCTCTCTCTCGCTCTCGCTCTCTCTCTCTCGCTCTCGGGAGCAAACTAAAATGCGCAGGGTGGAGTTGGAAGGTGACCTTAGTGGACTCAAGCTTCTCAGAAGGAGGCTTCGAACAGAGAACGACCACTTCTCCAGGCACCTGCTACCTATCATCAGTCTCTTGTCATGTGCATGCACACAATGTGGCAGGGCATGTGGCAGGGCATGCTGGAACTACAGTTCAGAGCAGCAGCAGAAAGACAAGTGGGAACCATTGTCATTTTTTGATCAAATGTATATCACATAACTTAGAGGTCTGAAACTTTACATGAAAGGGTGTTTAGAGTAATAGAGTTGTAGTGAAATCACTATTGCTCTGATGGGCTAAACCTCTATTGCTACTTTTGCCTTTGAAATATTCTTTCAACATATGTGTGTATACGCATGTTATATTTACACACACACACACACACACACACACACGAAATGTGTAAACTGTCACATTCAAATACGGTAGTTTTCTATATGTGCATCAGAGTATTGGGACAGTCTCCTTGGCGTGTGCTTAGGACACGGTGATACCACTGGAATAGAAGTGAAGGAAATTCCCAAGAGCAGGCTGGGCTGTGTGCCACGCCCATACACCCTACTGAAGTATGCAGCTGCTTTATTTACTAGAGTAAGCGAGTCTAGAATCTGCAGAAGAAAGCAAAAGCCCCAGTTACAGGGAGAGGATGACTTACTGGGAGCAAGCATCTTCCATCAGCACAGACAAGGCCTAAGCGCCCAGACCCACCCTACATACATAACACGAGGGCTGTCTTTTTGCTAAAGTGACACTCCGGTTTGTAATTTTAGGAGATGTTAGATGGTGTAACACAGGTTATGTGCAGTCTGTCTGAGGAGCCTGATCCCTTGCCTGTCCCTGTGAACCCTCACCCCCAAATTTGAACCTGACCCCTCCAGCTCATATCCCATGGACCCCTACTGTAGCACTAAATTACTTCCTTTGCTGGATGCCTACACCAAGCCAAGATGTATTGGGGGTTCAAAAGGGTTAACTCACCAGAAGCACGCAGTATCCATTAGTGCAGATAGCACATAGCCCAGCCTGGATTTGAACCTAAGTTGTCAAGCTTCAAAATCACAAGCTTAACGAGTAGATTGTGATGTCTCCTAGTAGGCTGGGTAGTTTCCAAGCTCATCTCTGCACTGCGATTTTGTAAGGGATATTTCCAAAACTGGTAAAAAAAAAAAAAAAAAGAATGGAAGGAAGGAAGGAAGGAAGGAAGAAAGAGAGAAAGAAAGAAAGACTATACCTTTGGGTATAGTTAAATTGGAACCTGGGTGTCAGCCACATGTCCCATCCACTATGCATGAAGAAAAGCCACTACATGTGACCAGAGCAGAGCGAGACTCACCTTGTCTCCCATCCAGACTCTGCCTGCTGGTCAAATGCTCAGTCTCCACAAGGGAGGCAGAGACACAAGACCATGACTCATAGTGTAAGTGTCATCGTCAGCTGCCAGACAGCAGAGCGGTTCTAGTTTAGTTCTTCCTCTGAGGGCCACAGGGGATAATGGCACCCAGCGCTGTGCAGCTTCTGCTTTACCTGGTCACATTTACAAATAGCCATGAAAAGGTGGGAGCCTGTGCAGACCCATTGTTGAGTGTCAGCACCAACAGCATTACCCAGTTGACAGGCATTGATTTGTTTTATTAACTTCAAGCTACAGACAGGAGTCAAATGTGACGACTTCACTATGGGACAGCGTAGATCCACATTTTAGGTCTGCCAAATATTGGACAGGTTTGGACCGGCTCTCTCACATCCCATTTTCAGACTTGGTGAGATGGCCCATCGAGGAAAGACGTTTACCACACAAGCCTAATGCTCTGAATACTGAACGACAACCAACCTCACTTTCTGACTTCCATATGTGTTCCATGGCGCACGTGCATGTACACACACACATACACACCACCACCAACAACAACAATAAAAAAATTAAAATTTCATTTTCTCATCTAGAACATGAGATTATATAAATAGAACTCAGTCCAGTACCCATCACCAGCCATTATTATTCATTACTGTTTTAAATCAATGGGGTTAATTTTCTAATTGTAAGAGAACAAAAAGAATCAGTGTTTTTAAAGTTTGTTAGCATGTATTGTTACCTGTTTATTCAGAGCCGGGTCCATGACCCCTTTTTCTTTAAGTTTAGATATTTTCTTTCAGAGTTGTGTTTTGATTTTCAAGTGATTTTTTTTCTGTAAGTATGTTTGATTATGGACCATAGTTAATCCATAAACTCTGATCATATGATAGGTGTCTTTGTAAAGTACATCTAGTTAAAGATGAATAGAAGCAGTAATGTATCTATGCTTGTGGATAACATTATGACATGCTTGTGGATGACACAACCATGGTTGCATAAGACATTTAAACCATGGACAATTGGGTGACGACTCTACAGAAATTCTTTATAATATCAATCACTGAGACTTCTCTAATCTAAGACTATTCTTTGAGAGCTGCTTTTTAGTGGATTTCAGCGACTGGAGAGTCTCCTGCATGGCTCTCAGTTCGGATATTCTTCTCACATAACCTTTCGCTCTCATACCACATTCCTTCCCCTGGGCTGGTCCTGTGACTTGTTTTGCAGGAACGATCTCTCGCTGAAGAGCATGCCTCACCTTTCACCAGAAAGACTCTTCCTCTCACTTTCAACGTTGAACTCTGTGTGCTGGGTGTATACTTCTGTGTAGACAGTAGTGTGTGTGTGTGTGTGTGTGTGTGTGTGTGTGTGTGTACTACTTTTTAACTGCCATTGTTTTTAACCTGAAGTCTCCTATTGTGGGTTTGTTTTGTGGTTTTTTTTTTTCTTTTTTCTTTTCTTTTGCTTTTTAAGGCAGAGTCTCACTATGTAGCCCAGACCAGCCTTGAGCTTGAAATCCTCCTGACTTAGGTCCCTGAGTGCTAGGATTTCAGGCATGTGTGTGCCCCATGCCCAGTTTCATGTTGTCTGTGTCTGACATCCAGCTCCTATACATCTCTCCACAGTGTCTAGTCTATAATCAACCCTGTCCAGCCGTATAGATTTTTTTTCACTGTGTAACCAATTACCACATATTTCAGATCTTAAAACAAATCTTTTATTATCTCATAGTTTCCATGGTCAGGAGTCTGGCTTGTCATAGCCGGAGCCTCTGCTCAAGATCTCACAAGGCAGAAACCAAGGCTGTCATTGGGCTGCATCCAAACATGCTCAATTAAGAAAAGTATCTACTTCCAAGTCCCTTGGGGTTGTTGGCAGAATTTGTTTTCTTGAAGTTATTTTTCTGAAGCCATGCTTTCTTGCCTGCTGAGGGCTGAGGGCTGCTCCTCCCCACCCCCATTCCTGCCACATGACTCTCTCCAAGACATGGTCATGCACAATGTGGCCGCTGGAATGCATGGGATCCCATCCTGATAACTTCTCCGATGGCTTTGACTTCTAGTTCTTGTGTCTGGATCAGTTCTTGGGTGATCTTAAAGAATTGATTACTCTCAACATTTTCTTGCCTATGCGCCTAGTAATATCTCACCAGATGTCAAAAACTATAAAGAACTTCAACATGGAATCATGTTTTAAAATCATGCTTTATTATAGTTTTAAAAAGACCATGTAACATAACATTTTGTGTTGTGAACATTTGTCAGAGTATAGGGCAGTAGTGATGTGTTTGTTTACTGTGCTGTGTGGCACATCACTAGAATTTTCCAAGTTTGCACAATGAAAGCTCTGAGTCTACTGAGCAAATCTGGCTCCCGAAATCCCCCGTTTTACTTTTTGTTTCTATGAGTTCACGTGTGTTAAAGGGTTAATGAAAATGGGGTCATATGGTATCCTTCCTTCACACCCCGAGATGCTGGGCATTGATCCCTAAGCCTCACACCTACCAGGCAGGTGTTCTACCACTGAGCTGTACCCTTTTTATTTTGAGACAAGATCTCACAAAGTTCTCCAGGATCACAAATTCAAGGCATGCCTAATGTTGTTTACCAGTTGGTGAACACAAAATTGGATCTATTTATGAATGTGTACAAAATATGCTGAATTTGAGCTAACCCTTTTCCACACCCAAGAGCCCCTCTATGTGTACTTCTTGGGGTTCTCACACATGTCCACAAGCCAGTCAGCTACAATCAGCACCAGGTGTGTCACTCCCTCTACCAGCCAGGTTGCAAACCCTGCTCCCATTAATCTATCCAAGGAGCCTACTTTGGGTTATTTGTGATCCCTGTGCTGATATCTGAGAGTAGCCATATTAATGCTATTAGTGGCCAGAGTTACTGGTCCTTCAGGATGAGGTGGGATTGGATCTCTTCAGATTTCGAGTTCTGAACATTCCATTCCACTGGTTTATAGCCCTTCACCCAAGTATCTCAGTCCCTGGTAACATGAGTTCCATCATTTATTGTAAAAGGAGGCGGCTACAAAAGAATGAATCCAGGATCCAGCAGGTGATAGGAATCAGGAGGCACAGCCTCTGCTGTGCCAGAAGCTGCTGGCTGCTGAGCTAGCTACATGCCACATAGCTATGCCCAGGAATGACACCAGGTGTGTCTGTGAAGATCTGTGGGGCTGTCCCTCCCCCCATCTACCTGCAACTCATGGAGCAGACCACCATTCTGACCACAGCAACCAGAACAGACAAGAGGTCCATTCACAGCCAAGAGCTCCTAGGCCAGTTCCTCTTAGAGATCTCGATCTCCACAGCAGTGATGAAAACCTACCTAGACGTTCTAGTGTGCCAGAACTTCCGACCCTCGTGGCTAGCTTATCTTTGTGTGGCACCTCGCTCTGCAGGTGGCTCTCTGCTCAGGATGCAAATTAGTCACCTATGTCACTGTGATTAAAACAAAAACACCAACAACAAAAAACTGACAGAAACAACTTAAGAGAGGAAAGATGGGCTTGGGCTCATGGTTACAGAAGAATTTCAGGGAAAGCCTGACAGGCAGCTTAGTTCATAATGGTGGGAGCATGTAATGAGGTGCTCACATCACAGTGGAGCAGGACCCAGAGAGCGTGAGAGGAACCAGAGGGTAGGTATCACCTTAAATGCCCACCCCTACTATATACTTCTGTCAGCAAAGTCCTACCTCCAAACATTTCCTCTGCCCTCCAAGCAGGACAAGCATTCAAAACATCAGTCTGTTGGTAGACACATCAGATGGAACAATAACAGGACCCAAGCAAGATTCCCTGCCCTAAGAAACGGCCATCTTGAGACCCAGCAGATCTGCAGGAGGATCAAGAACTCTGAATGGCACCTTTGTTCCACTCCCAAGATCATAGGATTTGTCTATGGTCTGATTTGCCTGATTCCCAGAATGCCTTGTCTTCTGTTGACTTGAGAAGTCTTATGCCTTGTGACAAATGTTGAAAACAATTCATGGCTTGAAGTATTTTCCTTTCCGCTCCTCTTCCCTACACGCCTCGTTCACCCTCTCCCCCCTACACCCAAGCAGCAAGGGGCCTGTGCTCCTCAGCCAATGACAATAAGTACATGGCAAGCAAAAGGGAAGACTGGGTATTTTACTGCTAAAGATACCTGGGGGAAAGCAACTGAGCCCCAAGCTCACTGTTTCATGGTGCTGACTCTTGTCCTGCTACATCGAGTGGCCATGTCTGACCTTCAGGGCACATAGCCTCCCTCACCTGGATACTACGCCGATGAATGTCCATCAAGGTGATCACAGCCCAGACAGCAAAAGCAAAGGTGTCCCTCCACAGACACCTTGCCTTCCTCCTTGGCAGGATAGGCTAAGAACCCTAACCGACCTTTCTCCTTTCCCAAGAAAGCTCAGCCTTTCTCATCCCAGGACAACTGGGTCCTTCTCCTTGACCTTCCAGCTTCCCACCAGCACATGGAGAAAGAAGACTTGTTACCTTGTGTTTTCTGGACCTTTCATCTCATTGTAACTACAAAAAAATGTTTACTGGAGAATAATGTATTCCTGGGGCACGTGCCTGGAGTCCAGCCCTCGCTTGGATAACATGGAGGAACATGTACACTGCACCCGCTGATACTTTTAGATGAGCAATGGCAATGATGTTTACACAGAATTTTCCCAAGACCACCCAACTCATTTCACATGTCTTCTTCGGCTTTCTAAGCCCTGGCCTCCAGAGGAAAAGAGAAAATGTAACAACTCAGCGCCCCACCCAGTTCTGAAGACATGACTTAATACTGAAAGTATGTGCAAGCCTGCACTACTGATCAACATGCCCATGTCAAATAGGCCATCGTTTCTTACGCCTTTTTTTTAATGAAAGGTGTCTGTAGAAGCATTCTGCCCTCTGACCCTCTTGTCTATTGCTAATGTCTCATTACATACTAAGAGAAGTTTGAGCAAAGACCATAAATCTAAAAAAACTAAAAACAGAAGATGAAGCACTTGGTATTTGGCCTTCCCCCAGTCTCCTGTTCTATGTGAATTTCACATAAATTTCCTTTCCTTTTTAGCTCTGTGTTGAGCATAAAGTTACTGTTAAAATTTTATGCCCATGGAAAATTGGTTAGGGTTTTTTCAGTGCACAAATACATTTGGTAACATGCTTCTTACATTGGTTTTGACAAGCAGATCAAGCACTGTCTCAATATGTTCAGGCTGCTATAACGAAATGCCATAAGCCAAGTGGCTTATGAACAAGGAAGTTTCTCATATCTCTGCAGTCTGGGGAGTCCCAGATGGAGACACCAACAGATTGGGTCCCAGTTCATCAATGGCACTTTCCAGCTGTACCCTCACATGGTACAATGGACATGGTGACTCTCAGTATCACTAGTATAAGGACACTAAGCCTATTCATTTCACAAGGACCCACTTTAGTCTGGCATGGTGGCATAGTGCCTGTGGAAGTTGGAAGAAGGCATTGGACCCCCAAGAACTGGAGTTAAGGATGGTTGTGAGCCACCATGTGGATGCTGAGAATTGAACCCTGAACCTCGCAAGAGCAGTAAATGCTCTTAACTGCTGAACTATCTCTCCAGCTGCAAGGCACCACTTTTTAGTATCAGTCCATTGGTGATTATATTTCAACCAATGAATGGGGATGTGGGCAAGGCCACTCAGACAACAGCAGGCAGGTCACAGCAAAGGAGAAATCAAGCGATTTGTTGAAGGTTGTCAGTCAGTACCGTTGTTATCATAAATTGCTTTTTTCCCTTATGTAATCATAGTTAATCTAGAAATCATCACCTCATCTTAAATTTGTCTCTTTTGAGTTTTGTAGACATACCATTTTGTAATGAGTGCACATGAACCATTACCCTCTAGTTTCCCAGGATGTAGGATACACTGGTTTCTTATATGCGGAAAACAACATACTGTGGAAGTAGAAGTGCTCTGACTTTTCTTTGATCCTTACATCAGCTCTCTGATCCTCGTCCTCACTTCTATCAAGTGGAGACAGACAGCATCTCTCCCTTTGTGTCATCATGACATCTAATTTAAATGTCACATGTAAAGCACTTTACCCAATACACTTTGATATATATCTTTTGAATTGAATGTTCTTTTATTATCCACAAAAAGGGAAAGGCATAACAATGAATGAAAGGCCTCCTTGCTGGTAAGAAACTTTTACAGAATACAGGCATTAAGGCTCTGCCCTCCAAGCAGCCGAGATGAACAGATGAAGATACATTGAATAAGGAAGAGCTGGCCCAAGAAGGAATCAGTGGTACTCCGTGAACTGGAGCTGAATGAAAGGAAGCAGGCTAATGATAGGGGTAAAGTCCGGTAATAATTCATAACAAAGCAGACTTCAGTCTGGCTCTCTAGGGATGACTGTGGTTTTAACAGGCAGAGGTATGGCAGAGAGATATTCTGTGTAAAGGATGCACTAGCTGGCATAAAACAACATGCAGTCGACTTAGCCAATAAGTTGGCATAAGTGAAACATACACCATGGCTGCTCAGAGGGCAGCCATGAACCTGTAACATCCCTGTTTCCCAGGAGCTCCTTAGGAACTCAGACTGTTAGCCAGGCATGGTGCAGCACCCTGGGAATCCTAGCATTTGGAAGGGTGAGACAACAGGAGCCTGTCTCAGGTCAGTTGGGGAAAAACTTGTCTTGGGAAAAGAAAAGTAAGCAAGAAAGAAGTGACAGGAAGGGGGAAAAGGAGTCAGGAGGAAAACAGAGATAGAAAGAAAGGAGATGAGGGAGAGAAATAGAGGAAATGAAAGACAAGGAAAAGGGAGGGGAGAAGAGACACCCAGACACAGTTTTGGCAAGTTTACATTCTGGGAAGCTCTAGGAGAGAAGGAATTAGAGACTCAAGTCACACGGAAAGATAGGTTGTGATCAGGCCCCAGAGAGAGGCTGGAACAGGCCCCAGGCAGGTGCTTCCGAGCAAACTAGGGAGAGAAAATGTAAATCCTTTTAAAGATTTTTTATTCCTTATGACTCTGTCCATGCCTACTTGCCTGTATTTGCACCATATGCATGCAGGTACCTTCAGAGAACCGAAGAAGACAATGGAAGCCTTGGAACTAACTTTACAGGTGTTTTGTGAGATGCCTGGTGTGGGTGCTGGGAACCAAACTACAGACCTCTGCCAGAGCAGTAAGCACTGTTAACCACTGAGCTGTCTCTCCAGCTCCTTAACATCTGTCGATCATGCCAAGAACATTGCTTTCCAGTTGGGAGCCCTGGGTTATTTAGTAAGGTGTTATGATCTGAACCTGAAATGATCCCCCCTCTTGGGCTCATGTTTTGAACATGTTTGCAGGTTTAGGTTTCTGCAAAGTTGCTCAGAAGATACAAAGAGCTACCCCACCCCCACCCCCAACCACACATGCAATGCCTCTTCTTATAGCATCCTGCACTAGTGCAGTGCATCTGTGACAATCAGGGAGCCGTGCCAATATATTGTCATCACCCAGCTTCCACAGTTCACAGTTAATGAGACAGGGTCTTGACAGATATCACTGGCTGGCCTGGAACTTGCTATGTAGACTAGGTTGGCCTTGAACTCTGCTCCGGAGTGCTGGAATTAAAGGCCTATGGCACCACATTCAGCTTAAGGCTCACTTCTGGTATTTAACGTTCTATGGGTTTGACCAGTTGTCCGATGGTCTATACCTATTGATACCATTGAAGTACTGTATGAAATAGTTTCTGCCCTAAAAGTCCCGAGCTCTGCCTACTTACTTTTTCTCTCCCTGACCTCTGGTATCCACTAATCTTTTTAAAACTAATTCTACAGTGCTGTCTTGATTGGAATATGATATAGTTGGAGTGAAACAGGGTGTCTTCTTTCACTTAGAAATATGCATTTAAATTTTCTTCATGTATTTTCATGGCCCAATAGGGCATTCTTAGCACCAAATAACCAAATCCGCTGTCTAGATTTGATACAGTGTATTTTCAGCTATCTACACTAAGACATCTCCATTGTTTAACAGTTGTGAGTAAAGCTGCCATGCGCAGATTCCCGTGCAGATGTGTTCTTTAACTCATGTAGATAAACACCATAATTGCTAGATCCTATTGCATAAGTCTCAGGATTCCTGACAGCTGTGTGCTCAGCATAGCAGCTAGCACTTAGAGAATTCTCAGCTCGTGAAGATCCAAATACCCAACCCAGATAAGGTAGTTCTGTCAGGGCTGGGCTAAAGAATGCAGGCTCATCACCACAAGTGCAAGCCCCAAAAAGCCAGGTATCTGCTGGACAGAATGCAGCAGCAGCTTGAGATCAGATGTGTTGAGTGCGGATTACACTTGGCAGAACCCATGTACTACTTCTGAGCCAAGAGCTAGGGAGGAACACTGTTATCCAGGCAGCCTGGCCTGATGACTGAGTGTGTCCAGTTGGAAAATCCAGGACCAGTTTGTTCCTCCAGGTCGACAGGTCTCTCCTCCATCGCCATCCTCAGTACAAACAGCCCTGCAGGGAGGAAGGAGGCTCATTTCCAGTCAAGTCCACTTTGCACAACTCTGACAGGCACAGCTATATAACTCTGAGAGGAGCCGGGCAGTGGTGGAGCACGCCTTTAACCCCAGCACTTGGGAGGCAGAGGCAGGCAGATCTCTGAGTTTGAGGATAACCTGGTCTACAGAGCAAGCTCCAGGACAGCCTAGGGCTATACAGAGAAAGAACCCTTGTCTCAAAAACTAAAACAAAACCAAAAACTTTAGAAAAAAACAAAAACAAAAACAAAAACAAGTGTCTGTGTTGTGGTACTTGCAGTGTCATCTACCTAGGGGACCATGTCTGTGGCCATGACATCGTTAGAAACCGCTTCATATGGGCAGGGATACTACAGGTGAATCTACGGTAACTGGGTGTGAGTGAAGAGAGAGATCCAAGTCTAACGCTCAAAGGAGGCGAATGTTCTAGATGTTTCTCACCAATGCATCTGTCTCTAGCATTCTCAATTAACCCTTCCTTGTCCCTGTTGTGCCTTACAGTCCTAACACAAGTATATGGGCATTCATCTGGCTATTTATTTTCTGCTTTTTAAAAACCATTTTCACTCACTTTTTGAGCATTTCCCCTTTGTATACATATTCACCCCTGACTCCTTTCCTTAACTCTCCCAGATGTAGCCTACCGCCCTACCCCCAACTTTGTGTCCTCTTTTAAAAATTATTATGGAGTAATCCATAGACTCCCATTGAGCTGTCCATAGCTCCTGTGTGTGGGCTATCTGTTGGATTGTGGTCAACCTACCAGGGGCCACACCCTACAGAAAGCTGACTCTCCCTATCCTTCCCTGGAGCTCTTTTTTTGCTCCATACTAGAATGCTGACTTGATCCTGTAGAGGACCTTTGCAGGCAACCATAGCTATTGTGAGTTCATGAGCACAGTGGTCCTAATACATCCAGAAGATACTGGTTTGGTCTAGCCCTTCCCAGCTTGGAGTTGTATAGTTTCTCCACCCCATCTTCTGGGATAGTCCCTGTACCCTACAGAGAGACTGTAAAGGAGATATCCCACTTGACCCTGAGCACTGCATGGTGTCTTATGGCCTGCACTCTGACCTGGTGTGAGCGTTGGTTTCCACATTAATCAGCATCCACCACACAGAGAATCTTCTCTGATGGTGTTCAAGAGCTGCACTAACTCCAAACCGAGAGGGCAGCTGGATACAGCGTCCAGTTAGCCCAAGAGCAGTATTGTACGCACCTCTGGAGCCTGTGAGCCCCCCGCCGGGAGTCGTCTAGCTCTGTTTAAAGTTATAGTTATACATGTTCCCTGGGTTATTCGAGGATAGGAAGGAAGCTGTGAAAATTATGTTTAAGACTGAGTCGCCACTGGGATCTGGCCATGCACATGTTAAGAAACACTCTACTATAGTCTTGGGGGGAGGGGTTCAAATGTGTCAAGAGGTTCAGCTTGTTTGCCCTGCTCCATGATTTTAAAACATAATTTAAAACAAAACAAGAAGTCCATACCACAGTTGAAAACAGAAGGATATCCTGCCCTGCACCAAGGTTTCAGACAAGGCTCACGGGAAGCACAGTAGCTGGATATGTTTGGAAACTCAGTTTCCTCTTTCCTGGAATCTTCTAGAACCAAGTGGAAGCGAGGCTGCTTCTGCTCTCGTCCGTCCCTGTTTTCTCAGTGGCTCTTCACCATGCCTGGTGCTTCCTTTCCTCTGATCCTTTATTTCTTAAAAAGAACTTTGCTCTGTTGACTGGGGTTACCCTTAGCTAGCCAGCACCCCGCTTGAAGATGAGGTAGAGAGAGTACCAATCACGGGGGAATAATAAATCATTGTCCTCAAACAGAAAACCATTCAGATATGGAAGAAAGTCACATCGTGTTTACAAAGTTAGGAACACTAGTGTCAGGGAATGCAAAGAGAACTCAGTTGCACATCACACACACACACACACACCTGGTTGCAATTGCTACTTAACCATTTTACTGTATCCTTTTTTGCTCAATAAGTAGATTGTTGGCCATAAAAAATCAGTATTTCATTTTAACGCTGCTAGTTCACGTGGCTTTATGCATCTCAAGTTTTTGAGGAGACTGAGAGGTAAGATAATAAACACGGTAGTAAAGAGAATGAGGAAGCCGACATAGGTGACCTTTGCTCCTAGTCTTCCCACGGCCCACGATACCCAAGTCATTTCTGACCCCATCCAAGCCTTGCAGATATTTTTCCATATGTGTTATTTATAATTTTAGTTTTGTTGTTATTCCATTTGAGAATGAGCTCCTTCAAGAGTCTGGAGAAGAGCAAGAAGCAGGAAAAACCAAGTGCTACCTGCAAATACTTCTTATCTAAAATGAGTGGAGGGAGATGTATTACCACCTGCTTCTGGTGCCTTAGCAAACACTGGATGCTGCCATGTGCTAGCCACAGTGGTACAAATGGGATGGGAATAGGTTACAGTGCCTGAAGATTTCCTTCCTTGCCAATTTCAACATCCACAGGATTCTGTCATTGTTTGCTAACATCTGGATGTGTGTAGAACATTGTTGGGACACAGAAAAAAGTCAAGTCCAGGCAATTAAATTAATAATTACCAGGCTATGCCTTTAATCACAGCCCTCAGGAGGCAGAGGCAGGTGGGTCTCTGAGTCTGAGGCCAGCCTGGTCTAGACAGTTAGTTTCAGGACAGCCAGGGCTACACAGAGAAACCTATCAAGAAAAATAAAAACCAGAAAAGAATTGCCAGGCTAACTAGATATCTCAGTAAGTAAAACATTTGCCATAAAAGTATGTGGACCAGAGTTGGGGTTCCCTGTACCCACATAAATGTTAGTCAGGCATGGCAGCCTGCCTGTTAACTTCAGCACTCAAAATGCAGGCTAGCTAGCTAGCTAGCTAAACTAACTGAATCAGCAAGCTTTGGGCTCAAGTGAGAGAGCCTGTCTCAATATATAAGGTGATGAGCAAACAAAGAAGACACCTGACTCAAACCTGGGCCTCCACATGTACATGAACACACATGTATGCACATAGGCAAACAGACACAAGCACTACACAGATATACATGCAATAAAATGAATAAGGAGCAATATGACCTTTGTGAAGAAAGATGACAAGGTGTGACATGTACAGATGTAAGCCGTGACTTGGAGGAGAAAGGCCATCATGAGTGGCTGACACACCCAGGGTCCTCTGTAGCCAGTGGTACCTATCAGCTGTGGTGAATCAGCTCACAATAGGGAACTCAGTATTGTTGAAATTTATGAGTATTGAATTTCTCTGTTACATTGACATTTGGAAAGTGTTCTTTTAACAAGTAGGCAAATCTATTTAAACAATTGTTATGATCCCAAATCCCCTGTAACCACATAAATGAGACACTCCAGTCTGAAACAATGAGAAACTTAGCCATCCATGCTGGATCCCATCTAGGTCTTCTACCTGCGTGTTTTTAATGTACTGGAGACCAACCCAGGGGCTCATGCATACTGTATATGAACTCGGTTACTGAGCCCCAGCCTCAACCACATACACCCTCTTTAGAGCATTTCTAAGGTCAGCTCCATGCCTACTGATCTATCCGTATCTGGGTAGAAAAACCAACCAACATGAATCCAGTTTGAGTTCAAAGTGTGGTCCCCAGGTGCTTGTGCTAATAGAAACAGCAAAGGGGGATAAAACTTATGCCTGTCAAGTGGGTCATTGAGAAACAGCAGGACTGTGGCTTAGGAGCTCGGGAGTCACTAGGAAACTCCAAAGAAACTCACAGGTGACCTGTTTCCACCAGTGGTGACCATGACTCAACAGTGTCACTGGAAGCACACATTCTTTGCCACATGGCCCCTGGGTTGTAGTCCCCAGCTGTGGGTTGCAGTCATCAGCAGTGGACCACAATCACTAAGCACACAATTTACATGTCTTCAGTGTGTTGGGTAATTCAAACAAAGCCGAAGCCATGAACCCAGAGTTAGGAAACAGCAGGTGCACCCATTGCTTCAGACCACAGGCAGACATAAGAAGATAGCATCCTACAAGTGTTGTTGACTGCTGCATGCCAGGTGCTTTTCTTAGTGCTCAGGGCACACGAATCCGTCCATCCCTCCTATAATCCTTTGAGATAAAAACCATAAATGCAGTCCTCTTATGCACAGGAAAACTGAAGCACAGAGAAGTTAAATCGCTTCAGATTCATATACTTATTAAAAAGGAATCCGTGGCTGGGTGTGGCGGCACACACAATTGATCCCAGAGCTCAGGAGGCAAAGGCAGAGGCAGAGGCAAATAGATCAGTGAGTTCGAGGCCAACCTGGTCTACAAAGCAAGTTCAGGGATACACAGAGAGACACTGTCTCAGAAAAAAGGGGGACACCTGTGACTGGAATCTGGGGGTCTTTTCTAGGGTGGTGGACACTAGCAATCTGTCCACTCTGTCTCTAGTTTCTCCTTTACCATCCTAACCCAGAGATGCTCAAAATGGGTTTCTAAGCAAAAACTCCTTCAGTAGCAAAATGTATTTAAAGAAACAGAAAACAAACTAAATAAAATAGTAAGACAAATATTAGCATGGTGTTTTTCATCCCTTTCAGTGTAGTCACAGAAATTTGTCCCCCCACATCTTCTTCTGAATTGAGTGAGAGCGCACAGAAGCAGATAATGCATGAGGCTCTGTGTTGTATACTTGCTGTGCTATGACATCCATGCAGCTTAGGGAACTAAGGGATCCAATTAAGAATCTTGTCCGACCTCACTTCCATGCCTGGAAAACTAGGACACCAGAACCAGCTCAGACATCCTCATTATCTGGCTTGATATCAAATGCCCTCAAAAGAAAGGACTTGATCTGAGCCCTGTGTGACATCTTACCTAGAAGTTTCCCTCTGTGATAGTTGGATTTTCATGGAATGAAATGTCTCTGTTCTGCATTGCTGTCCATTTCCTGGAGCATTGGTGGCCAGCATGAGCAGACCACGAGTAGAGGCGTCTGTGGCAGGGAGGATGCTGGGATGCTTGCAACCTAAAGGTTTCAGAGCAAATTGCTCTGACTTGGAAAATGATAGGCTTGGAGAATGGTTCTTTTGTTTATTTACATTCTTAGTTTTCCTCTTCCAGTTCTTCAGTAGGACAGGATATTTTCAGTAGTTACCCTTCCTCGGTTTGTTTTCCACCGAGTGATAGCTAAGCAGTCCAGTTCTGTACACAGAATCACACCACCTACTGCAAAGCAGGTCACCTATATTAACTTTCCAAATATTTCTCCTAAGGATGACTGAGCTAAATGTCAGAGATTTCCTTTAGTATTTTAGTCTGTCTGCTCTTCCTTTATCCCGAGCGTTTATACCGTGGTGTTCGTCTTTCCTGACCATTCCAATATTGTATTCCTTTCCCATGCTGCTCAGGAGTCACTGTGCTTCTTGCTTCTAGGATACAAGGAGGGATTGGGCCATGTCTTCTAGGCAGACCTAGGATGGAACTGGGATCCAACACTTGAGTCTGAGTTCTACTGAACCTTAATGAAACAGATAAACTCATTCATTCAAAACTCTTCTAAATTATGGGGGACGGGGAAACATTGAGCTTACTTTACGGGGCTAGCACATCTGCTTTAGAGATCCAGGAACAGAACACACCAGTCCAGTAGCCCCAAGTTTAAAACAAGCACCTACCCTAGTTCTGCATGACTGTTTGTATGTGATAGTTTCAAACCATGAGATTTAGGTCATGGCTAAAGACAATGGACTGGATATGTACAACTAACTTGATCACCTCCTGAAGCCTTGCTGGAGTTGGTACAGGGGAACTCATGACCCCCTCTTCAGGTTCCTGATCTCACCATAGCAGAAGACTAAGTACAATTCTGTTAAGGTTTAAAAGAAAGCCAAGGTAGGGCAGCTGTAAACAGCTGGTGCATCTGGAGGAGAAGGAGGGAGAAGAGATGGAGCAAAAAGACCATGTTGTTTATGTTGGGAGGTCAGCTCCACGACTGACAAGCAGCCTGGAAGGCTTTAAGGACAGGAGGAAGCCTAGACGCTGGGAGAACTCAAGGCGCTAAGGAAAGCATGCTCAGGGAAGAGAAGGAAAGAAGTGACACAGACGCACAAGTCGTGTAGCTGTGTGAACTCCTGCAGCAGGGGTAGGGATAATAAGAAATACAGCATCTCGTTGAGGGACTACCTATGCTGCCCATTGAGCTCACTTGCCTAGGTGTGATCCCTTAGCCAAGTGAATGCCCCGGCTGATCGCAATGTTAGGCCTCTACACAAGGCCAGAGAGTCTATTCTTTTGACCAGGAGGTTTTTTGTTTTTGTTTTTGTTTTTTTTTTTAACTCTAAGAGAATAAGATCAAAGAAATAAAACGTATGTGAGCAAGGAGCGAAAGGAGAAAGAGAAGTCCTTCATAGGCAAGGCGGGTCAGTATTTAAGCTTTAGAAAGTGGACAGGTTGATGAAGATCGCAGGCACTACAGAGCAGAGAAAGAGCCAGCTGAATGTCTATGGTGAGGAAGGTCAGGGGAGGGGGGCATAGCAGTCCTGAACGGCTCGGGAGCCGGGCACCACCTTCTGAAAGAAGAAGAAGAGCAGAATAGAAGGAATGCAACAAGGATGGTCACTAGTCTACCGATAGACGGAGAGCTTGGATCTCTCAGCTCCCTTTTCTGTCTCACAAGAAATGCAAAAAACAAAGCAAGAAAGAGGAAGGAAGGAAGGAAGGAAGGAAGGAAGGAAGGAAGGAAGGAAGGGAGAAACAAAGTCTCGCTTATTTTTATAGTCACTAAAATAGGGGAACTGCCAACCCTCAAGTGCTTAGGAAGAGGACGTTTTCTGATTAACTAAAAAAGAAAAAAAAAAAAAAGATAACGAAGTTTACATTCCATCAGCTTTCCACCATTGTAACAAATTCCTGAGAAAACCAATTTATAAACAAGACAAGTGTGTGTTGGCTGGTGGTTCTGGAGGTTTCAGTCCGTGTTTGATTGACTCCATTGCTTTTGGACCTGTGGTGAGGCAGCACATCATGGAGGGAGCATAGGAGCCATGCCACCGACCCTGTGACCAGGAAATGAGAGATGGAGTAGGGGGATGGGCCATGGTGCCAGCGTCACTTTCAAGAACAAGCCCCCAGCGACAGTTCTTTTTCTGCTAAACCTTTAAAGAGTCTACTACCTCCCAGTGCCTCCAGGCTGGAGACCGCACTGTTAACATGGTGGCAGTGCTTGGGTGCTTGTCGTCCAAACAGTAGCAGTAAGTGTAGGATGGGTCAAAGGCAGCCACTTACTGGTCTCTGTTCCCAGTGTTCCATGTCAATCAATTCATTTGAACTTCAAAACAACCCACTGGAAGGAGACAGAGCAAGAATGAAAATAGCCAAAACAGAAATAAAAAAATTAAAACCCTACTAGATGTTGGGGTTGGTCTTGTGCTACGATGTATTCAAATGCTAAATTCTGTACCCCAAGATCTGGTTGCCCCAAAAACAGTCTGACTTTTAATGTACAAACCTTGCGCCCAATGTTAACTGGTCAACAAAAGGCTAAAGCCTGTGATTGGGCAGTAGGAAGAGAGAAAGGCAGGACTTAAGGATCCAGTGAGGGCATCTCAGGAGGAAAGAGAGAAAGGCGGGACTTGAGGATCCAGTGAGGGCGGCTCAGGAGAGACCAAGAGAGAAAGGAGGAGACAAGAGGAGGAGGAAGCGGCCTTGAGAGGAAATGGACCATGAGCATGTGGCCAGGAGAAACAGAAAGTAACAAGGGACACATGGCTGGAATGTAAGTTAAAAATAGCTCGAAACAGTCCAATCTAGGCTTACAGCTTGTAAACACAGTATCAGGACTGTATGTATTTTATATGGGCTAGCTTTACAAGTAGATATTAAGACATTTAAGAACTGTGAAAATTATAAGAATAGAGTTTTAATATTAGGAAAAGTTACTTCACTTTTTCCTATTTATAACTAATTGGAAAGTCAAATTAATTAGTTGGGCATATTGGATTAATTAATACTAGAATGAGCATGTTAGATTGGACATATGTAGGAACTGACCCTTACACATGAGGATAAAAATTATAATTTTTAAAAATCGGCATTTCTTACCCATAGGAGAGAAAATAAACAATTCAGTAAAGGGTGTGGGATAATTGACTATATACACATTTGGAAGATATAACCTCCAGATGGGTTAAGAACAAATCTAATATTAAAAACATATTTAGAAACTTGGACTAAGAAAGGCCTTTGTAAATGAGACTCTCCTGGCAGCAGGCTGTGTGATTTTGAGCACAGTATTCAGTTTTCTAATGGTCTGCGGTTGTTGCTGTGGTTGTTGCCCATCTCAGTGCCCTTGGGGGGTGATAAGAAAGCATTCTCTCTAGACAAAGATTTCTTAAAATCTTGACTTATGTATGTATGTGTTTGTGTATGTCCCCTGGAACTGCTAACAGGACCTTCTGAAGGGTGGTCTGAGAACAGAACATAGGTCCTCTAGAGTGTAGCAAAAGCAAGTAGCCACTGAGATGACTCTTCAGCCCTCCTTGACTTTTTTTTTTTTTTTCAAAGTTCTTAGCCACTATCAGACCGGCTTGTGAATATGACTGTATTTACCAGTACAAAAACAGCCTAGAATTCTGGGTATCCAGTGTTGTTCTCTTTCAAGGATCAGACTGTCTGATTTAAGGGTTCACCTTCAGACTTTCCCTCCAATACTACTCTAAGGAGAAATGCTTCAACAAGTATGAGTTACCTATTCACTTACTTATTTATTTTGATTTTTCAAAACTGGGTCTTTCTAGGTAGCTCTGGCCGTCCTGGAACTCATTATGTAGACCAGGCTGTCTTAGAACTCACGAGATCCACCTGCCTCTGTCTTCCTAGTGCTGGGATTAAAGGCGTGAATATTTAAGGTCTCTCTCTCCACTTGTGATTTTTTTTTTTTTTTAAATTTGGTCATACAAAGGTACTTCACTGGCAGAATTGTCATATTCGTGTTTAGGCTATTTTTTCCCTTTCCCAGACAACCAGTCCCCTGACAAAGCAATGCCATCTCCTAACAGAGATTCCTACCTGTAGGCAGCAGAATCCAACTTGACCCAGTTCAAGGGAACTCCTCCAGGAACTGGCTTGAGAGACTTGAAATTCTAAGGCTGGAAGTAGCCTTCAGCTGTTTTCTCTACGCTGCTAGGCCCTGGGCCTGACTGACCCTGTGGGCTCCAGAATGAGGGAAAACCTTTTCAAGGCAAGGGACTGCTAGACTGGCGTAAGAATAGCGGTCTGCATCAGGAGCTGAGGACAGCTGTTTGGCTTCAGCACCTCCTACTTCAGCACAGCACATGTCTACAACTGGCTCCTCAGGTTTATCTGTTGGATCACCACATTCTTGCTTTGGTCAGGAGCAGACTGGCTGAGTCTGTCTGCTTGAGTTCCTCTAGTGTGCACCTGTCATTAGACAGAGGCCAAGTTCGATTTCCGTTTTGTTCCCAAGTGATTCTCATAAGGTGCACTTTAAAATCGAGTTTGTTTGTGTGCTTGCTTGCTTCCTTGCTTTTGGAGGTTTTCTTCTGACACAGTAATGTTCGACATTTAAACGTTGAAAAAATTAATGATAAGCTCACTTTTAGAGATTTGGATTAAAAAACAAATCTCCCTGGCTCTCACATTCTTGGAGCAACAAAAAGCTTGCTCACTCATGTCAGAAGACCAAATCTTCCTTGACCTATGGTCTGTTGGGATTATTCTTGTCATCAGATGAGGGGCTGAGTTTACAATGACAAAAAATAGGCGAGGGCTCCATTTTTAAGGGAATCAGAATTGATTGTTCTCCTTTGTGAGAGCTTATTAGAAGTCACTCAGCCTCCCCCCCCCCCCAGCTCCCCCACCTCAGTAAAGTCCGAGTGTGTATCTTTTCCTATTTGTCTGACTCAGGATAGGTACCATCTATGGTATATTAAGTTTGTCTAGCCTCTCTCCAGCTGTCCATCCCCCTCCTCAAACACACACACACACAGTCATTAGCTGTCTTTGTCTCAAGAGCCTGCAGGAAAGTGGCTCTTGGTAACCATAGGCAACCATGAGCCTTTGCTAGCTATGTGTGCTGTATTTGCAAGACACAATCTAGCCATTAACCAGCGAGGTGGGGATGTGTGCTTTTAAGGTTCTCCTGTGCACTAAAATCATTGTCTTCCTTTTCTTTCCCCTCCTCCCTTTCTGTAGAATGACCGGTCCATGGGTGAGATGCAAATCATAGGAGGCGAGGATCTTTCAACACTGGCTGGAAAGGTTTGTTAATGTAACTTCTCAGTAGGCATACACTTCTGGGGACATCTATGTGACCTTCGTGTCCGGTCATTGCTCCAAATGTATTTCAAAAGCTCTCCCGGGTTTGCTAATTCATGCAAATAGATGTGTGAGGCCCTTTAATTATTCCTCCTGTCCAAACACTGCCTGGAGAAAGCTTGTGGGACGCGCTGCAGACCAGATCCTCCCAGCTTCCAATTCCAGGCTTATTTCAGACAACAAAACCCCCGGGAGTGTTACTGGCTTCTTTTCTATTTGCTCTGTGGGCACCCCCACCCCAAAATAAGCTTTCTCTTTTGTCTGCTCTTCTGTGTCTGTTGCTTTGCAGCAAGCACTGTGGTAAGACATTTAAACAGGTTTATTGATATGTGCAGCATGGTATGAGGGCCACTTCTTGAGAGCACAGTTATTAGTCTTTCAATGAAGAGCTAACATCACAGAGAAAGAGAGAGGGAGAGAGAGGAGGAAGGGGAGGGAGGGGGTGGAGAGAGAGAAAATGAAACCTAAATTTGGGGGGAAATACCCTATTTTAATTTGGAGTTCCAAACTTGCCTTTGACTAATTATGAACTGGAAGGACTATTTGGATCTACCACAATTTCTAGGATACCCAGAGAGGGCTGTTTTACAAAGCAGATGATCCTGGTGGCTTGTGACTTGAAATGCAGATTTGCTGGGAAGGATGACAGAAATCAGCAACTGCAGAATTCATTTCTGTTCATCTATCCTGACCAATGCTGTGTTCATTACCCACAAACACCTTCAGCTTTCTTAGCAGAGTGTGTCAGTCTATTACACATGCTTAATCTCTCATCCTTGACAGTTCTTACTGTTGCACAATCCCCCAATGGGGAAAAACAGAACAGCAGCCGAGTTTAATAAAAATACATATCCTAATGTTTGGAAGCTACTGGGATGCATGGTCTCTGACTAGAAAACTGTTTCTGCTTCCACTGAAGACAGCCTAGAGGGTTCCAGGAGTGGTAAATCTTGCTCTATGGCAACTGCAGTGAACTTGTTAATGTTAACGGATCGCTAGGCTTCATCTGACATCACTACATACAGCAGGAAATAGCCTAGGAAAGCTAAAACAGTCACAGCAATTTCCTGAAATTCATAGCCTTTCACACCGTGGGAGGGTTCTTTAAGTCATTTTAACTTAGTTTTTCCACACAGTTCCTACTCCACAAGGGCCAGATCTTGTTTGTGCTCGTACTAGGAAGACCATCAAAATGACAACTCTGAGGGGATTCCTAGTGGGCTTCCTCTCTCCTACTTTACCAATTTGTTCTGAAGTGATTTCCCTCACAGAAACGCACAGGTAGGCCCTTCAGACACTGTGGGGGTGAGAGAGGGGTGGCTTCTTATGAGTGGTGGAGTAAGTAGGAGGCATGGCAGGTCTTGGCTTTGGTGTCTCCTGCTGTAAATTAGACAGAGCCTAGTAGATGTGCATTCAGAGGAAGAAGGTGGAGCACTAAGCAGGAGCGAATACAAGCAGGAGTCAACATTAACTCACTGCTGACAAGACATTTTTGTTCCAGTTCACTGGTGCTATCTGGTTATATCTATACCCTCCCGCTTGTGGATCTCTTCAGGGTGAAATAGGTGCAAAGTAGAACTCCTTCTAATCAACAATGACCAGCCACTCAGCAACTAACATACCAATTTGATTTTGAAGACGGAAGTTCAAATGCCTAGCTCCCAGCAGAGGGGAAGGCTAGATGAGCCAGGGTAGACCCCTCCCAGCCCTCAAATACCTTCAGCTAGTCAGGGCACTTATCTACATTTTACCTTCCTGGCTGTCTCCCAACTCTTGACCCTTATTACTCAAAATATAGTCTAAAGTCTTTCTATAAAGAGTCAAATATAAATATTCTAGGCAGTGTGGACTAACAACCCCTGTGCAGCTATTTAACTTCCTGGTAACTTGAGAGCAACCAGAGGTGATGCTGAAGCAAATGAATGTGTTCCCACAAAAGTTTATTTACAGAAACAGGGGTGGGGCCTAATGTGTCCCTGGGCTATAGTTTATTGACATGATTTCTAGGAGCTTATTAGAAGTGCAGTCTCAGGAGCCACACCAGAGCTCTTGAGAGATAGAATCCACCTTTGCAACCTCCTAGATGGTCTCGTCTAACTTCAGGGATGACAAGGTACTGGGCACCCCTTGTGGTGGTTTGAATAGGCACGGCCCCCATAGACTCATGTGTTTGAATGCTTGGTCCATGGGGAGTGGCACTGTTAGGAGGTGTGACCCTGTTGGAGGAAGTGTGTCACTATGGAGGTGGGCTTTGAGGTCTCGTAACAAGCTATATCAAGTGTTGCCCACAGTCTCCTGCTGCTGTGGATCAAGATGTAGAACTCTCAGCTCCTTCTTCAGCACCTTGTCTGCCTGCGTACTAGTTTCCCTCCATGATGAAAATGGATGAAACTGAGCCGGGCAGTGGTGGCGCACGCCTTTAATCCCAGCACTTGGGAGGCAGAGGCAGGTGAATTTCTGAGTTAGAGGCCAGCCTGGTCTACAGAGTGAGTTCCAGGACAGCCAGGGCTATACAGAGAAACCCTGTCTCGAAAAGAAAAAAGAAAAGAAAAGAAAAGAAAATGGATGAAATCTTTAAAATGTAAGCCATCCAAAATTAAATGTTTTCCTTTATAAGAGCTGCCATCGTCATGGTGTCTCTTCACAGCAATCAAATCCTAACAAAGCACCCGCGACCCCACTCCCACCCCCACTGAACTTAGGTTAGAATCCACCTTTGCATGCTCCTAGATGGTCTCTTTTACCTTCAGAACCTTCAAGGCACCGGGCACCCCTTGTGCTGAGCCCAACTGGCTGCCCTGAACTTCAGCCTTTAGTTGACTCTTGCTAACCTTCAAATCAATCTCCACAAAGCTGCCCACGGGATCTTCTTAAAAGACAAATTGGGTTACACCACTTGCCAATTGAAATCTTTCAGTGGCCTCTTAATTAGCAGTTGCCAGATTTAACAAAAACAAAACAAAAACCAAGTCGCCCAGTCAAATTGGAACATCAAATATTAAATAAATGTCCAGTAACATAGTAAACATATTGACGGTAACTGTTTTTTGTGTAGTATTTTGGACATACTTACTCTAAAATTTTACTCATTGATTACCTGACCTTAAAGTATAATTAGGTGTTTGTGGTTTACCTAGCAAGCCTTCCCCCAATGCTCTTTAAGTATAACCCAAATTCCTGACTACAGTAAATCCTGCTTAATCCAGCTGGCATCCCTACCACGTTGTCAAACTTTATTGGCCTCATGGCACTGCATCCTCAGTAGCTCAGCCTTTCTTGCCAACCTTCTTCTTAGACTACGCTTTCCTCTCTCTTAGGACTTGGCCCCAGTGTCTGCTCTGTACAGCAAGGCTTCCCTGCATAACTATCAGGTAGGAGAACCTGGTCTGCTCTCCTACCATCCCCCAGCTACAGCATGCTTCCGTATGTGAGCCCAACTCCCTTGGAGCCCTTTCTACAATTTACAATTTAGCACTTACTTACGAGCCTATTTTTTTATTTGTCTTTCCTCCCAGAAAATCAGTGTGAAGTGGGCAGGAACCACTGTGTTCACCACCTCAACCCTAGCATGGTACACAGCCTGCTCCAGCACAGGGTAGAGTAAATACTGGATGAGCAGTGAGTGCATCATCCTCCATAGGAATCACAGAGATGGTTTCAGTCAGTCTGGAGCGAGGACCTGGGGAAATGTTAAATCCAAGTCAGTTTGGCCAGGCGTCTGGTGTGAGTGATGGATCCAAAACCAAACACATTTGCTGCTTCACAGAGGCCGGTTTGGAGGGCAACAAAGAAAGGACTTGTCAGAGCAGCCGATTCCAGTTAGGGCTGGAGGGGGAAAGTGCAGAGTGTCCGAGAGAGAGGGCAAAGCGTCAGTATTGAGGGAACTTAAAAAAGATGGAGGAAGTGAATTCCACACGCACGCGGCTGAGGGTGGGAGAGAAAAGGGCTGGAGCCAGGGTGTAGCAACCTGAAGCAGAATGCTTGCCTAGCTCAATGGGGAGCAGTGGGAGGCAGAGTCCTTGGCTAGCTCTTGCTCACAAGACCCGGATAGAATGGCCAGCACTATGGAAAGAAAGAAAGACAGACTTTTCATTTAACTTTAGGGATCTACTTTTCTTATAAAATAAGGACATTGTGTTACTCAAACATTTTAGCATTGTAACAAAATACCTGAAAAAAGACAACTAAAAAGAGGAAAGGTTCATTTTGGCTTACAGTTCCAGGACCTCAATGCATGGCCATTTGATGCCAGGCCTACAGCAAGTCAGAACGTCATGATAGAAAGGTGTGGTGGATTGGCAAAGGGAGGGTGTGCCTTGCTGGCCAGGAGAGGCTGGGGGGGGGGGGGGCTCTGCCAAACTAGACATAAATCATGTATCAAAGACAAGCTCCAGCCACCTACTTCATCTAATAAGGCCCCACTGCCAAATAGCAAAGTCATGAAGTCAGATCCTCAAGCCATGGTCACCTGACAGTAGTGTCACCACCTGGGTACAAAGCCTTCAACCTGGGAGCCTTTGGGGAGGACAGTTTATATTCATCCCCAATAGCCAGCTCTAAGGCACACTTAAGAAGCGTCCGCCCAAGAAGAATCATCAAGATGATAAATCCAATAGGTAGAATCTCTTCACAACGAGGCAGATGGGTGATGGAGAACAAGCTTAAGAGAAGAAAGCACTCAGCACTTCCTGGGTCCTGTTTCAGTGGTTCTAGAAGAATCCAAGCTGTAACAAATGTCTGCATCGGGTGGCAGGGTCACTGCGGTCCCTGTCTAACTCCCTCTTTCTCATATACTCACCATGCAATCCATCAGTCCAGTCAATAGATTTGCATTTTCCATATTACTACCCTACCAGGAATTTAGACGTGGCTTCTCTCATTCAATGTTGAGCACCTCAAGAGTAACTTCCTGAGTCTTTCCACAAATCCCCTTTCTTTGTGCAAAAAGGAGAGGGAGGGGAAAGGGGAAGAAGGGGAGGAGGAGAAAAGGAGGAGGAAGAAGAAGAAGAGAAAGAAGAGGTAGAAGAGGAAGAGGAGGAGGAGGAAGAAGAGGTAGTGATGGATGATTCTTGGAACTGTAATGATCCTAGAGAGAAGATGGGGGTGTGGGAGTAACACAGAAGAGAATCAGACCTAGAATCCGGAAGGAAAGGGAGAGCAGAGAAAGGAGGCAGGGCTGGACCTGCATGACTAAGGAAACAAGTCAGGAACCGAACAAGGAAATAATAAAATAGCTGAAAATGTAGTCGGGTTGGGTTTATAGAGTAGACTGATTGTCTCAATAAAGAGATGAACTTGCTAAGTTTGGGCAGAGGTGACATCTTGGAGCTGTTTAAGGGGAAAGAGTACAATCATAGGATGTAGTACAAAATTCAGACAACTAATTCGGAATTTTATCTATTTAATGTAAATTTTAAAAAGTAGCGTGAACCTGACACATGGTAGAAGGGAATGCAGGAGTGGGAAGGAAGTGCTTGCCTGCATGTGCTAACCTGGAAGACAAGGGCTGCAGCCAAAATGAAGAGGGAGCCATGGAAATGGTTCTTACGTAGTTTTAGCAAAGGAAGAGCCTCAGAATGTGCATAGAAACAGCTCCCCCTGTTCAGCTATTCGGCGTTTGTAACTGATAGCCCTGGAACCTCTGAGGTCCTCTGAAGATGTTCAACTAAGAGGAAAGGTTCTTTCTCTCCCCCTCCCGATCTTTCTCTGCTGCCTTATTTACTTTTATGGGAGGCTGGCCAAGTCATGGCTCTAAATAGGCCGGTGCTGTTGAATACAGTGAGCCCTCCACAGTTCTGTTCAGTGGGCTCTCTGTGCTTCAAAGCATTTACTCACTGTATGTAGGCTGTCTGCACAACACACTCTCACTCCGATTTTTCCCCCACGTTGATTTAGTGCTGGCACTTCATAAAATGTGTGTATCCATTAAAACAGGAAGATTCTATTTGTGTCCAAGAGAAACCCCTGAAAGGCTAGAATAAAACTGAAAGGCAGGCCCTGGTCTGGCAGTGAAGAAACACAGCTGGGCAGGTTCTGTGCAAGATTTCAGGAGACGACCGCCCCACCCCCAAATGAGTTTCTAATCAAATGCCAGAATGAAGCATTGAAACCTGCCAAATCCCCACCACCACCACCATGGCCACAGCCTCCACCACCTCCACCGCCACCACCGGCTGTCTTAACTTACATCATTCCTTTTATTGCCCCTGACTAGACTGAGAACAAGAGTAGAAATGGCCACTGATGGATGACGCTGGCAATTTTGTGAGTTATCACATAAAATAAAATGCTGAGCGACATTCCTTTCCCTGTGGGATTTAAATTCACACCCCTCACAGCCAGCAACCACCACCATCCAGCCCATCTTTGCCACGCCCATCTCTCTGAGGGTGACCACACCCACAAAACCTGAAAAAGCGATCTCCGCTGCTGCTGATCGCTTTGTGTTTTCAAAGGTTAAAAGTAGGAATCGCCAACTTAAGAAAATCGTCTGTATTCGTATAATTCTTCTCTACCTTCTTGCCTCCTTCCTGAGGAAAACTCGATGTGAGAGAGTTTGCTCAGACCTTGGAATGGCAGCGAAACAACACACTGGAGGCTTAGAGAGTCCCTGCTGCCCCCGCAGACTTTTACTGGCTGCCTGGGAGGAAGTGAGCTAGGTGTGAGGAGATGACTAAGACAGTAATTGGCAAACATCTCAGATTCAGCGATCACGGTTATCAGATGGGAAGTGTTCTGGAGTCACAGAGAGTCCCGAAAAGAAAAGAAAAAAATCCCCAGCGTTGCCCACTCAGAAAGTGGGAATCTTAGAAGATTGCTCAGCGCAAATTAAAGGCAGTAGACGGTAATGAAAGATTGGTTAAGGAAGAACTGCAGATCCTTAAAGATAGTGGAGATGGTGTCTCATGAGTAAAATGAGCTACAGAAAGTGAAAGCCAAATTTATTCATTCATCACACAGAGAGTTCTTTTCTCTTCCCCATCTCCTTCCTTCCTTCCTTTCTTCCTTCCTTTCTTTCCTTTCTTCCTTCCTTCCTTTCTTTCCTTTCTTCCTTCCTTCCTTTCACAGAGTCTTGCTGTGTAACTCAGGCTGACCTAGAACTCATGATCTTGCTGCCTCTGCCTTCCTAGGTGCTCTGCTTACTTGTACACCGCCATAGCTGGAGCACAAGCCTTTCTGGATAGCCTTTTCCTATCAGAGTTCTGTGCTGACCATACGAAAATGGGCTACTATTTGTCTCTTAGCCCTTGAGTCTAATCTTGGTGCATGAAAACCCAAGGGTTAGTTCACTTAGATACTAACACAAATGCTTCCAAGGTTGGGACGATTACATCTTATACGCGTTCTTCCTTCATACTGTAGAGGGACCTACCTCATTGTTATAACAACCTGCTTTAAGGTGACTAACCCAATCTTGTAATGATGACAATAGTCTATTACTGAGAGCAGAACACATGGCTGGATCACCTTTTGTTGGGCCCCATCTTAATGTTTATTGGTGGCTAATTTTCCAATTTAGGAGCTCTGGAGAATACATTCAAAATACAGTAAAATCCAATGTCTAGTCTTAGGTTGAACAGAGAAATCGCAAAGGCCTTTTAAAGGACAATTGGGACATTCGAATATATAGTTGGCTTTATGTGATACTAAGAATTTATTATTTTGGATAGACTAGAGATTTTGGTTATATAAAATAGAGAATGGTACTGTAAGTTTAATCCTTTTTTAAAGCACACACAAATATACATTTAAAGTCCTTAAAATTAAATACACATCCAAAGTAAACAAAGTCCAGGGCTTGGTGCAGCCTGATGGTAAGCTACACCTAGTATGTTTTCGGGAAAGGGGAAGGAAGAGGGGGTGAAGAGGGAAAAATCTCTAAATTTTCTGTTTCCAAATAGGCTTTGAATGCATTCAAAAACCTAATTAGCTATATAAAACATGTCAGTAAATATATCAAGCTGAGACTAGAACACTTGTATGGCATGCATGGCACTCAATCTCAGCTTCCCCCCAAAGCCCCCCAAAAACCACTTTTTTTAATGTATGTATTTTTAGAAATGTAATGTAGTAGCACATATGTGAAATCCAGGCCCACCAGCCAGGAAGGCAGTGCAGAGGTCAAGGAGCCTGCCCTTTAAACCTTTCTCTTTTTTTAAGATTTATTTATGTATTATATGTAAGTACACTGTAATTGTCTACTGACACTTTTTCTTCTCTCTCTGGCCCTGCTCGCTGTAGCTGTCTTCAGACACCCCAGAAGAGGGCATCAGATTTCATTACAGATGGTTGTGAGCCACCATGTGGTTGCTGGGATTTAAACTCAGGACCTTCGGAAGAGCAGTCATTAACTGCTGAGCCATCTCTCCAGCCCCCCCTCCCCCCAAACCTTTCAAGCTTAAAATATGTTGGAATTATTTTGACAATATATTTCAGATCAATACCCATCCAAGTCCCACTTCCCACTGTAACTAACAGTCTTAAAATCATACTTAATCTTTTCAAAGATGACACCTATTTTTACAACATTCCTAAACTAGGGGTGGGGTGGAAGAAGAGAGGGAGAGGAGAAGAGGGAGAGACTGAGACATAGTTCTTATCAGGACTTCCTACTTAATTGGACAAGCATGCATACTAACATATTTGAAAAGAAATTTTTGTTTACACAATCGAACCAAAAAGGGATTGTGCACAGGGAAATTCAATTAACCACAGGATTCTCTAAGCATTCCGGTTAGCTAATAGGCTAAGTCAAGCCTCAGTTAAACTGAAAATACATGTTCAAGTTAAGTGCTGTGGAGTGAGGGCAAAGGTCATAGGAAGCCATATTGAAAATGCTAAAGGGACTCCTGTCACTGTGAGTCTTAGAGGACATGATGGCCTAACCCTCACATATGACACTAGTGTGCAATGCCATAGAGAGGACATGGACTTTGAGAGTAGACAATATAGCCCTCCATCATGATGATAAAACTAATATTCTTAATAAATGGTTTTAGTAAGAATGTCCTACCTAAGAGAAAGCACTTCCAGAAAGTCGTTTCTCCATGTGTGACATGGAGATACAGCTTTGTTGTGGCTCTTGTATGAGTAGGTGACTTCTTAACATTTATATTCACTAAACCTCCTTTGTATTAGATATAAAGAAGAGATGTATAGCTTGATCTGATGTTACTTAATCAAGGATGAATGAAAGACTAGGGGCCTGGCAAGATTCCCCAGCAGGTTAAAGCACGTGCCCCCAGCCTAACAGTCTGAGCTCAATCCCCAGACTGCATATGGTGAGAGAAGATAAGCCACTCCCCAGTGTGTCTTCTGACCTTCACCTGTGCACATGTGCCCACACAATAAATAAATACATAAATAAATAAATAAATATAAAAATCTATAGCCATAAAGTGAAAGACCAAGAGTAGTCTCTCCACTTGGTGAATGGAATGTTAACACAGTCATAATTTGATGGGACTACTAATCCAATTAATTGGGTGATTAGCAAATTATTAATAAGCTTGATAGTCATTATTCTTTTGAAAAACAATTATTGCTTCTACATGCAGGCAGTATAGTAGGGCCTGAGAGCGCAGTAGTAAACAAGACAAACAATTCCCCACTACGTAAAGTTTACAGTCTATGGGTGAAGAAGCTGCCTCATAAGAAATTGGGATAAAACGTAATTTGTGTTCTTGAGGGAAAATAGATGAATACCTGGTGAGCATTTAGCAGGGGATTGGGCCATGTCAGTGGAAAGAACACAGCAGACCCCTTACAATGCTCTCTCTCAATGCCCTCACCCTATTCCCTCTGGGTAGGTACACTGGGGATTTGGGTGGCTACATGGGAATAGGGCTGTCACTGCTAAGGATATGATCATCTGCTGGGCATTCCTCTATTACTGATGTAGTTTTTGTTGACTAGCTTTCCTGGTGAGCTTGTTATCCCAAAGATGGGAGCCAGAGGACATGGCACTATTAAGATGTCATTATTGTATGGGTAGTCCCTTTAAAGAGGTCTGACATGAGCTTGCTACTAACTTGAGTATAGAAAATAAAATTACATCATCAAGTAATTCCACAGGGATAGTAAAACGAATCTGGAACACTTAGGTTTCTTCTAAATCAATGGTTCTCAACTTTCCTCATGCTCACCCCTTAGCACAGTTTCGCATGCTGTATGACTCCCAACCATAAAATTATTTTTGTTACTACTTCATAGCTGTAATTTTGCTACTGTTGTGAATCATACTGTAAATATTTGATACGCATATGGCCTGTGAAGAGGACCTAATGGGGCTGTGACCCACAGGTTGCACTACGCTAGTTGTTTGGACTCGTAGGATGGGCAAGGCCTACAAAGTACTCTGTAAAATTCTAACTGTAAGCAAAACTTGCATTTATCCTATGACCCCGGCTTTGTTTGTTTGTTTGTTTGAAACATATTCTGAAGTGTTGGGTTTTTTTGTTCTTTATTTCCCTCCAGAATGTCCTCATTGTTGAGGTAAGCTGGCCTTTTCCTTTTCTGTGTTTGGAAGGTACAAGAATCCAATGGTGAGTTTTAAAATGCTGGCCTTGTTTACCACATTGGCCAAGTACTGAGTCCCCTCCGTGTGCGGCTCTCCAATTCCTGGTGAACAGAAGCCAACTGTAGTCACTGGCTTTAGCTAATTCAGAGTCGACACTTTACGATGACTATCTGATTGTTGGTCCTCTTATATCCAGTCTCACACACTTCTCAAACCATTCCTGGGTGGACTTATTCGCCGGGAAATTGTAGGGAAAGTGGCATAGCTTACAGAATTAGCTACATGGTCACTGTGGTTCACTTCACGGGAAGCCCAAGGCTAGAACTCTCCTCACCCAATGACCTCTAATTCTTTTAATTCATTCTCAAGCCTCAGAAATCTTAAATTCAGTCAATCCAAGGGAAAGTTATGGAGTTTTGGTGAGCGGTGGGTCTTTTGTTGTTATTGTTCTGATCAGAAAGAAACAGAGAGGTGGTCTTGTGACTCCCATAGTCAAAGGCCATGCTCCCTCAAGACATCTGTCTCGTCAGCCCCCCAAAAGTAAAAGGATCTTGTTGTCCGCAGACTTCGGTCTCACATTTGCTATGGTGGTCTTCTGTATGCACAGTTCTGGCTTCACACAACTCACAAGTAGACCCTCCAGTCAAATGAGTCACTGGACCCTGGCTTCACTCAGACCCACTGTGGTCATCCTCCGCTCCTGACAGCTGAGTTCTGTCAGGAGGACAATAAATCACAGCAGCCAATCCTGTGTCATTGTGCATCCGCAGCTCATCAGAGGCAGATACCCTGTGTTCACAGCAGCCGAGGAGTTCAGACCTCCTGGCTGTCACCAGCTGCTGCCCAGACACATTTAGCTTCCCGGTCATGGCATCCCCTAAGGAGTAGGGAGACTGAGGAGGTGTTTATCTGTTCAGTGTATTCAGATGTACATCCCATGTCCATGAAAATTCATGTGTCTCTTGTATTGTGAAATGTAACCTCCAGGCCAAATTTAGTCCCTGACTGTGCATGCAAAAGCCTGGGTATGTTCAATGCGGAAGGGCCCACATCCTCTCCAGAGGCTGAACAGAATCCATCGACACAGCTGAGAGATTCAAGAACAGAATTTATTCACCAACATGGTCTCTAGCTTCCAAAACAAAATGCCCATAAAACTATAAGTGATTCTGCTTCCTATGTTGGCTCCTATTGGTTGGCATTTGGAATTAATGTGTATTTTATTAATAAAGAATGGCTCTGCAAATGTAAAGAGTATTATGCTGTGCAAATTGCCTTGTTGAATTTGTCTGCTTTTTGCAAAGGACGTTGTTGGAACTGGGAGGACCATGAAAGCCCTGCTCAGCAGCATTGAGAAATACAAGCCCAACATGGTGAAGGTAGCCAGGTAAGTCAGACACCACAACACCATCCTCTGTCCTTCAAAGCAAGACCAAGAGGGATCCTCTCACAGAGCACTGTTCTGAGCCACTGGCCCTATAGCTGGGGTGCTATAGTTTGACCACCCTGACAAATAGCTCATCTGATTTCTAGCCTGAGAGAGAAAGGGGAGAGGAAGGCCTTTGACAGGAGCCCTGCTTGCTCTACATGCTTCCGAGAGCCGCTGGGCGAGCCCTGAGCAGTTGCAAAGCATGCTTCCTTCTATGCAGCATGACCGTGCCGTGCTTCAGCTGCAATGGCTGGAGTTAAAGTAGGCCATGGTGATGATGTCACTCCACAGACCTGAGGAGGAGCACACAGCTCAACAGTGTTTAATTCTCTTTGCAAATTCACATCCCAGTTTACTGGAGTAATTTTCTTTTTGTAATGGCAGTTTATTGGTGAAGAGGACAGCCAGAAGTGACAGCTTTAGACCTGACTGTAAGTGTTGCAGGGTCTGGGGGTTTCCTGGCAATGGTGTCTCAGGTGGGACTGATAATCCGACAAATTCTTGTGAGGGAGGCTGGGGCTCGTTGAAAAACCGCTGCTTTACATTGGCATCTTTCACAGCAACTTCGTTCTCTATATTGGATTTGGGTTTGTGTTTTTTTTGGGGGGGGTGGGGGGTTGTGTTTGTTTGTTTGTTTGTTTGTTCTGTATTTTAAAGAACCTCACTGGTATGTGATTCAGTCCAGGCTACTATATAACTCAGCCATGTAGCCTAGGCTGACCTCAAACAAACAATCTACCCTCTTGTCTCAGCTTGCAGAATGCTGGGCTTACAGATGTACACCACACCCCGGTGCATTGGAGACTTCTGCTACATCTTATGCAGCTGGTCATTTTTGGGGTGGAGATAAACTTACTCCCCTAGACTGATTCAGACATTCAGGATCCCTGACTGGCAGCTATTTTCGCTAATCAAAGAAGCACTACAAAGCTTTAGAAGGATTCTCCCACCCCTTTCCAGACCCTGCACGTTTAGTGTGGCATCTCCCTGCTACTTCTAACACAAATTCAGGAACCCAGAGCACCCAGAGCAGAGCTCGATGCATGACTTCATACGTGACTTCAGACATGTGCTCTGGGGGACTTTCCCTGTCCCGGACACTTTTCTCTCCTCCTTGTGACAAGATTGACTCTGTTGCCGGGATGATTAAACAAGACACCGAGTTATTTATTATTCTAAACAAGAGGCTTTTTTTTTTTTTTAAACCTGTATAAGGCAGACTTCAGCTAAAGTTTCTCACTTACATTTGCTCTAAAGCCCAAGGATAATTTGGCTCAAATTCTCATCAGCAAGCTGAAAAAGCATTGGACAGAGAAGAACAGTATGGGTAGGTCAGGGTCTCCTCGTTCCAAACACGGGTCTCCTCTGCTGGGTTCCTAACCACACACCAGGTCACTTCTGGGCAGATAGAAAGAGCCAATGGCCTGTTCCTGTCAGTTACTGTCCTTGGGGTCTGGTCTGTACGATGTCACTGTCATTAGATGAGGATATGAAGTAGAGATTTTGTGAGGAAATGATGTTAAATGATGTTTAAAAGATAGGACTGAAGACATGACCCAGAGGTTAAAACATACTGCTCTTTTTTTTTTTTTTTTCATATTTTATTTACATTTCAAATGTTTCAGATCTCCCCTTTGGAACCTCCCCATTCCCTCCACCTTCCACCTGCCAATATGGGGATATTCTCCAACCCACCCTCCCACCCACCCACCCACTCTCGTCTTTCCTCGTCATTCTCCTATACTGGGGGATCTAACACCCTCAGGCCCAAGGGCCTCTCCTCCCTCTGACAGATAACAAGACCCTCCTCTGCCGCATTTGTGGCCAGCACCATGGGTCTCTCTCCATGTGTATTCTTTAGTTGGTGGATCAGTCTCCCGAAGTATCAGGGGGGGTCAGGCCAGTTGCCACTGTTGCTACCCCCATACTGCTCTTACAGGGGATCCAGGTTCTACACCCAGCATCTACAGGAGACAACTCACAGCCATCTGTCACACCGTCTTTATGGAGATGTGATGCGTCTGGCCTCCACAGCCACCTGCACACACACACACACACACACACACACACACACACACACACACACATTTTTAAATAATTTTAAATAATACCAACTAACACTATAAGAGGTATGATGTGTCAGGCAAGGTTCTTACAGGCATACAGGGGTTAATTAACTTAGTCTCTACAACTCTTTAGAGGCAGTTGCTATTGTTATGCCCATTTAACAGAGGAAGAGATGGAACACAACAAGCTTAAATAGCTTGTCAGGGTCATATAAGCAAATGAAGAGGGCCAGTAATAAACTCAGGCAGTCACAGTGTTTACAAACACTGCAGGAGCTGTACTCACCAGTGAGCTGTGGGTGCCTCTGATATGTGACAGCCCCACTGATTGTCAATACCTTATGTCACAACAGCCTTCTACATGGCTTTGGGCTTCAGTTGGGGTTTCATACCTGTTGTCTGGAACTATATTGCTCATTGGAAAATCCGTTATTATTAACGTAGGATTTCCTGGAATCTAATCCTGCTCTGTGAGTGCAGAATCTGTTTCTCCCTTCTTTCTGGAGTGCCTAGGCAGCATTTTTGAGCAGCTCAGAGTCTTTGTCACATGCTCAAGTGCTAATGTCTTTTCTTCTGCACTTGCTTCTCCTCTTTGAATTTGTTTCTTTTTGTTTAGACAGGAACCTCTGTGTAGCCCAGGCTACCATCAAGCTTAAAAGTCTGCTGCCTCAGCTTCCCACATACTGAGATTACAGGCATGCACCACTATCTACAGCTGCTTTTGAATTATTTTTCAAGAAACAGCAAGTTTAAAGAATCAAACAGGCTACTTACTTAGTGACCCCATAATACAGGCCCCTAGAAAACTGAGCCATGACTTCTAGCACTTTACATAAGTTGTTCTAGCAAGTTGTTTAAGCTTAAGATACTCCATGTGAAAACAAATTGGGTCGTAGAAATCAAAATGATGGGCTGTGCAGTAGTGGCACAGACCTTTAATTCCAGCTCTCAGTAGGTAGAAGCAGGCAGATCTCTGAGTTCAAGGCTAGCCTGGATTACAAGACAGCCAAGAGCTAGGTAGAGAAACATTGGCTCAGGAAAAAGAAAAAAAAATAACAAAAATCAAAAATGGTAGTAACCATGACGATGGCTGTTCATGCTCCTAGCTCACAGGTTGCACCAAGGCAGGTTCATGTAACTAGGCATCATGTAACACATCTCTCTTCTATTTTATTGTGATAAATGAGCTTATAAAAGTCCCACACACTGAAGCAAGTTTGAAAACCACTGGACCACACACATTTATTCTGCCTGAAGCTCTCTAGAAGAGAACCGTTGCCTTTTTCTTGATAGACATCCTCCTCCTCTCAGTGGTCTTCTCTCCGTGACCCCAGTACCTTGTATGGACATCCATTTCCTCTCATCCTGCCCTCAGTAGAGATCAAGTGCTATTAGGATCCCTGCATGGCCGGTGCAGAGCTCAGCGTGGAGACATCCCTCACCGGCTCTCTCCTCACACTGAACAAACTCCTTTCCTGTCATCTGTCCCTCAGGTTTTGCTTTCAGTCCTTCAACACAGTGGGGGAATCGCTTCCTGGTGGCTGCTGCTGGAACACCTGTTTATGTATGGCCATGCCATGGTGCTTTGTATCTGAATGATCCTTTGTACTTTTAAGAGACTCTCCTTAGGCACAGGGATATTACATACTGCTCCCTTTGAACAAGCCCATTGTGGCTCTAGCATCCCCACTTGTTGTCACCCACTGGGCCTCCTGAACCCTTTCTCAACTCTGAACACTCAAGGTTCATTCCTCACACATGCTTGCTTGTTTGCCTTGTGTTCCCAAGCTGTCACTGTGGTCCAGACACCCGCTGGGCTTGTCCTGCACAATGCTTCTCCCTTCTGTCTTCTGCCTCACAGGATAGGGCGATGGCATGCTTACATGCTCACTCTGAACCTTCTTCCTTATCTTTTTCCGGTAAGATGCTGGATTTGAGATTCCAGACGTCTTTGTGGTGGGCTACGCCTTAGACTACAATGAGTACTTCCGAGACCTTAATGTAAGTGTTGCGGACTAAACCCTAATCCTCTGTGCCTAAGAATCCCTAGTACTAGCATCAATTTAACAAATGACTGAAAACAGTAGTACCTTGTGACTTACAGTGAGTTCTTCCAGAACGCTACAGAGTGGTTACCGGAACCATGGAGGAAAGTGATGAAAATGGGAAGCAGGAAAATGGCCTACATTGATTTTTCTCCATAGTTATTGACGATGCTCAGCCAATCACCATAAGCAGCCATTTCATGTCTGTGTCTGATATCTGACCACTGGGATTACAGTGACATTGTAAAAAGTTAATTTGGGGAAGCTGCTTCAGCACACAGAAACAGCCCTGTAGCATGGTACCTACCCAGTGATGTAACCCTCCCTGATCAACCCTACGTGATCTGGAGGAGGCATTTTACCCAAAGTAACCAACCAATGTCTCACTATTAGAAATTAGAAAGCCAGCCAGGTGGTGGTGATGCATGCTTTTAAGCCCAGTACACAGGAAGCGGAGGCAGGTGGGTCCCTGTGAGTTTGAGGCCAACCTGGTCTACAGAGTAAGTTCCAGGACAGCCTAGGCTATACAGAGAAACCCTGTCTTGAAACAAACAAACAAACAAAAATGGAAGGAAAGAAAAAGAAAGAAAAGAAAAGAGAAGAAAAGAAATTGAAAGCCAGAAGTCACCAAGCCCAAGGTCTGGGTATATGAAGTCTAGTAGCGATGCCTGGTATATCCTTGGCACAGCTGGCTGCAGCCTCTAAGACCACAGCCCTTTTCCCATCGCTTCATTATTCAGCTCTTGATACCCTGACATATTTCTTGCCATCCAAAAGAGGTTTCACAGGGTAGTGCAGATTGTAATTCCCCATATTTTTTTTCTCCTTTCAATTAAGCAGTTGTCATTTCACCAAGGAAAAAATGTCTCCACTATAGACAACCATACTGTGGCCTCAACATTTCTACATTTGGTGGGAGGGGTTCCTGGAAAGCAGATCCTCACTAGGTCTCAAAACCAAATCACCAGAGAAGCTTTGTGGAACTTTAAATGGGACTCTAAATCTTGTGAGCTCACATAGACACCGGTGTTTAGATAAAGAGTCACCAATCACAAGATGACAGGCTGCTATTACCAAATCACACTTCCTGGGCCTCATGTCTTGTTATGCACGGATGCTGATGGGGAGGGGTGCCCCCCAAAAACACTTGTTGAAAATGTCACAAAGGCATCTAACACATTATATGCAGATTTTTAAACTAAACCTATGACTCAGATGCTTTTAACCCTCTCTTGTTCCAGCACATCTGTGTGATCAACGAACATGGTAAAGAAAAATATCACATATGATGAAGCAAAACTCGTCAATGTCTTTCCCAGATAAGGCGATTCTTCTGCCCTTCTGCCCAGGAAACCAGAGTGTAAAGTCTGTCTCTGTAGCCATCTTCACTCAAAAGACTGTTTTAAAAAGCAAGCTCCCTTTTTACAGAGATTAGAATGCAAACAGCACGGGTTCTTTGTGAAGAGAAGGCTCTGCTTGCCCTTGACTCATTATAAAGTAAATTTCTGCTTCCCAAAATCCCACCCACTTCATGTTCCTCCTTTAGTACCGTCACTGTGCTCCATGACTCTTCCCAGAATACACCCACCCGGTGACTCAAAGGCTGTTCACTTAACTGTTTTAATGCTGTTTTTTATTTTTAATAACATTTTACAGTAATGGCCTGCTGCCTCCTTAGCCTCAGCCCTGCGCCTGTACTGTGAGAATGCAGCTCAGTCCCCTTGCTAGAACGAGCAAAAGCTCAGCTTTGCATGAGCACGTTCGCCCCGTTCTGACAGGACATTATTATCTGCTTTGACAAAGCCTTTCAGAAGTGCTGGACAATGGATCTTAATGATGTTATGAAATGAGCCTTCA
This sequence comes from Rhynchomys soricoides, assembly GCA_019843965.1. Taxonomy (NCBI): domain Eukaryota; kingdom Metazoa; phylum Chordata; class Mammalia; order Rodentia; family Muridae; genus Rhynchomys; species Rhynchomys soricoides. The sequence goes on from JADRCH010000277.1 coordinate 1,973,137, forward strand.
CCACATGCACTTGAGCTCCACAATCCGTGTGTGATGACAGTGTAGATGTGTGCATGGATGTGCTCAACTGTGTTTAATACTCTGCATTTTAATTAGGAAAAAACACAATGGCAGCAAGGCCTGCCCTCCCGAGCGGAGTCCTTTTATTCAAGTGGGACATTGGTAAATGGTGGGCTTGAGGGGCGGAGGTGTCTTCAAAAATCAGTACTAAGCAAGTGTAAATTGTTCCTCTTATTTGCATGGAAAGATAAAACAGCCTAAACATCAGCAGAGGTTGAATTATTTAGCTAAATGTCCTTATATGGCTTCTCACACAATCCAGGGTGCCATAGGAAGGAAGCACACATACAGAAGTCTTTGTGCATAACACAAAAAACACACAGAGAGAAACACACACATTCATTATCACCACTATATGTGACATTTCCTAATTTGTAGGGTTTTAATTAAAAATAAGCTGACAAGTCCACCATACTGGGTTTCTTACCTCCTAAAAGAAGCAAATGCAAGATAAAGAACTAAACAGCCTCTGTTTGTTTCTGAACCATCCCTCATGTTATATTGTAACATTGTAGAGTTCTTTAAACTAATAATAAAAAAAGATAGTATGTGTCATAGCTGCTTACTGTTTATATACTTTTAGTCACTGAAATGTGTATGAGCCAGCAGCCTAAATGCATGGCTGTGTGTACCTATGCCGTGGTGAACCTGGATTAAATCCAAAGTATGCGCTAAGATAAGCAAGCATCAGGCCAGGAGACAGTGCTTCCCATTTTCTTCTCCAAACTTGCATCGTAAGAATGAGGAATTTTACTTGTGAAAGATTTCCCTACATATCTCTGTAGAAAACAGACCATGCCCAGATTCCCTAGGGGGAAGTCACAATGGAAGTCACTTCTGGCTTTATCCCATCCAATGATCCAGGATGTCTGTTGCTGTGAAGAGACATCATGACCATGGCAACTCTTATAAAGGAAACCATTTAATTGGGGATGGCTTACAGCTTAGAGATTTAGTCAATTATCATCATGGTGGGAAGCATGGTGGCATGCATACAGACAGTACTGGAGAGGTAGCTGAGAGTTCTACATCTGGATCAACAGACAGCAGGAAGAGGGTGACATTGGGCCTGGTGTGAGCATCTGAAACCTCAAAATCCACCCCCAGTGACACACTTCCTCCATAAAGGCCATGCCTACTCCAACAAGACCACACCTCCTACTAGTGCCACTCCCTATGGGTCTGTGGGGGTCATTTTCATTCAAATCACCACAACTAGGAAATGAAAGTCAAAGAAACCCTTTTCTCCACAACTTGCTTTTTGGTCAAGGTGTTTCATCATAGGAATAGCAATCCTAACTAAGAGACTGTGTAGTAAAATATCCCTAGACTAAGGCCTTAAATCCACAATGGGTATTTATTTAGCATGTCTTGTGTCTGGGAGAGGGGTGGTCTGGCTGCCCTGTTCTGTGAGGTCTGATGCTTCAGACAGAAAACCTAAAGTTTGAGAGTTTCAACCAAATGACACCAAACTGCCCAATGGGCAACCGTTAACTGTGCGTGACTGAGTGAATGCTGTATCAAAGTAGCAGTGTACTTCCTCATTCGTGCTAGCTGAGCCACTATTGCTCAGTAACCTGCTGTGGCATGTGCTACCACAATGAGCAGGGAAACATGGGACTTTTCTCTTCTCATAGGAAGTCACATTAGAAACCCTGACCTGACCTGAAAGGTTGTGTTTCACTGTTAGCAATCAGCTGGAGCCTTAGCTGGGGGTATCTTCCATGCATCCTTTCCACAAGGCCCCATCTCTCTCAAAACATGGCGGCTTATAATTCATTTTATATGGCAGACTCACTTCTACCACATTTGTTCTTGTAGTTCGTAGTTAACAAAGAAGGAAGCAGATGATCACAACTTGATAGAAGAATGGTAACATCATATTATTAGTTCAAGAGGGATGAGTATATTTTGGCGTGACTACCTTCAGAAAATTCATCCCCCTCGGAAAAGTTGTGTCCTGCACCCTTCTTAAAATAAGATCAGTGAAGAAATTGATTATTCAATGGTTATAATACGTGAATGTGGGAAGCCGCCTGAGTCACACCCACATTCGCCATTACAAGATGGCGCCTACATTCGGCCGAGGACAAGTTGTAAACAGGCTAGTGCGCATGCACCTGGTAATTTTCCACCTCAGAGTCTCAGCCTCTCTCGTGGCGGCATCTGGCCTGGTGTGCGGGAGCCAATGGGGAAGCTCCATGTCCCAGGCAAGCGCTGTGACCTATATAAGGGACGGGTGTTCTATTGTTCGGGGTCTCCACTCGTGGCAAGCTTATGCTCTCCCTCTCAAGATGCATTAAAGCTTTACTGCAGAAGGATCCTATGTGTGCCCCGTCGTTCTTGCTGGCGAGACCGTAGCGCGGGACACGTGAATAAAAACATATGTATGTATGTGTATTCTTTATCTGTGTATGTGTGTAAAATGTGTGTGTGTATAAATATGTGTGCATGAATTTGTATGTGAATGCAGACACCTGTATATGGGAGTAAGCACAACTTTGGTGACTAGTCCTCTACTCCCACCCTGTTTCAAGGCAGAATCCTCTTCATTGCTTTCCCATTATGTATCCCAGGCTGTCCTGCCAACAAGTTGTGGGACTTCTCCTGTCTCCACTTCCCATCTCCCTGTAAGAGAGCTGAGATGGATGCTGGGTTATGTGTCCAGTTGTTATGTCCTTCTGGAAATTCTAACTCACATCTCCAGCCACCAAGCCATCTCCCAGCCATACATACTTTAAGTAAAAATAAAACAACTACAGAATTCTACTTAGCCTCACATAAGAAAACATGGAACAATGAAAAGAATACCCTGCAGTATGCAGACCTTAAAGACAGTTATTTGCCCACTGACCGTTTGGAGGAAATCATGAAGGCTCTGGGAGAGCAGTTTGTGTCACTGCATCATATAAGTTTGCAGTATGAAAGCAGTAACTTGTGCCTACCAAGAATTCTAGAAATGTAAATTCATACTGAAACTCCAGAGTTAGTCCCTTTTTTTTTCCATTTATTGAGTGTGTGTACATGTGTGTGAATATGTATGTATGTGCGTGTGTGTGCATGTGTGTGTGTGACAGCAAACATGTAGAGGTCAGAAGACAACTTGCAGCAGTTGGTTCTTTGCTTCTCCCACATTTGTCCCAAGGATTGAGCCCAGGATGTCAGGCATGGTGGAGACTTACCTGCAGAACCATCTCACCAGCCCGTTTTCATATGAAGAAATTCCACAGTAATTTAGCCAATAAACTAGTACAAGGTAGAAAGGTTTTAAAACACAGTGATGTAACTAGTCACACTATAAAATTTATATGTATAAAGGTTTTATATGAGATTATATATCATGTAAATTTTATATATATGTATATATATGAATATGATTCTGCTATTTAAACTGTCAACCTGGCCCAGCCTAGAATCACTTGAAAAGCAAATACTAATGAGTTCTCT
>JADRCH010000277.1:1976653-1997315 GCA_019843965.1 Rhynchomys soricoides
GCTAGCAAGCAGACAGGCAGTAGGGAGGATGGCATTTGTTTCTCTCTGCTCTTGACTATGGATGTGTTGTGCACAGCTGTGTCAGTATTTAGCCTCTGACTTCCCTGCAGTGATGGGCTATATATAGCCTGGGAATGAGAGCCGAAATAAACCCTTCCTCCCCTAAGTCTTTTTGTCAGGGTGTTTTATCACAGCAACACAAATACTAAACTAAAACTAATACGTGTGTGTGTGTTGTGTATGTGTGTGTGTTTCTTAGTTAGGTTTACTATTGCTGTGATAAAACACAGTGACCAAAAGCAACTTGGGAAGGAAAGGGTTTATTTCTCTCACAGTTCCATGTAACAATTCATCATCAAAAGCACTGAGGACAGGAATTCACACAGGGCAGGAGCGGATGCAGAGACCAGGGAGGAGTACTGTTTAACCTGCTTTTCCCCAGCCTGCTTTCTTACAGCACCCAGGACCACCACCCCAGGTGTCATCACCTATAACGGACTAAGCCCCCCCCCCCCCCCCCGTCAGTCACTATTTAAGAAAATGCTCTACAGGCTTGCCAACAGCCAGATCTTAATAAAGGTTACCTCCTCTCAGGTGACTTTAGCTTGTGTCAAATTAACATAAAACTATTCAGCACAGTGAGTAAAATATGTAAATATGAGATTTGCATCAAAGGATGAGAAATAAATCCAACCAAAATTCAAGGGCTTTCTACCTCAGTGAAATTTCTAGGTGAGTGGAGCATGCAGAGATATCCCTTCTAATGAAGCGCAAGTTGTCTCCCCTACCCTTCCCACCACCAGGAAGGAAGCACAATGGTTAGTGGGCCCATTTGGATCACGTATGGAACATACTCTTCATCCTGGTGTGTTCCTCCAGAGCCATATGCCAAATGACTCTGAAAGCTACTGGCTTTTAGTGGAACCTGGAATTGACAGCTCTATTACAGGTCCAGGCCCCTGGGCAGGCTTCCATACAATCCAGCAGCCCCTGTGGTTCATGGAAGATGAGGATGCTGTTGGAACCTTTGGCAGGGCCTTATAGGTGAATCACAGAGGATCAAGACTCTACTGACGTTTACAGACAACTAACTATTCTTCCTTTAAAAGGTAGCCTTAGTGAAAACTGAACATTTGACATTGAGTCACCAAGTTACCATGAACTCGGACACCTTTCTAATAAGCCACATTTCTGAAGGGAATTGTATGTCAGCCTTCCTTCCATGTGGACCGGACTGCAGCTGCACTTTTTGAAAACTGTAAGAGTCTAGACCTCCCAAAGTCTTTTCAACTCTCTTAAACGATCAAGATTTCTGAATGGACAAAGGTCTTATCTTTAAAATACTCGTGGAGCTGTCCACGGTGGTAATTACCCTTGTTGCTCAACCCAACTGAATTTAGGACTACCTAGGAGGTAAAACTCTGGGCTTGTCTGTGAGATGGGTCTAGGTAGTTTACCTGAGAAAGGAAGATCCTTGCTGAATGTGGGTGGCATAACTCCTTACCCAAAGGCCCTGTACTGAAAGTGAAGAAGGAAGCAAGCAGAATAGAACATTCGTGGCCCCTGGCTTCCCGGCTGTGTAGGAAAGGTGACCAGCCAGCTGCCTCAGACTCCTGTTGTCTGCCTTCCCCACCACGGGCAGATATAAACCCCAACACCTAGGTACACGTGATAAAGTACAGTTTTGGACTATCAAAATGCCTTCCCGGGTATTTTAGATCTGGATCGGGCCTGATTTAGTTGTTTGTTTGTTGATTGCACACTGTTTACAGAGTTCTCCTTCACTGACCCAGCATTTGCTTTCAGTACCATTCACATTTATAACTTGGAATTCTTAAGTCGCTTGGTTCAGAATCTACTTCTCACTTTATAAGTTGCTCATCATGCAAATCACAATGTGCTTCAGCTAATGCTGCTAAGCCCTGCTCAGAGGCCTCTATTCTCTATGACTCATGAGCTTTTTAAAAAACTTCAGTTCAACAACAGCTGGTGGCTTATATAAGGAGAGAGGGTGTTCTTTACAATCAGTGGTTTTTCTGGACTGCACACTTCTGCACCTGGCAGCCTTCCATTTCCCTCTGAGTGGCTGCTCTCTTTGTGTAGACATCTTCATTCTCCTGGTGAGGATGAACACATGCAGAAACTTGGTCAAATATTGCACCATAAACTTCTGCATTGATCAATTCCTGAATCTCTGATGTCAGTCTGCTTGAAGTTGATCCAATCTTAAGAAAAATGAAAACCAGAAATAATTGGATATTGAATTCAAAGACATGTCGGTAAGGAACGCAGTGTCCTTTTTGTTGGCTTTGGTTGGGTTGTGTTCTTGGGACAGAATCCCACGCTGTAGCTCAGGCTGGCTTCAGATTTATAACCATTCTTCTGCCTCAGTCTCCTAGGAAATGGGATTACAGTTTATATACCTGGTTTAGAATCCTATTTCTTATAGAGAAATTTTATATTAAGAGATGTTTGTGGTCTCTCTGATAACTATTACAAAAAGATAAGATTCATATTTTCCAAAATGCATCTTTAGGTAAACTATTTCCTGCTCTGCCCAGATGTGTTTCTCATCCTTTCTGTTTCTCATTCCCTCAGATAGGAATAAAGTATACATACCATTCATGCTGATGGAGGGTCCTAATAGCCTTCTGGGCTTGGCTTACTTTCCTGGTTTAGTCTCAGATCTCTTTATTCTTTGGAATTGCAGCAGGGAGAGCAAGTTTGCTGCTAGGAAGGAACTGCATACATTTGTAAATGTAAACCTTTCTACCTTTATTACTCCAGGTAGAAAAGAAAGAGCACTAACTGCAGCCCATTCCACAAAAGGTCTCCATTTCCATTTTTAGGGGGTAGGGAGGGGTACGGTGGGAAGCCCAAGAGTTTAAAAAAAAAACTGGTAATAAATCTGGTATAACTGCTGGGCATATACCCAGAAGATGCTCCAACATGTAATAAAGACATATGTTCCACTATGTTCATAGCAGCCATATTTATAATAGCCAGCAGCTGGAAACAACCCAGATGTCCCTCAACAGAGGAATGGATACAGAAAATGTACATTTACACAATGGAATAGTATTCAGCTATTAAAAACAATGACTTCATGAAATTCACAGGCAAATGGATGCAACTTGAAAATATCATCCTGAGTGAGGTAACTCAGTCACACAAGAATGAACATGGTATGTACTCACTGATAACTGGATATTAGCCCAAAAGTTTGGAATACCCAAGATTCAATTCACAGCAACTGTTGGACTGAGCATGGGGTCCTGGATGGAGGAGTTAGAGAAGGGACTGAAGGAGCTGAGGGGCTGAGGGAGTTTGCAGCCCCATGGAGGGAGCAACAGTGTCAACTGTCCTGACACACACACCCCCCATGCTCCCAGAGACTGGACCACCAACCAAAGAATACACATGGAGGGACCCATGGTGCTGGTCACATATGTGGCAGAGGAGGGCCTTGTTGGCCATTAGTGGGAGGAGAAGACCTTAGGCCTGAGGGTGTTAGATGCCTCAGTATTGGAGAATACCAAGGAGGGAAGATGAGAGTGGGTGGGTGGGGGAATACCCTCATAGAGGCAGGGGGAGGGGGATGGGTTGGGGGGGTTTCCAAAGGGGAGACATGGAAAGGGGGAAACATTTGAAATGTAAATAAAGTATCAAAAAAATTTAAATTTTTTTAATAAAAAAAATAAAATTTGGTATAACAATTGGGTAATAACTGGTTCAAGGTATTTAAAAGGATCAAAATGACTTTGAAACATGATGATGTTAATATCTTATTCAGGATGGTCATAAGTTAGTATTGATTATAAATCATGTGTTCCACAAAACTACCTTATATTTATCTTTCCATGGAACTAGTCTGGTTTACTAATAAGTGGATGAGCCAAATTTGGTGGTTTAAACACCCTTGATCAACATCATGTTTCTATAGCCTTTGCAATATTTATTTCCGAGTACTTCAGAAAAATTCTAACCACCGTCAACAAGTCCAAAAAGGCAGACAATCTCGTTTAAAATAATTTGTTTGGTTTCTGAAGGAAACGGGCATACACACTGAAGATGCTTCCAACATTCTTTGAGGTCTTGGCACAGTTTGAAGTGTTCGTGATTCCAGAAAGCATCTTGAGCACCTCTCCTCCCGGCGAGATCTAGGTTGTGTTCCATCTTCCCTGGGCAACACAGCACCTCAGCTTAAGAAACTACTATTTTCTAGAACATCGATATTCATAGCAGCAAATGTTCTAAGAAATAGAAACAACCCGATCACCTGTCAAGGCCATTGATGGATGAATAAGTAAACATATACATGGGATTCATATACATATCCAACATCCAGAATATAACAACGACAACAAAAGACGAGGCTGTTGCTCCGTTGGCTGTTTGCCCACCATGCATGAGGCCCTGGGTTTGGGTCCCCAGCATCTCATAAATGGGGGATGGTGGCACACACCAGTAATTATGGCACTAGGGGTGGAGAAAGGAAGATTAGATATTCAAGGTGTCCTTGGCTACACAGGGAGGGGGAGAACAGCCTGAAAGTGTAGTGGGGGATGGGGGCGGGGAGAGACTCTTGCCAGCTGCAACATAAATGAACCTGTGAAGAAAATATGCCAAATGAAAGAAGCTATTCACAGAAATGCAAATACTATGTGATTCTGTTCCTACAAGGCATCTAAACACCTATGAGATATAAGCAGAGCCATAGAAAACACAGAGAATGGTCATTTGTCAGAGACTCGGTGTGTTTATTGGCTATGGAGTTTCATTTCTGCCAACAAAAACATGCTAGAATTTTGTGTGCATGTACCTAATGTTGCACACTGCATACACTGAAGATGCTTAAGATGGCACATTATGGTATGTGTTTGCTATCAGGATTATAAGGAAATATTTCCTCAGAAAGGATTTTAACTCTTTAAGTTTATTTTGCTTTACATTTCTCCACAGTGGTGAGAAATGATTGGAAACCTGCTGGCTCGGAGCAACCACAGCAACAACAACAAAATTCACATATGACCTTATTGTTCCATTGCTGAACTTCATCAATATCAAACAATTCACCCTGTCCAGATCTGGTGGGATTTTATAAATTCTTATTTTGGGGGGGCAGGCGGGTTCTTAAAAATGAAACTGGGAAGAAACTGAGCAGCGTGTTTCTTTCAAAAGCTATTGAAAACTGCACTTAGCGTATATCCTCCCTCATCTGGAGAAGTATGTCTTCTCGGGTTTTCAGAAAAGCAGACGGGAAATAGTGGAAGAGTGTCCCGGGGTGCATACCTTCTCTGCTCTTCCCTCCCCCTCTGGCATCAGTCTCTGCTGTGTGGGTGTTTAAGGCAGAGTCCAAGGGAGTAAGATCTGTTTCAGGCGATCCCAAATGCAGCATTTAAGAACCTGGCATTTAGTTCGGCGCCTAGTCTGCAACTGGTGCTCTCAGGCTCCAGGCAGCTGAAGGAGTCCCCTTCTGTGCTGGAGTTTGGGTGAAGGGGGGGGCCAGAGAACTGAACATTCTCTACCCTACAACATGGCTTCCCTAGGCAGCCAGCCACCTCTTCCTGCCCCTCTTTTGCTTCCTCTCCCCCTTCCCTACCCCCTTCTTTCTGCTTCCTGCTCCCCCCTCCCCTACCCCGTTCTTCCTCTTACCTTCCTCCTCCACCTCAGTCTTCTGCTGCTCTTCTGCCCCCTTTTCTCCTCTTTGCATTTTGTGTTAGAAGCTAAATCTGGGGCCTCTGAACACTACCATAGGCACTACTGAGCTACACACACCCCAGCCCTTTTCATTTTTTGTAATGAAGGAGTTAGGTTTCTTTGTTGCCAAAATATATTAAGTAATTCATTATGTAATGTTCTTGGATGTTATGTAAGCCTCTCAAAGTTTAAAACTAATGACGCTTTTTATACTTACAAAAAGATACAGATCTTCCTTCTGAATTATGTCCTGTTTCTGTGTATTATTTAATAGCTACTAGACATTAGTCCCTTTCAGTTAGAGTAGCCCTTTAATACCTTAGATAGAGAGCCTTTAAGGCTAATGAAGATCTCAAGATTATATTGAATTTGATTCATCATTTTGACAACCAGCTAAACACTACCTGTGTAATGAGACCAAAAGTACATAGATTTTCATAAAAGCAAACTAACCAACAAGCAAGTTCACAAGGAATCTGCTCCATTCTATTACTCTGTGCTCAGCTCTAGACCAGAACTCGAGTACCCATCCAGGTCCCTGCAGAGCAAAACACAAGGCTTCTAATTGACATGCTGGATTTGGGTGGCCCACAGACAAAGTGAATTTCTGGCTGCTGTGCACTTTGTTCCACTTTGTCTTGGTACCACAGACACTGCTGTGTGCTTGCCTGACTTCTGGACACATGCTTGGCCATCTCCAGAGGCTCTGTGGCTTTGCTCCTCCTCCATACAACTCCAAGCTTAACCGTTGTGATGGTGTAAGTCAGCCCTTCCACTTCGGGTACTTCACCCAGCTCATCCCTCTCACACACCATTTCCTCGAAGCCCAGCAACTGCAGCAGTACTGTAAGTGCACATACACTTTCTAGACAGCAGCAAACTGGCCAAGTCTCCCTTCAGCCCGTGGTTCAGCCTCTATGTTATTAATGCATCACTTTGCCTCTCGAAAAGTCCTGCTTACAATGGAAAAATGAAATCAACCCCTTTCTCCGTTAAAAGAATTCCTAGTGTTTCCTGGCATTGGAGGGTGGAGTTAAGGTAGAGGTAACAAACAGGCTTGTGTCTGAGTCTAGGTTTTTCACTAACCCACGGGGCTTCAAATAAATGGAGCAAAATCCCTACTTCTCAGTGTTGGTGTAGGATTAAGTGAGATAATATATGTGAAGTCCTTGCTAGTTAGTTTTAATGAAGGACATTAGATACACTATGCAAAGATAGGGTCATATGTAAATAGTCCATTTTCCTTTATGAATTCTGAGTGTTCTTTTTATCTCAGAGTTGCATTTCACAAAATATTTTAAACAACTAACAAGCATTTCTATGGAAGGTGCTACAGTTTGGTTTTGAAACGTCTTCCAAAGGCTCATGTGCTAAAGGTATGTTTCTTGGGTTGATGCTAATGGAAGATTCTGGAAACTTGTAATGAAACCTAGAGTGAGAATTGTTGGATTTAGGTTTCTTTTAAAAGCACAGAAATATTATAAGAATATGTTTTCATTTTGTTCCCAAGTATGGGGATATGGGGCCTATGGATGGTCTGCAGCAGCTGACCATAATTTGCCTTATACCTGAGGAGGGCCATGATTTTGCTTCTGCAGTTGTTTGACGTTTGTAATTCTGGGAACTTTTCAGAGGGTATAGAAATGCTAGGGCCCCAAGAGGTAGTTTGTTGATTGGTTGTTTGTTGTTTGTTGATGGTAGCAGTTTGTTAAGTAGTCATGCTTAAAGAAGAACCAAGAAGAAGAGGACATTCAGTATCTGACCTTGAAGATCAATCTTGCCCCAAGGAACTCCGTGCCGTAATCAGCAGGAAGTGGTCTAACCACAACATCTCCCCCTTTCCAGGACTTTATTCAGGGATCTTTTTCCTTTCTTCTCTATCCATTTATCTCTCTTATTTAGTGTTAGGGGGTTTCAAGGATGGAGAAGGGTGGAAGAAAGAAGAACCCAGAAAGTAGCCAAAGACGGGCTACAGAGACCCTTAAGAAGCTTTGGATAACTGGGCCTGCCCTCCAAGGAACTGTGAGACTCATCAGATTTCCTTTCTTTCACTCATTCCTTCTCTCTCTCTCTTCTCTCTCTCTCTTCTCTCTCTTCTCTCTCTCCTCCTCTCCCTCTCTCTCCTTCCATGCTGCTTTCTGGGGTGCTGCACCACACACTCTGACATAATGCATTACCCAGCTACAACCATGAAAGCAATAGGATCAACTAATCATGAAAGGAGAGCATGATAAACATTCTCTCTTTATATGCTCGTTGTCACAGGTATTTTGTTACAGTAATGAGAAGCTAACAAACATACTAGGTAAAATTTCTTCAACCTTGGTTTTGACATTAAAACATAGAATTTAAGAAATTATGGTTAAAATAGTTGCGTTTTAACATGAACAGATGGCCTTTTTAAAAAGTACAAATTGTTTTGGCAATCATCTTTTAACAGATTACAATCTCTAACTTTTTAAAAGAAGATTCAATTAAAAGAGATTTGTAATCAAGAAACCAGAATGTGCCAGTGCAGTGGTGGTGCACGCCTTTAATCCCAGCACTGGGGAGGCAGAGGCAGGTGGATTTCTGAGTTCAAGGCCAGCCTGGTCTACAGAGTGAGTTCCAGGACAGCCAGGGCTATACAGAGAAACCCTGTCTCAAAAAAAAGAAAAGAAAAGAAAAGAAAAGAGAGAGAGAGAGAGAGAGAGAGAGAGAGAGAGAGAGAGAGAGAGAGAAAGAAAGAGAAAGAAAGAAACCAGAATGTTTGGTTACATCACTTCTACATAGAGTAGAAGCCCTGGGTTGGGGGAGGGGTGTCCTCTGCCCTTACTAGGTCAATGTCACAATCTCAGAAACAATTATGTTTCAATAGGAAAGTGTGCAACTGACAACAAAGCAAAAGAGATTTTTAAAAGATTTTTAGATGTATGTATTTTATTTTACATACGTTAGTGTCTTGTCTGCGTTTATGTGTACCATCTGTGTGCAGTGCCCACTGAGGCCAGAAGATGGCGTCAGATCCCTGGAACTGAGTTACAGATGGTCCTGGAAGCTAATCTTACGTTGTTCTTAATTGTTAACCCACCTCACTGGTACCAAGAATTTTAATCTCATCACACACAATCCTATAAACAGTTGAGACCCAACAGGCTTTACCCTCCTTTACCAGAGAAAAGCCAAGAGGTGAAATGTCAAAGCCAGGACTCTGACTTCCATGACACTGACACCCAATCCAGGTCTTAGTGGATCCCTGCTTTTTTTTTCCTTGCCCTGCCTTTTTTCTTTTACCTGGAATAGGTAGATAGGTATCTTTTGTCAGATAGACAAAAGATTCTTACTGTGTTACTTCAGAGCATAGGCAATTAGAACATAAGCTATCAGTGATAGCAAACTTTAAGATGCCTATAAGTAACATGGGACAAATAAGTAAAGATCAAGAGTTTTCAGTGACGTTGAGACTATAAGTTTCTTCTAGGAGTACTGTGACAAAACGTACTTTAAAAAAAAAAAAAAAATGCCTACAGTATGCCAAACATGTCCTGGAAGCCCAGCATCATGCCCGGAATTCAGTAGAGCTCTCTCCCCCTCCTGAACTGATCTATCTCTCAGTTAACATCTCAGGATCACTGGCAGTGGCTAACTGTGGTCTTCTGGGAAAGCAAGCACAGAATTTCTTTGTTTTGCCTACATCTGGCCTCATCCCTTACCTATATAACCAGGGTAGATTCTTCGGTGTCTCAAATGGCAGACAGTCCGTACCTTCAGGTATGACAGGAATGTTGTAAATGTTGGTTCCTCTTCATGAGGTCATTCTCGGTGCTTGTTAGTACACGGCCTGCAGCCCAGCCACACAGACCTGTTTGCTGCCTATGATCAGGGCCTCAATTGCTGCTGCTTTGACTCCACCCCCATCCCCTCTCCCACCCGACATGAATGGTATTTTGCCACTGGATGCAATTTGCTTTCTCCAGGCTCATGGGTCTCTTCTCTGTGTGCTTCTGAGTTTCCAACAACCCAGGTAGATTATCCTGAAAGTCTGGTTTTGTCTGTCCATACAATTGTACCAGAGTCACAAGGGAAAGGTCTGCATCACACTCGTCAGGGCAGGCTGTGTCTATGTGTGCCTCTGGGTTTAAATGCATGCTTCAGAACCGGAGGAATCTTATCTTTGATTTTCTTCCCACCACATCCCTGCCAACACAGGCACCAGAGGTCCTGGGACTCTACAATTTAGCCAAGTTCACACCTCAGGAGTTTAGGTTTTAAATGTGCCCCCAGAGGCCCATGTGCTGTTTACATTTTACACGTAATGAATGGCTCTAAGTGGGTTTGCTCTTTTAGGGAGATACAGAGTAGATCTCAGTTTTAATCCTGGCTCCAGCTTGAACCACCATGGATGGTATTAGTCAGGACACAGTGATTCATGTTCCTCGGCCTCTCAGGACAGTTCCCACTCCAAAGGACCATTTCTGTCCCTGCAAAGTCCCCTCTGTCCTGCCTTCTCTCTGCCCACTGTCACTGTTGTACCTCTCCAAGACTGTCCCAACATCAAGAACATTCTTGATCAACATTAGCTGTTCACAAGATGACAACAATATGACAAGTTGGCCAGTCAGCAGTTCCCTGGGTACATGACTTTCTTGAGGGTTTGTCTGCAAATAAACGGGCTTGTTGGGGCGTTCCTTTGTGCTCTCATCTCAGACTAACTAAAAACCACCTTGCAAGACTCTTGTAGACTCCTCTCCTGTTCTATTAGATCCCTATGCTTCCCTATTCAGAGCTCTCTGAAGGCGATGGCAGGGATGACCATTTCATCATCGACTTGGTATGAGTCACCCATACAAGTCGAGTGCTTTCCTGGGAGACTCTGGGTGAGTATTTCAAAAGGCTCTTGAGAGGTGAGTTTGGCTAAGGCACCAGGGACTGATTGATAATGGTACACTCCCAGCATTCTTTTGAAGATTTTGGGAATCACAACTGGGTCAATGACACACAAGTGCTCAGCCAATGCTCATCGGCATCATTACATTAGGAAGCCTATGCTACACCAATTCTCAATAGAGAACATTCTTCAAACATAGAAGCCTGGGGTGTGTCTGCCAGTATTTTTTAGCAGTGATGGTGAATCATGAACATTTAGTGTCAGAAAGACTTAAAATTGAAACAGCTTCTAACATCAATCGCTAAAGTATTTTTACCACATAATTTTATGTGGGCTGTGTGCATAAAAATATACAGTTTTAATTACATCTTGTGCTGCAGCAAAAGAGGAGAGAGAGAGAGAGAGAGAGAGAGAGAGAGAGAGAGAGAAGAAAGGAAGAAAGAAAGGCTAACCACTTCCCATCTATCTTTCTATGCATGTCTTTCACACCCAGAAGAAAGTGGGCTTCTAAAATCATGAACCCTGGTGGAGGGGCTCTTGGTCAGGTGGAGCTGGCTGGCAAAGCCCACTGTTGTCACAGGAAATGAGTGCATTGTGTTCGAGGATATTTTTCGCTCCATTGTTTCCCAGGCACGGGCCTGTGTGGGAATGTTTGTGCTCTAGCACACACAGCATCCATTGTGTCCTCTGCGACATCCTCCATGCAGCTGTGAACACTTGTGCCCGAGCCAGCTTCTGGGCTGTGGAACTTACTCAGAAAGGAACTCTGTGAGCTCCATACCAAGGCCCTGCTTTTCTTTGGGAATGTCCTGCTCTTTCCAACATTCCTCCTTCTCCTTGGCCAAGAACAACAAGTAAATAGAAGGTCGCTTTGAAGTATGTACCCTGGGATATTCAGAGGTGAGACTTCAGGGGAAGCATTTCCAATCTTCACGAAGAATCTCCATTCACAACTTTCTGACCCAAAGCAGAGACTGATGATGCCCACATGACCAGGTGTGGCTTTGACCTACAGCGGCCAAGTTTACTTTACAAAGCATTCTTGGTCCCACCATCTCTGGAGCCAAGTGATGTCCTTGTATAAAGAGCATCTACAAGATGCCCCTCCTGGTCATTTGACACCATCCTAGCCAGAAGCCTAGTGTACAGGGCGTCTCTGAAAACTATACGATCCTTTTACATTTCTTTCAGCCCCTCTAGCAGGAGTCTCGTAGAATAAGAAATATTAGTTCCCAGGGCTTGAAATGTGTGTCCAGGAAGACAAGACTGAGTTTAGAAAACAACCATCGACTACCACCTCTGTGGATAAGACTTCGCATGGATTAGCAATGGCTGTCCTGGGAATACTGGGCATTTCTTCTGAAGCACAACACCCACAATTATAGTTGACAAACAGTGGTGTCTGAAGAACCAGTGATTGTTGTGCTCTAGATATGAAGCATTTTCCCAAAAGGCTCATGAATTAAATGCTTGGTCCCTGGCTGGTTGTCAACTGAGAGGTGATGGGACAATGACATCACTACCATCATTCCTGGGCTATTGGGAAGGACACTGACTGAGAGCCACTGAGGTGTCCCTTTAAATGACAATTCTTGTCTCTGGCTCCTTAATATGTTGCTCTCTCTGCCTCCTGTCCACTGGCAGGTAAACTCCTTCACTTGCTACATGGCTTCCTGACATGACAGTCTGCCTCACCATACATGAGTTCAGAAGCTCCAGAGCAAAATGACCACGGACTGAAGTCTTTGAGTCTAGGAGCCAAAACAACAACAACACTGCGTTAGTATTTTGTCAATTTGACATAAGTTGGGGTCATCTGGGAAGAGGAAAATTAAGTTGACAAATTGTCTCTGTTGTATTGGCCTGTGGGCATGTCTGCAGGGCATTATGTGTGTGTGTGTGTGTGTGTGTGTGTGTGTGTGTAGATATAGACATGTACATATGAAACTGAGCAGGCTGTGGAAAGCAATCCAGTAAACATCACTCCTCCATGGCCTCAGCTTCAGATCTGGATTCCAGGCTCCTGCCCTGCTTGAGCTCTTTCCTTTGCTTCTCCTGATGATGGGCTATAATGCAGAACTATAAGATAAAGCAAACTCTTTCTCCATACATTGCTTTTAGCTGTGGTATTATGACAGCAATAGAATGTAAAGTAGGACAGCCCTTTGTTGTTTTCTTGCCTATTTTTTCAGGGTAGAAACACTAGCCATAGGACATATATATGTTTGTACACACACACACACACCCAACTGTGAGTACATTCTCACCAGGATAACTAAGAATCACAGTTTACCATAAGCTGGTAGTAAACTTGGAGAAGACATCACTGAAAACATGACCTAGAAAAGAGTGAACATACAGATGTAGGTTTCTAGTTTTCACTTTAGACGTGACTGGTGTTCACTACCAGGGTGAGGGAGGAGTGAACTTCACTGACTCCCAAGCATCTTCTCCAGGCCTGAGGCCTTTCTGGAGCATAAGCTCAGCTTCCTCACAGCACTAACACATTAAAGGCTTTATCCAGTTCCCACTGCCTCTCGAGTACAGGACCTGCTGACGCTCACTGCTTCTGAAGAGATTGCTGACTTTGGCGTGGATCCTGAAAACTTCATTGCTCTACAGTGTCATCCAAAGTGCCTCTCCAGCTCCAGGCCCAAATGCTTGTTTTTTTCCTACCACCAGCAGTGCAGAGCATAAGGATGCTCATGGAAAGTACATCCCATAAGCCACCTTCCTTGGAAAAGAGATAGCTCTTTTCTAGTCAGGAACGACTTCTCTTGATAACTGAGTCCTCAGTCTTAGCCACAGCTCTTCCCTTGGCCCTGGGAGCTTGGAGAGGCAATGAAGAAAGCCACACAGAAGGCTAACTCTGCTCCCTTCTCACACATCCTATCCCTCCTTATCAAGTTGTCCTGGCTTCTGCCACTGGCTTTTAACAGCAAACAACAAAGCAGAAGAGGTAGAGGCAGCGGAGGATGAGAGTGAGTGTACCTTCAGAACAGAGGTGTTGAGATGCTCTCTACAGGAAAGGCTTCTTGAGTGGCAGTCAGCCTGCTTTCTAGAGGGAGGATCCCCAGAACAGGAGACTGAACTACACATAATAGGAAGGATGGGCCAGGCAGCACAGAAGAGGCAGGCAGAACTCAGAGTTCAAGGTCAGCCTGGTCTACAGCAGAGAGACCAGGGCTACACAGAGAAATTCTCTCTTGAAGAAAAAATAATGATAAAATAAAGGGGTGTGCAGTTGTGCTGGTTTGAATAAGAAGAGCTCTCATGGGCTTATATATTTGAATGCTTAGTCACCAGGGAATGAAAGTCTTGGAAAGGATTAGAGAGTGTGGCCTTGGTGAAGGAAGTGTGTCATTGAGGGTGGGCTTTGAGGTTTCAAAAGCCCTTCCCAGGCCTAGGCCCTCTCTCAGCCTAAGGATTATGATGCAGCTCTCAGCTACTTCTCTAGTGCCATGCCTGCTACCATGTTCTGCCCCATGATGATATTGGACTAAGCCTCTGGGACTGTAAGCCAGCCCAATGTGTTCTTTCATAAGAGTTCCTTTGGCCATGGTGTCTCTTCACAGCAGTAGAGCACTGTCAAGAACCAGGGTAGATACAATTATAATTTGCTATTCATGGTTTCATGTTAGAACCCATACATAGCCTAGACTAGCCTCAAACCTGGCATCCTCCTGCCTCTACCTTTAAAGTGCTTGAATTACAGGCATGCGCTCCATGCTTAACCTAATTCTACTTACTTCTCTAAGATAATTATTCGCTTTCAGGTCTTCTAATGGAAAACAAGCCTAAACAAATTCATAAAAAAAAAAAATGAAACCCATTTATAGAAAGTAATCCACTCTTCACCAGGTGTGGTGGTGCATGCCTTTAATCCCAGCACTCAGGAGGCAGAGGCAAGCAGAAGTCTGTAAGTTCGAGGCCAGCCTGGTGTACAAAACAAGTTCCAGGACAGCCATAAGAACTGGGACACAGAGAAACCCTGTCTTGAAAACGAAAAGAAACAAAGAAAAAAGAAAAGAAAGGAAGCAACATTCTTTGAAACATATTTACAAAAATCTACATTGAAGATGCTTAAACATTTTGTTCACACTCCCTGTGACCTACCCCCGAAAAAACTGAAAAGCTGACCACTTCTCCCCTTGTCTTAAGGATACCATTCAACAGTTTTCAACATAAGCTTAAGTAATTGCTTGGGATGGCACTTTGAGCCAACTGTAAATAGTAACATTTGAAAGCAGAACAGCATGTCACTTTTGCATGTCTCTGACTGTGCATCTAGACCATTTAATGCTCCTTTCCCTCTACGGGGAAGCATTATGTAGAGCTGGGATAGCCTGCCTTTTTACAGGGAAGCATTATGTAGAGCTGGGATAGCCTGGGATAGCCTGCCTTTTCTCCATTCCACTTTACTCCAAATTATTTCTAACCGAATGAAATTGATTTTTATTCTTGAAAGTCTTTTATTAGCCTTACTGATATAATTCCTTGCAATGAGATAGGTTCATGAACTGTGTTTATGGATGGAATTTGGAAGATTTGAAAGTAGATTTATGTTTTGAGAAACTGCAGCTCCCCTAGGAAATGATTAGTGGTTTAGTTCACCATCAAGCTCATTGTGATAGAAGGTGGGGTCTGGGACAAAGCCATTCCTACCAGCTCATCAAGCTTTGGCATCTTGTCTGGGGACACGAAGGAGACTAGTGAAAATGGCATCAGAAGCTCTCTTCGAAACTTTGGTAGTATCTGGCAACATTTCTCTGGTCTGCAGTGTAAGAGTATGCCCTGGCAGCTATGGAAAGGTTTAGCCCTGATTTTGTTAGGCTGTCTCTGCACAGGGAGTCACAGACACCATGTGGCTGCAACCTCAGGAAGCAGGAAGCAGCTACAGCCACCAGTCCAGCTCCCATTCTGGTGGTAGTTGCCCTAGAAGGAGAGAGAGAATGTACCCTGTGGGCAGCAGCCTCATTGGCAGGCCCACCAGAAAGCTTTGGCTGTCTCAGTAGGTGTTGGCACAGCAGCTCTGCATTCAATGCTGGCCAGTGGCTTCAACAGCAGTTGGCAACACCAGCTCACAAGAATGACCAAGGGTCAGTGCTGTTGCTCAGATGAGAGGCCTTGTTGCAAGTTCCAAGGTGACAATTTCTAAGGGAACCAAAGCTGGAAGGAGATGGCCAACATTTACAGGTAGAGCCACAGGAAACACCAACTGGGCATCTCTGAAATGGCTACCATTTATGCCCAAGAGCCCCAGAGTTATAGGTAGAGCCACAGGAAACACCAACTGGGCATCTCTGAAATAGCTACCATTTATGCCCAAGAGCCCCAGAGTTCCACAACAGAAGAGTGAACCAGGACCAAGAAAGTATGAACTGGTTTATCAGTGAACTAGAAATATTTGAGTATAGAAGACTGCCCAATCAAATTAAGTGGACACAGTATTACTGTGGATCACACTAGAGCCTAGTGTACAAGCAGCAGAAGAAAGCAGGAGCAAGCATGGCAAAGCCTTCGTTCTAATTCTTATGCAATCAAAAGGGTGAAGAAAAGCCATGGCTGATAGACAGCTTCCAGTCCCATCCATTGCCATCTTAGTTGAAGAGTACTAAGCGGCAGTTTTAGTTATCCCTGCCAAGAACTTGAAGCTATAGAAACAAGAAGCACATTGATGTGCGGAGTATTTTACTGATAGCTAGAGCGGAGCTCGCCCATGCTCTGGTGCCATGGGGTTGGAGGTTGGAGGAAACAAGAAGAGAGTCTGCTCCAAAAAAGACCAACACTGCAAAGCAAGGCCCTACTCCCAGCAAATGCTGAAAGTGAAAACCCACAGGCAGCTGAGCCTGAAACAGAAATGATCTAGGAAGACCTTGTACCTGTGGCTATGGTGCCTTTGTTTTTGTTTTCCCAGGGGGAAACAGCACTCCAAAAGCTCCAAAAGCTCCAAAAGCTTTTGGTGCCTGAAGTCAGTGTGCATTCCCAGAAGCTGAAAGACTGCACCTCACCCTGACAGGTACCACCACAGCCCCAGTCAGCAGCTGACACATAAAGAGAAGTGTCATCAAGTCCAAGGTTTTGCAGCACAGCTGTGCAAACCAAGCAGTCAGATTCTCCTACTGCTCTGAACTGCCACAAAACAAACCTCCAGACCAACGCCCATTAATTGGTTCAGTTCTGTATTAATTGGAAGGGGGATCCTTTTATAAAATTATAAAGTCTTAATTTCTTTCTTTATATCCTATGCATTATCCAGGACACTGGCCATGGCTTAGTAAATACTGTTAAATTTAAATCAGATACCAGTGATTCCATTGCAAAGCAAAACAAGCCATTATCAGGAATCACAACAGCTCTGAAGATCTTCCTTTCTGCAGCTCCTTCCACAGGGAACACACTAGGCTATAATCTCACAGGGTCTGTGAATTCTGCTGTGGCCTGGACCAGATCCCTCCTGTTACCGGAAGCTGGAGATGTATTTGTGGACTTGTAATTGTGTATAATTAGAAAAAAGGCAGAGAAGGAATAAGGAGGAGAAGAAATGGGAGTAGAAGGATTTCAGGTTATGTCACATTTGCATTTACTAAATCTACTTTATACTGGAACTCTGAGAATGTTCCTGGTTGGCAGATCTTCCCAGAACATTACAGGTCCTCCTTTGGGAGAGGAGTCAAGATTAGGGCAACTGTGTGTCTTCTATTGCTCACTGACCTCTGACCCTGAGTGCAGGTCCCACCTGCCCCACCCCCATCCTGACCCCCATCACACCCTCTGCTCTCTACCTGCCCTCAGTAGAGAGCCGACAGCTAAGTATGGTTGGTCTGCTGGGGGAGTTACTCACCCAACACAGTAGCTATATCCTCCCAAGCACTTCTAGACTATTTATAGAGAAGGAACCCGAAAGAGGACTTCCTAAAGACAAGGAAGAGGAAGTGTGGGGATGCCGTGTGTTCCTGTGAAGCTCTTGGCCTATCCTGTGCCCATGTAGAGGAGAGAGTGAGGCTTTGTTAGGCGAGCTCCAACTTCACCCAGCAAATATGAACAACATATACATCATCAGAAAAGAGTCCTTATGTGCTGCTTGAAGCCTAGTTACCAGAGACTATCAATCAATAACTAGGAGCCATTCTGGGTTGTTTTTGCCTGCAATGGGCTTATCGAAAATCAAAGCAACATTCCCAACAAGCTGTCACTTAAGGTGAAAGCAATAATCATGATAAGCACGTATACTACTTAAAACAGATAGGCATTATTTTATTTTAACGTGTCTTCGAGAGCTGTTCCTATTGTGCCCCCATTTCACAGACGAGGAACCAAAGACATGAGAGATTAAGTGTCTTGTACAAAGTCATATAACTAAAAAGCAATGTAGAGAGGACACAAATCTAGGTGTGTTAGCTTCCAGATTAGACTTCTAAATATGACCCAAAACAACTCAGAGGGCTATATTCCTATATTCCTTGCTCAACCCAGGCATGTAAATAATAAACATTTATTTCTTATCAACCAAGGAAGAACGGAGACATTACTAGAGGGTTGGCCAGAAGGAAAGCTTGTGGTCCATTGATGTTTACATCATTTCCTGCCAGAAGGAGGGAATTAAATCTATAAAGAAAAGAGAAATTGTGTGCTCCAGTTCTTCACCTGCTTTTGATATGTGAACCCCTTCCCCCAATTCCTTGGGCAGAAAATGGTGGCCATCTCTAGCATCAGAGACTCATTCTGAAAGCCTTGTCTTTGTAACCAAACCTACATATATGTATACATGTATAACCAAACCTACATATAGGTTTAATACAAGCCACATGAGACCAATAAAATATCAGATAGAAAAAAAAATAAAATTTGAAATATCGAATGCTATGCTAACATCTCTTTGTAAAGTGATTTACTTATTTTTATTTTATGTGTCTTGGCGTATGGCCTGCACATATGCCGTGTGAGGGTATTGGATCCCCTGTAGCTGGAGTTACGGAGAATTGTGAGCTGTCATGTGGGTGCAGGGAAATGAACCCAGGTTTGATGGAAGAACAGGTGCTCTTAACCACTGAGCTATCTCTCCAGCCCCAACATCTGTTAAGAAAACAAAAAAGAAATGGAGAGAGAGAGAGAGAGAGAGAGAGAGAGAGAGAGAGAGAGATCTAGAAAGTCACAGCTTTTAGGATTGCAAGGAGCATGGGCGGTGGATGGTTGTTTGGGGTTCAGACACAGTAGTATCTGAAGCAGTACAGAGAACAGAAGTATTACATCTAACCTGCAGCAATTGTGATCCGATATCACAAATAAACAGACACAACAACAAAAAGATCTTAAAGATTTCTAGGGAAAAAAATTAGTTCACACAAAAGTATCAGGAATTAAAAGGGCACTGGTTTGTTCACAGTAACAGAATAATAGCAACAATGTATTGCTTTTTGATCTCTCGAAAAATCTAAGGAAATTTTTTTTAAATTTCAGATTTCTAGGTAGAGCCAATTTTAGCCAATATTAATATAACAGATCATTTTAGATATTTAATGGTCCAATATTTTACCTTTTATACACTTTTGTTTTAGGAAAAGAAACTGCATGTTGCTCTTTGGGAACTGAGAAGACCTGTAAATGGAAGGAAGTAGGGGATCCACTGAACCTCAGCCATGAAGGAAGCTTGGACAGGAATCAGTCTCTACTACACAATGATGGTGAAAATCTCCAGGGGCAAGGTCTCTCAGATTTAAACCAACAGCAGCACCAGCGAAGCCCAGTACACGTGGCTGTACAGTGGATAGAACGATACGGTAGACAGAACCAAAGGGCATATACAGAGCTACGAGACCAATTAATGTTGATGATTGCACAAGCTCAGGAAAAACATATTGGGGTTAATAACTCTAGGAACACTTTGGAATGTGAACAGAGTAAAAGAGACATGGTTAGGGTATGCTGCTTACTTCAGGTCAAAAAACAATAATTTACATATTCTTAGCAGTATAAATTCTGCTGATTAACCCCCAGTTACTGTGCCAACGGGAAGTGGGGGAGTAGGGATATAGAAAGTTGTAACCTCCTGTGTGACAACAGACGCTGAAATGGAGGCCTAGGAGCATTGTTTTAAATCATAGAAACAACTAAAGGTGTAGCTCAGACACAGAGTGCTTGCCGTACCGATGAGTCCATGGGTTTAGCCCCAGCTTCCAAGAAGACAAAATTTAGAAGGAAGAGCCACTGATTGTAGAACGCATCTGCAATCCCAGCTCTCTAGAGGCAGAGGCAAGATGCTCATGAGTTGAAAGCCAGCCTGTATTATAGACTGGGACTTTGTCTCAAAAAATGATGTTAAGTAATTTAATTATGGAGGGAAATGTCACCGGAAAGCATGCTGGAATAGGTGGGTCTTATGACCAGAATTAATGCTGGGAATTTTTTTTCTGCTTTCTTAACTTAAATGTTTTTGTTTTGTTTTGTTTTGTTTTGACATGACAGCATCTCACTTCATTGCTGGCAAGGAAGTCACCCTTCACCCTCAGTCTCCTGAATAACTGGATTACTCCTTTTCTTAAAAAGAACTTTGGGGGAGGGGCTGGAGAGTGGTTAAGAGCATGACTGTTCTTCCAGAGATCCTGAGTTCAATTTCCAGCAACCACATGGTGGCTCACAACCATCTGTAATGGGATCTGACATCTTCTGGTGGGCAGACATATATGCCAGAGGATCCAGTGCTCCCTCCTGGCCCCCAGGTAGCCATACATGTGCGCTCATATGCACACATACAAATAAAAGTAAGAGAAATCAAAAGCATCTTGGAAATACTATTTGATTTATAAAAATACATTGGTGAGTTATTTTTGGAAGAATGAAAATTAGTTTACTCTCTCAGGACTCCCTGATGGTGTGCCTGCAACACATGCAAAGATCATTATACAAAAATGAGAAAAACCAACATCCAAGGAAGAGGAAGGTGACCAGTAGGCTATTATTGGCTTCACTACTGAAATAATCACATGGCAATTTGGTAGATATTTAAAGAAACGGTCATGGTGATTTGGAGAGTTTGTATGTATATACTATATACAATAGTTTGTATGTATATACCATATACAATAGTTTGTATGT
>JADRCH010000277.1:2003468-2054098 GCA_019843965.1 Rhynchomys soricoides
TCAGCAAGCACCATGCTGCAGCTCAGCAAGCACCATGCTGCAGCTCAGCAAGCACCATGCTGCAGCTCAGCAAGCTGCTGGTCTCCTGGAAAAGCACACTTGGTTTTCTTCCCGTTTCCTTCCCATGTAGGAAGGCTCCCTGGAGCTGGAACTCTGGCACAAAGCGCACTAATGTCCAACACCCGTCATTCACTCACTACTCAAAATTCGCTTCAACTTACAGTCAGAAGGAAGGACATCAGCCAGATGACAATTTACAGGAACACAAACACTTCCGCTCTTGTCCAGAAGAAAGATTCACCTCTGGCAGGCGTCAGAGTCTAGTGGTTGACTCCATAGCTCTGGTTTCCTCTACTTGCTTTCTCCATCATTCCCAGTCAACAGCACCCCTGAGTGCCAATACCTTCAAACTTGGATGTGCCTTCTTCAGGAAGCAGCGCAACCTCAAGGTTGAAAGCCCTCTTTGGTTTAAGCTAAATCTCATCCAATGGCCCCAAGATACTGACCAAATTTCTCTTTTCAAGATGTTGACCTGTCTTGTCAGCTGACCTCCCAATCCTGGGCACAGGTGCGTGTCTCAATCTGTCATACCCTGCCATCCCGTTTGCCTGTGGCTCCTCCATTGGGATTAGACTTTCTGTTCTTCCTTGGACGACATCTCATTCATCTGAGCAAGCCCTATAAGTGGTTCTAGTTGAGGGTTATGAGCTGCTCCCTTGTCCCCAAACTAGTACTGACACTGTCCTTCTAGACCTATTAAGATGCCTTTCCCTACTGAGCTAAGCAAGCCTTTTTCAGGAACCATCTTCTTTACTGTTCAAGTCTAGTCAGCACTTAATACCTCTCCCTTGTTCTCCAGTTGTGGGAGGAATGTTTGCATCATCCTTGAAGCAAAACAGCAGCAGTCTTGAAATCTGGGCAAGGGATTTGCCCCCTGTGTTGTCTTCTATCAGTATCATCTGTCTGGCAGGTGGAGGAACCCGGCCTGATTTCCCATCCAAGAAAGTGTTATATGCAATAGAAAATATTCACAAAACATAAAATTTAGTTGGCTGCTCTCAACTGAAGCTTCTGAGTATACTGTGGGGAAGGTTCATGTGCACACATGTACACATAACAACGTGCACACATGCACGTGTATTGAGGCCAGAGGATAACCTTGGGTATCAATCCTCCGATGCTGTCATTTGGGGTGGGGGTGGGGGGCAGGAACTCTCACTGGCCTAGAGATCATCAAGTAGGTGAGACTGGGTGGCTAGGGAGCTTCAGGGACCTACTTGTCTCAGGCTCGCTAGTAATAGGATTGCATGCTTATGCTTCCAGCACCTGGCTTCTTTTCCCCCTGTAAATTGTAGAGATTAATTATATCTGTGTCCTCAGGATTTGCCCAGCCTTCATTCATACTTTAAATCTTTACATCTTTTTTTTTTGTTTTGTTTCTTGCTTTGTTACCCAGGTTGGTCTCAAACTCTGAGCCTTAAGGAATCCTCCTACCTCAGACTCCTTTCTGGGTTTTTGTTGTTTTTTTCAGTGTTAGGAGGTTGGGAGGTCTTCAGTGGAATCAGCTAAGCCATGTTATTTTGCACGCTCCTAAAGCCTTGACTGGCTCTCAGACTGAAAAATAAATACACTTGCTCAGCTCATCACTTGCCTGTTCTCTGCTTCCAGGCAGCTGCATGCAAGCTGCACCTCATACAATTCTGCAAGGGCTTTTTTCCCCCTCCCGTTTCATCTTGAGCATTCTCCCACAGTGCTTCTCACTGTTCAAAGCCAGGGCATTGTATGTGCAGAGCTGTTTCTGCCTAGGGCTGTGCAGGGTATGCTGAAAGCAGAGTGGACTTTGTAACACAGAGAACTGCCCTTGGGAATACTAATTGCATGGCTGATAAATTGGGGCGGGGGAGCCTCGGAGACAATGCCAGACCCACCCTGGCTGAGCACAGAACCGGAAGGCACATCTGCAGAACCAGCAGTCAATCAAAAAAAGCAATCCTTTTCTCTCCCTGAAATGTTCACTTCCTTTGGCTTCCATCCTCTCTTAGGCCATTCTAGGATCAACCATTTCAAGAGCCTGAACAAAGCAGAACCAGCAGAGAGAGAGAGAGAGAGAGAGAGAGAGAGAGAGAGCGCTCAGAATCAGAATCAAGGTCTCGGCTGTTTTGTCAAGTTCAGGATTAGCTGAAAAAGCCCTGCCTCTCTGGTCTTGTGCCCCCCTATCATGAAACTCCATTTTCCCAAGACATTCTTGTGGTACGTCATCATTCACCAATCAGAGAGCCCAGTGGGGTGATATTTAATTCATGTCTGTCAATCAGGACACAAAGAAAAGGCCTTCAGCTGGCCAGAGAGAATCCTGTGCTCACCAAACAAAGAGTCCGCAGGGATCTCTGGGCCCAGCCGCCAAGCACTCTAGGGGAGCAGACTTCACACTACCAGCTCCTCATGTGGTTTCAAAATAATTGTGTCTTTGGAAGCCGAGAGACAGATGAAAGAGATTAAACCGACCATCCCTGCGACAGTTGGGATGGGATTGGGACTCTGGTATCTGAGCCCCTCAGTCGCGGATCAGCATGTCCTTGGCATTAGTCAGACCTCTGTGTCCCATCCAAATATTTGAATTTTAGAGACAAGGCAGCAGTCTGACCCTCCTGAGTTGCATTATATTAGCGCTGTGATTTCTAAACACACATATTAACAAAAACAAGTCGTTTAAGATAAGAATCTTGGTGTATGTTAAAAAAAAAAATTAAATCCTCGCTTCCATGTCTGGCATTGATCTTTGGAAGTTGGAGGGATATGAGCAATTATAAATTAAATGAAACACTTCCGTTACAGTCGTCCGCAACACAAACACAGGATTCAAAGCAGCTCACGGAGAGCCCTCCCCTACACAGTCAACGGAAGTGCAGCGAGCCTTCCCTCTTCCTAGTGGATCAAAATGCTGTGCACTTGACCCTAAAAACAGGATCCAGAGCTACTGCTACTGAACCTCCTAAGGCCCAATCTCTCCTTGCTTTTTTACTCAGAGGACATTTCACACCTTTTTCTTTCAAATTATGTTTGTCTTACTCGCTCATTTTAGTGGTGGTAACGAATGACCCCAAGTGAGGGAGGGTTGGTTGGGGGATGAATGAGCAGTGGTTGTGTCAGGACTAGTGCCAAGGCAAATGCATGCAACCTAGAAAAGACCAGCTTTTTAATCTTAGTCCTCCCGACTTCTGGCTCTCTGGGACTGGCAAGAGCTTAACCGCCTTGATCTTCAATTTCCTGTCTGGCGAAGTGGGAAACACCTACCGGCAACATTCTCGTTACAATTAAGAGAGATTATGTGGGTGAGGGTTCTTGGCAGGACTGGAGGTCTTAGAGGCAGTAGTTTCTTCCATAACACAAGAGAAGGTTTAGAGCAGAGCTTAATAACAGTCCTGTCACCTGAATGCCTGGGACCACCAGCTAGGTCGACTCACTATTTCCAGGTAATGGGTTTTGCGTAAGCTAATCCTTAGGTTTTCTTGCTGTAGCTTCACAGAGACCACCGTCGCCATTCCAGATGGTTCCCTCTTTCTTATTGCTGCTGTTCTTATGAACATCTGGGGCATGAGCAATTTCAAGAACAGGTTTACTCTGTGTAATGGTTAATATTGATTGACAACTTGACTGTATTTAGAATTACCATGGAAATGTGTCTCTGGGTGTGTTGGTGAGTGTTTCCAGAAAGGATCCACTGCAGAGGAAAGACACATAGCAGCAGCGATGGATTGGGGTCCTGGACCGAATAAGGTGGAAGAGTAAAGCACACCAGCATTCATTTCTCTCTGCTTCTTCTCTGTGGACACCATGTGACCCACAATCCTGCATCCCTTCCCCCTCCATGATGGATTATATACTCTTGAACTAGAAGCGCAAATAAACCTCTCTTCACTTAAATTGATTCTTGTCTAGTGATCATATCAGTAATGAGAGCAACTAACACACCCTGTGAGATTCAGGCAGGGCCTTTTGTGCACTCTCTATGATTATCAGCTTAAACAGCTGTAGGCAACATATTTTTCTTATTAAAAAACAAAATTAATAAACCAATATTATATATATATGTATGTATGTATCTCTAAGCACTAAAATTAAAAATGTACTTCACCTCTTTCCGACTGTATCTGCTTTATACAGAGGGGAGCTATTGCAGTAATGTTAAGGTGCTCCCCCAAAATCTCAGCACTAAGGAGGCAGAGGTGGGGGCCTCAGGACTTCCCGGCCAGTGGAAACTGCAAAGCCAACCTTCCTGTCTCCCATGTCTTCGTCTCCTCAGTTGTAAAATGTGGTGCTTGACAGTATTGCTGGGTTCTGTTCTCATTCTTTGTGTAGTCTCCATTTTTAATTGCCTTAAAATGTAGGTGTGAGTGCATCCTGTTTTCTACACATTCTGGTCCACTGACATGTGAGCAAGCACTTGCTCCACATGCCTGCCTCCCCTGAGCCACAACCACCATGCTTTCTCTGCCACTCCTCCATCTTGCTGGATGTTTGATCACAAAGTTGTTTTGGGTTTTTTGTTTGTTTGTTTGTTTGTTTGTTTTTTAAAGTAACCAATATAGAAAGTCAGCGCAGAGGCGTGGGGTTGTTGTTATGATACCCTAACTTTGATTCCCAAGCCTTTAGAGCCAGCTTGTGGAAGGAATGTGGAAGAATCAGAGCTGTGGCCTTGGGAAGTGCTAGTATCCTGCAAGCAGGGTTTAGTGGGCCATGCAGACCCCAGCCTGGAAGGCAAGAAAGCAGAGGGAAAAGTAGAGAGGAGGGTGAGCTCATTAGGTTTCTGAGGGGAACAAGGATTCTACTGGGAATGGGGCCAGAGGCCATTCATGTTATATTCTGGCAAAGAATCTGTGCTTTGCCTGTTTCCTGAACGTCTGAGTGAGGCTGAATCCAGAAGCAATGGATTAGCTTGTTCAACTGAGGAAATGTAAAGGCTACAGTGTGGGTTTTACTGCATTCACTCAGCTAACAATGAGAGAGAGAGAGAGCAGAAAGTTGAGGGTGAGATGGATGTGAACAATGAACGTAGCTAAAGGTTAGGACAGGACAGGTTCATGAAAAGTGGCTATAATTGTCAAACAAATCAGCAACATTAAGAAGAACCTCTGACTTTGCCAGGACAGTTGGGAAGGTGTCTGTATGGGAAGCTGTACCCATGAAGAATTCCAGCATGCAATGGGGCAACTGATTTGAAAGGAACAACCATAAAGAAGTAGAAACTCTGGGGTACCCTATTGTAAAAGTTGTCTAGCAAAGTGTTTTACCAGACTCATCTACAAAGGCACAAGGGGGTCCTTACAGATGTAGCACAAAGAGAACAGAATGTGTTTAACCAGAGGCAGAACTTGTTGGCAATAACTACATTGCAATAGTTTTGTAGGAATGCAAGTAAGAGAGTTATAGATGCTTGCAGCAGCAAGCCACCGAGGTACAGTGATCCTGCAGCAATGTCAGATTTCTGACATTGCATGTCCTGAGTGGGCTGTACATGGAACTGTAAAGGAAAAGCCAGAATTTCAATGGAGACCTTAAAATATTGGAAATGGCCAAGTGGTGGTGGGGCCTTTATTCCCAGCATTCAGGAGGTAGAGGCAAGTGAATCTGTTGGTTTGAGGCCAACTTGGTCTACAGAGCAATTTCCAGGACAGCCAGAGATACAGAGAGTAAACATCTATCTATCCATCCATCCATCCATCCATCCATCCATCTATCTATAAATGCTAGAAACATGGGTTTCTAGTGAGAGAAACTGCAGGCGTGGAGTGGAATAAATGGAGCAGAGAGGCTAGCTGTATGCAGCCTAGGAAACAGAGCCTAGGGGTAGGGCTACCCATGGCTGTTAGAGCTCAGATGAAGACATGGAACTGGAGCTGCAGGATTGGAGCAGAGAGGCTAGCTGTATGCAGCCTAGGAAACAGAGCCTAGGGGTAGGGCTACCCACGGCTGTTAGAGCTCAGATGAAGACATGGAACTGGAGCTGCAGGATATGTTGTCTAACCGGCTAGTGTCGTCCGTCTGTTCTTATTTCTTACTTATGTCCCATGCCTCCCCTTGTGTATGTATATTAGAAGTATATGACTTACTTCTTAATTCATAGTTGCTCGCAGTTAACTA
Organism: Rhynchomys soricoides; assembly: GCA_019843965.1. Classification (NCBI taxonomy): domain Eukaryota; kingdom Metazoa; phylum Chordata; class Mammalia; order Rodentia; family Muridae; genus Rhynchomys; species Rhynchomys soricoides. The sequence continues at coordinate 2,009,610 of JADRCH010000277.1, forward strand.
TATGTGCCTTGAGTCTTAGAAGAGACTGTGAACTTTTGGACATTATTAAAACTCTTAAGACTTGGGATTCTTCCAATGAACTAGAGTCTTCTTGCATTGCGAGATGGCTGTGAACCCTTGGTGAATGGGGGTGGAATGTTAGAGTTTTAAAGTGATTTGGGAAGAGTCAAAAAGAGGCAGACTTGTCTTCACTGTCAGCCTCCATGGGTTCAGAATCACCTACGAGACACCTCTGGCTCATCTGTGAACGCATTTCAGGAGGGTTCACAACAGAGGGAAGACCCACGCTGAGTGTGGATGGCACCAACCTAAGATAGTCCCAGACCAAGTACAAAGAGAAAGTAGAGAAATCCTGTTGAGCACTGGCCTTTCCCCTCTTCTGTTTCCTGGGCTGCTGTGATGGGGTCAACAGTTATACATTGGATGAGCTGCCGTATGTGTGAACCATTCACTCCATGCATGAGCCAGCTGTGTATTGAACCTACCACCATGCTCTCCACACCACGTTTCTTCAAACAATGAACTAAAATAAGCCTCTTTCTCTTTGGACATGGGGAGGATAGTAATATTCCATATACAAAATTGTCATGAGGCCTAATGAATAAATCTCAAACCACAAATCCTATCATAAAAGTATGTGTGTGTGTGTATAGTTTCTTTTACGTATATGTATTAGTCAGGATTCTCTAGAGGAACATACCTTGTAGAATATATATATATATTCATTCTAATTATAATAAATTCCCATTATAGATATATATATGTGTGTATGTATACACATATGTATATATAATGGTAATTAGAATTATTATTCTGAGTTACCAGAAAATTTAACTTCAGACATTCTTGAGCAGTTCCCACCCATATTCCAGGGCACAATTCCAGTATCATACATAGACTTTGTCCTTTAATATCTACCTGGATGGTTCTAGGCCCTCTTGCAAACACCAACATTTATGAATGTTCAATTCTCTTATATAAAAGAAAATATTTGCTTATAATTTCTGTATGTGTCAAGTCATCTTTAGGTTAATTATAAAACCGAATATATGCCTTTAATCCCAGCAATCAGGAGGCAGACACAGGAAGATCTCTGATTTCGAGGCCAGCCTGGTTTACAGAGTGGGTTCTAGGACAGCCAGGGCTACACAGAGAAACCCTATCTCAAAAAACAACAACAACAAAACAACCTAATATAGTAGAAATGGAATAATATTTTATCATTTCATATTATTTGTTAAATTATACAAGAAAAGTGTCTGCATATGTTCAGATTTTTAAAAATGTCTTCCATCTGTGCCATCCATGATTGATTGGATTCACAGATGAAGAAAATGAGGACAGAGGGCTGATTTCTAGGCATAGAGCAGAGGATGGAGGCAAGGTGATTCTCCTGTGTCTGAGATGCCTGTGGTCTAAGCACTCCGAGGTCTGTCAGTAACTCTTGAATGCTTGGATAAAGGTCCCTGGGGTGAAACTAGGAAGTCCAATGCCCTGATCCTTGGCTGAGGTCTACCTCCTCACCCAGTACCTGTTCTCCAAGACAAGGAAGGCTCTTCACGGTCTAATCACCACCCAGTTACAGAACCACTCCCTTGAGCTTGTAAGGATTTGACACCAAGGAAGTATCTGCAGCTCCCCGCACCTGCACCACCATCTCTCCAGCTCTCTGGAGCTAGAGCATTGTCTCCATTTGCTCCCTCTGACACCTAAGATGTCTTTCCCTATGCCCTCCTCTCAGTTAACTTACCCTGAAGCTTTTGGTGTCATTTAGTGAGGCTTCTTCTACGCTGCCTCCAGACAGAGTTAGCTCTTCCTCCTCAGAGCTACTGCCCAAGTACCATGGAGCTGGCTCCATCTTAGTACATATCCAGGGTGAGCATCTGTTTTCACCACTCACCTGAAAACATTGTGAGTCCTATCTGTTGTCTCCAGCTAGTGCTGGACCCAGGAAGTACCCAGTGGAGGCTTGGTAAGTCAGTTTTCTTTACAGCAATTCTACACATTTAGCCTTTTCCCCTGTATTCTGTATTTTAATCCAGGGCAGTGCTGTGCACATTTAAGCTAACTAGGTCTGAGGCCACACTGACCACACACTAGATGAATTACATGGCTTCCTAATTGTACATCCTGGAAAAGTTCTTGGTGGTCAGCCATTCCAACCTCTTTTTCCTCATAGCGTAGAATTCATTTATAGGTGGTCATTGACTCTGTTCTGAAATAATTCCCAAGGCATTTACATTAATTAAATTCAGAAGGACATTGTGGAGAACACTAGCATGTGGGTAGACATTACAGAGAGAACATCCTGGCATTCAGCACCTGACTCACTCTGTGGATGAGGACAGAGCGGTTCAGAACACACAGATGCTTGGAGAAAAGGGACATTCTGTTTCTGACGAAGCTTATTTTTCTTTCAGATTATAGTCCAGGAAAAAAACAACAACAACCCTGAGGCTGGGAGGCGCTAGTCTTATGGGCCCTGCTCTGTTGGCCGCTTTCGGCCACAGCTCTACAGGTGACAGGACCAGAACTTTCCGCTGTACTCTTCCAGGAGCCTTCCTTATCACCACAAGAAGTTCTTGGACTTGAACAGTTTTTGGAGATGAGAGAGAGGCAAGGACAGTGGCTCTTTGTGCCTCTCAAAGGCAGCACTGTTCCCAGGCTGGCAAAGCACCTATCAATGTGGTGCTCTTCAAGCGAGATTGTTTAACTGCACTGGCACATGGCCTGCACAGTGCCAGCCCTCACGAGGGAGAAATGCTGGTGTTTCTTCCAGTGCCTTTTCAGAGCAGCAAATGGGGAATACCTTCCCAAAAGAGGCTGCCAATAATTCATTATATTTCCTGCTGATGGCATACTAGTGGCTCCTGTGTCTAGTTTCCAAGAGGAGCCTTGAGCATAGCAGTGGAGTTGCTAAAGGCCCCTCTCATGGACCTGTATTTGGAGTCACTAAACAAGGCCGTAAGTCAACAGCATGTTAAACTGTAAAGACAGCTGTTTGTTGGTGCCACCACAGCTTCCGGCCCTGCATTGATTCAGTCAACAAACACTGAGAGCAGAATTCCTGCCACCTGCCCAACCACCAAAGTGCACAAAGACACACCTAGCTTAAGAGTCTCATGTGCAGCCTACCTGTCTCTTTCATTTATTCTTAAAAGGGGTGAAACTGGAGATCATGATGTTGAGAGCAACAGGCCAGACTCAAGGAAGACAGACAGCTCATGTTTTCTTTCACACATGGGATCTACACCATGTGTAAGTGTTTTGGAGGAAGAGGAACAGCAGGAGACAGGAAGGGTACAACAGAAATCTGTGGGAACAAATATTAGCAAGATACAATGACTTATATCTGTGAAAATGTCAAAATGAAACCCATCAATTTGTATGCTAGCTAATGATGATGATGATGATAAGTGACATCCTCCCACCCCCAAGACAGGGTATCTCTGTGTAACAGAGCCCTGGCTCAAGCGGTGGCCATCCTGGAATTCACTAGGTAGAGCAGGCTGGCCTTAAACTCACAGTGATACACCTACCTCTGCCTCCTCAGTGCTGGAATTAAAGGCGTGCCACCACCACCTGGCAGTGATGTGTGAACCTTACTACAGGAAAGACAATTACTGTTGATGCTAAATGCTGTGGTTCTCTTGTTGATTACAGAAATACCAGTGACAAAGGACAACACAGCTTCCTTGAAGCACCAGTATGCCTTTGCTGTCTTAAGCCTCTGAAAATTCAAGATGGATTTGTAAATAAAACATAAACCACTTCATCCTAATTAGCATGGTGTTTATCATATCCTGATATTCTTGTACTTAGGTCATAGTTATTCTTTGTTTTCATTTCTGTCCTTGTTTCTATGGTGATAAATCTTGATTACTTTTCCTTTGGTTCCATACTGTGTATTGAGCTGCAACAATCCTCTCTGCTAACTTTCCAGTGGGTTTTATTTTCTGTGAAGTAGTCACATCACAAAAATCTTTCTTGAGCGACTATCAATAGTAGAGTAGTTGGAATACATACTTGATTCATTATATTTGGCAAGGAAAAAGTATAGTTCTTTTTAGCAGACCTCCACCCTTCAGCTGCAACTCATTACTGTCTACCTAAATGGCCGGAACTAGCCAGAAAGCAACTGTTTCCCATTAGACAGGACACCCATCATCAGCTAGTCTCAGCAATAGGCTTCCTTCAACGTTGATCTAGCTTGGAAGTAACAGCTATGACTCACTACTGGATCTCTTCATGCTTTCAAAGTGAAGAAGCCCAGTGGATGATATGGTTAACCTTGGCCCACTGCATCTTCTTTGGCATACATCAGCCTTAGCATTTATTTCTCTGATGAGATATGACTTTGGCTTCCAGTTCCAGAATGTCTTCCTCAGTAGGTCTGATAGTACTTCATCTGTAGGCATAGGCTACATTTAGAACCTGCTACACTACAGAATGAGATGCACGTTTGAATAGATGCCAAGTCTCACATATCAATGCTGATTGAAATATATGAAGTACTCCAACGTCCACATGGGTTACATTCTGAAAATGTATGCTCTGCTCTTTGGAACATAGATGACATTTCCCAGAGGTAGTTCTGAAATTCATCATTTGCTCCATGCTAACTATGTGAAGCCAATTTAACCATGAGAACTGGTGAAACATAGTTCTTGGGTGTGCTAACTATTTTGGGTGAGTTACTTGTGAAATCAAATTATTGTTTATAAAAAATGTTTGTTGAAACCAGTCTATTGGTGTTAAAACAATGGTACACTCTGGATGTGGGAAATGTCTGGCCTCCTAAACCATCCATGTAAAGGGGAAGCAATATGGAATCCCCAAGAACATATTCTGGTCTCTCACAAACATGTATTTCAAAATAGCGAGTAGCCTGTACGTTTCTGGTGTGTGAGACCTGGGGCCTCTTTCAGGAGCTCTGGTGGGGCTCTTAAGACATTGGCTATAGTTTGAAATGAATAGTTTAGACCGAAAGGTTTTTGTAAAATAGATACTTCTAAATTTCAAAGGTAATTTTATGCAGTAGCTTTTAGAATCTTTGGACTCAATCCATGTCACAGCAGCATAACTCAAATGCATTTGACCACCTGATAGGAATGCCTACCAAACAGAACATCTCAATGTTCTGATGCAGCTGCCCCACACTCTCTAACACCCCCACCTCTCTCCACCTCCTATCAAAGATAGAGGGAGAAGGGGTGGAAAGGAGAGAGAAAGGGTAGGAGGAAAGAACGGAGGGAAGGACAGAGGGGGGAAAGGAAGAAAGGGAGGAAGGAAGGAAGGAAGGCAGGCAGGCTGGCAAGCTGGCTTCAGAAGTATGCAGTGACCTGGATTTTGAACCAGGAAGCCTTTGTTCTATTTTTCTCTCTATTTTCCCGGTGATTTGATGATAGAGATTTAATTTACCCTTACACAGCCATATTCTATTGGATTACTGCTCTTTATGATTTATTGTGACCACACTCAGCAGTCTGTCACTGGTTTACTCAGTCCGACGTTGCCATGTCTAGATGCGATGGGGTAGACACCGTTTGAACAGTTAAACAAGTAATATCAGCAACCAGCTCAGCTAGCAGTCATCAGAACTTACTGCGAGCAAGGTTCCATGTTGGATTCCTTCCATGACTTCACTAACTCAGTCCACAAAATACCTCCGAGGTGGGGGATGTAGTCACATGAAATGGTGCTTATCCAACATAAGCCAGTCCTGGGTTCAATACTCAGGAATGAAGAAAAAACAAAAACAAGAAATTGTATGTATGAAATGGTTAGTGCCCATTGTCACCTTGGCATCTTTAAAGTTCTTCTCAATGCCCCAGATTTATGTTTAGGTCGATTCCACTTATAGTGGCAACAGTGTCTGCATCCCACTGAGTGTAGAAGATCAAGAATTTTCCTTTGAGGTAGTTGAAGAAACTTATGTCTCCCAAGCTTCACTGGGTCTGAAGGACCTCAGTTCACCAGCATCCATGTTGGGTGTAGACCATAACTGACTGTAACTCTAGCGCCAAAGGACCCGACATGCTCTTTTAGCCTTTGTGAATGTCTGCACTCATGTGCACATGCCTACTCACATATGTACATGCATACACACAGTTAAAAATAAATCTTAAAAAAGAAGTTACCCTGTATATTATTAGCTCCCGGACCTGAATTCAGTGATGCCCATTTCGCTGACTTATTTGATGATGTTCATTTCAGCAATTCTTGTGGCCACAAAGAAATAATGTTCTCCTTGGCTTTAGCCAACTGAGGAGATGCCAGGATCAACCTCACTGCAATTACTATGATTCCACACCCCAAATCTCAGCATACTTCAAGCAAAAAGTGGGGAGGATGTGTTCTAGTGAGGTTCTTAAAACTATCAACTTTGCCCTCTATTCCTATTGCTTTGTTTTTAAAAGCAAAGTCTCATGAAATGTTATATTTTTTTAGTATTTTAAATTTTACTTTAAGCTCTTTCTTTCTTTTTTTTTTTTTAAATTCAAATGGAAAAACAATCACACACTGAAATTAACCAGACCTAAAGAATACACAACTCAATGAACTTCTACTGTTGTTTGTTTGTTTTTGGTTTCAAATGGCAGGGCTTCTCTCTGTAGCCCTGACTGTGCTGAAACTTACTATGTAGATCAGGCTGGCTTCAAACCTACAGAGATCCATCTGTCTTTGCCTCTCAAGTGCTGGAACTAAAGATCACTCAATGAACTTCTATACAGTTAGTAGCCATTCAGAGTAGGCAGTAGAGCTTCACGATGTATGTTGTACTTTTATAATAATAAATATAAGTAATATAACTTATGTAGTTATCTACCATCAAAACCCAAGACCCCATGACAGAGGTAGAACTAAGAGCACAATCCGCTTTCTACCCGTTTTAATGACGAGTCCCCTGCCTGGCTCAGTCTGTCCTCGTCCTCTAAGACTCAGCCTTTCCTGTTCTCCTTCCTCTGTGTTACACTGCACTCACACGCACATTTGTTTACACAGATGGATGCATTAGTGGGTACATTCCACATGAGGGAGAATGTGAATTTCTTCCCACATTCTGTGACCTCACTTAATAGGCATTCTGAGTCCACCCATTTTCCTGAAAATTGTATAATTTGATTCTTTAGAAGTAAATAATTTTCACACACATGACTATAGTATGTAATGTATATAATTTTCATTGTCTGTTTATCCGTTAATAGATGACTAGGTTGCTTTACATGGAGTTCTTGAGCATAGACAAAGCCATATGTACCCAGGAGTGGGATAGCTGGGTCATGTGGTAGATCTAATTTTTTGAGAAATCTCTAAACTGATTTCCATAACAGCTATCTTAATTTGCCAATTAAACTCACAGCTAATAAGGGTCCCTCTCTTTCCATACCTTTCCAACATTAGCTGTCAGATTTGTTGATGGCCCTTCCGCCTGGGGTGAGGTCGAATCCCAAAGGAGTTTAAACTGGCATTTCTCTGATGGGTAGGGGTATCAAAATTAAATAGATATATAGTTATTGGTTCTTTTATTGAAAATTGCCTGCCGGGCAAGGGTGGCACACTCCTTTAATCCCAGCACTTGGGAGGCAGAGGCGGGTGGATTTCTGAGTTCGCAGGCCCGCCTGGTCTACAGAGTGAGTTCCAGGACAGCCAGGGCTACACAGAGAAACCCTGTCTCGAAAAAACAAACAAAAAAACCCCCAAACAAACAAAAAACAAACAAACAAACAAACAACCCTGCCTATTCAGTTCATTAGCACTTGTCTGGAGTTTTGTTTCCTTGGTATTTACTTTCTGTAACTCTCCGTGAACCCTGTCTTTTAGCCTCTTGTCTGAAGTGTGGTGGGTGAGGATTTCCTCACACACTGTAGACATCCGTTTGCTCTGCTGAGTGTTCTCTGCAGAGATGTGTGCTTTTCACGTAGTCCATCCTGTTGATGCTTGCTGTCCCTGTGTGATCACTGTTCCACTCAAAACACTCTTGCCTACCCCAACATCTCAAATGGAGCAGCATGTTTTATTTTGCTTTTTTTTTTTTTTTAAGTGCCAGATTTTAAAGTCTTTGATCCATTTTGAATAGATTTTTGTTTTGTCCAAGGTGAAAGACAAGAATCTTATTTTATTCTCCTGCAGATAGAAATGCACTTCTGCCAGCACCATCTGTCGAACAGGCTTTTTTTCCCAATGTATGTTTTTTCCTTTATCAAAAATTAAGGACTGGTGAGATGGCTTAGCGGTTAAGAGCACTGGCTGCCCTTCTAGAGGTCCTGAGATCAATTCCCAGCAACCACATGGTGGCTCACAACTATCTATAGGGGGATCTAATGCCCTCTTCAGGCAGGCAGATATATATGCAGCAGAGCACTCATACGTTAAATAATAAATTAAAAAAGTTAAGTGAGCAGGGCTCACTTATTTCTGGTTCCTCTATCTTTCTGATTCCACTGATCCTGTTTATGGCAGTCCCAGGCTGTTAAGTTTATGGCTATCTTCCTAGAGTTTGAGGTCAGGTACGTAATACCTCCACCAGATACATTAAAAGACCATGCTGGGCCAGGCAGTGGTGGCGCACACCTTTAATCCCAGCACTCGGGAGGCAGAGGCAGGCGGATTTCTGAGTTCGAGGCCAGCCTGGTCTACAGAGTGAGTTCCAGGATAGCCAGGGCTACACAGAGAAACCCTGTCTCGAAAAACAAACAAACAAAAAAAAAAAAATTAAAAAACACCAAGGGTGAAAAAGCCAGGTATGATGTCCCACTCTTGTAAAGCCAGCATGTTGGGAAGAGAGATGGGGGGGGGGGGGAGCAAGGCAAGTTCAAAGACAGCCTGGTTTGTAGGGTAGTGACCCAATGACTGGGAGTTCCCAGCTCTGCCTCTGTATACATTTGGCTAATTCAGTAAACTGTCAGTGGTTACAGGCATTACACTACACGTCTGTCTCTCTCCCGCCCCTGTTATGCATGTTAACATGGTAGCTATCACATGACTCTAGAACTCCGGATGTCCATTTTCCTTTTCTCACATGCTCTGACAGCTTAGAGGATGCAGCTCAAGGTACAAAGTAGTTCTGCTCAGTTGCACTTGGAAGAGAAAGGATCTATTTATTTCCAGTTTGGTCCTCCAGTCTTAATAACCATGGGGTCTATCTGTCCCACTCCGTTGCTAAAGGTTACATAAACGTATGCCATGAGAAACGCCCCAACCTGGTCCTACCTCAAATATGAAGACATAAAAGAAGACTCCACACCGCTCTGTTTATAAAACAAATAAAATAAAGTCATGGAGACGAGTCCCAGCATGTCCGAGCCAGCCTCAAGTCATCTGAGTTGCTACGGTTTATTTTTCCTATTCCTTTCTGAAACCATTATTGCTACAAAATCCCAGAAACACCACTGCAGTGAAGGGTTTATTCCATCACCCCAGTCACCAAACTGTGACTAAACGGGTGTGAAGAGCAAAGCAGCCCAAGATTCCTAAAATGTCACATATTTGCAATTTGCCCAAAATGGAACCAAGCCTGGAGGGAGGCTGTCTCATTACTTTTTGGCAAAGGACAGGGAATATCCATGGAAATGCTCTTAAATTTGTCCTTGTTTTCTTCAGAAAAGTGGTGTCAATTTATAAAATAAATTTGAGCCCCAATGAAAGCTATCGACATATCCAGCAAGGGACTCTCAAAGATGCCACCCACCCCAAAAGTTAGTGCTAGCATTATGCTTAGGGCGAGAGCCAATAGCTGGCCAAGCACACATGTCCTAACATGCCCTCACCTTTATTAACTGGTGATAAAGAACTTTCCCGCTTTCAAAGTGGATGCTTCTTTGAGGGGTGTAAACTCTAGGCCTTTCAGGGTAATCATTATGACTCGTCTCTGAACTAAATGAACCAGCCCCTATAGACCAAGAGAAAGCATTTTGATGACCCTGGGTTATGGTTGGGTCAGTTCTTTCTTTGTAGAAACTGCGCATTAGAGAAATCAGCAGACCCCGTAACATCTACTCTCAGATTCTGACAATAGAGTCTACAAGTAGAGCAGTTATGGTCTTGTTTGTGCCTCTGTTTATTTGTCTAGAAGTTTTTGAAGTTGATAATAGCACACATTGGTGCATCTTAACTCTTTATTTAAGGAGGTGCCCACACCTATTAGCTTAACCACTACCTACGATCCTCTTTGTTTGTTCGCTGGTTGGTTGGTTGGTTGGTTGGTTTGTTGGTTTTGTCTTTGTTTTTCCAAACAGGGTTTCTCTGTGTAGCCCCGACTATCCTGGAACTCACTCTGTAGACCAGGCTGGCCTCGAACTTTTAGAGATCCACCTGCCTCTGCCTCCCACGTGCTGGGATTAAAGGTGAGCGCCACCACTGCCAGATGTCCCTGTCTGTTTTAAGGATGAAAATGTAAGTCAAGAAGCTCTTTTTTGCATTCCCCACTACAGCCTGTGCCTTCCAGGGTATCTGACAATCTTAGGGTTCTGGGCCTGCTACTGTGAACGTTACAGCATTAGAGTTCTGTTGGTTTCATTCCTCATCAGTGAGACAAAACATCTGCAGGGAAAAAAAGAAAGGATAAAAACCTTAAGGAAAGAGAGGCTTATCTCGGGTTACGGTTATGTCGATAACTGGACTGTCTCAGCATGGCAGAGTTCTTGCGGTTGGGATCATATACCTGCTCACATCTTGGGGGATCAGAGAACTTGAGATAATCAGGTGAGTATCATCTTCATAACCTGCTCCTAAAGAGTCATTATTGCCAGCATCCCAAAGGTTCTATGACCTCCCAAAATAGAAACACACCATGGGGACCAAGTGTTCGAACACACAGGATTGTGGGAGGCATTTCCCACTGAAGCCCGGACAGTAGAGCACTCATTAGATGTTATTAATCTTAAGTGGCCTTGCATGCAGCATTGAGATAACAATGACAAGTTATGAATTAAATAAGTGAATTCATATGTATCTAATCAAGGTTAAAGCAGATAAATAAAGAACAAATTGCATTTACTTTTCAAATCTTAAGCACTACATACTGCTTACAAAATAAACTACTATTTGGTATTGTACTATAGTTTCTAACCTGTTCGGGGCTGGAGAAAGGCATCAGGTTGAAAATGGACAAATAAAATCTTTTAGGTACATCGCAGTAGAAGGGAGCAGAAAGATGATAAGAGCCAATGAGCTGAGAGAATTGCTAGGAGAGTGACTCTGGATATGTGTCCTAGTTAGGGTTTCTATTGCTGTGACAAAACACCAGGGCATAAAACTAGCCAATAAGCCTAGCTTAACCAGTGAGTGGCAGATCAATAAGAAATCCTGTCTCAAAAACAAGGTGGACAAGACAGAAAGAAAAACAACATTGGAGGTTGTTATCTGGCCTCCATGAACTCATGTATGTGCTTCCATGTGTACCTACACACACACACACACACACACACACACACACACGAACATGCATGCACATACACACACACACACACACACACACACACACACACACACGTATACACAACCAAATATCGATACGGTTATAACCTAGCAGAATTCTTGCAGAGTTAGAACATTATATATACTACCTCAGAAAATAACACAATTTTATATAAAACTAAACATACATATACTTTATGGTTTGGTAATTGTTCTAGGTATTTATTCAAAAGAAATACAATGTACTCACAAAACACTTGTATAAGGACTATATGTGGCAGTACTTGGCGTTGTATATAATAGTCTCATACTAATATCAAAGCAAACATATGTCAACAGTTGAATATTTACCCATGTCATGGTATAGTCACACAATGGAATATCACTAAGTAGTAAAAAAGAACTACTAACATACACATAATATTGAAGATATTTTAAAAACAGTATAGTAAGTTAAAGAAGAGGAGCACCAGTAAATTTAATGTTGAAGGTAAGGCTTATTTATGCTCAAAGAGATCAATCCTGAGCTGCACTGGGAAAAAGCCTTCCCTGCTAAGCTTCCAACTTGGAAAAAGAAGAGACCCAAAAGGCAGAAGCGGGCAGATCTCTGAATTTGAGGCCAGCCTGGTCTACAGAGTGAGTTTCAGGACAGTCAGGGCTATACAGAGAAACCCTGTTTCAAAAGAAAAAAAAAGGAAGTGACTCATGATGACCACTTCACCATTATCTATGTTCTCTGTTGCCTCAAAAGCAATCCTAAACAAAAAGGATGGGGAAGAGGAGGGGGAGAAAGGAAAGAAGTGGAGGAAGTAACAAATCAAAGCGCTACAAATGTGCTTCAGGGGCACCAGGATTCACCCCATATTCACAGTCAAACTTAACAGTGTTGTCCACATGACTCTGGCTTTACAGTCATGAATAAAATGGTTGTAGACGCCTTCTTTCTCTGTCATGAAGGAGAAACACTGAATCCAGGCATGTTGCAGGGGAGCTCCTGCATAGGCCTAGGGAGACCATTGCATAAAGCTGTGAAGGTGAAGCCTGGCCACTGGAGATTCCAGAGCCATGGAATGTCTGCCGGGGGAGCTGCATACAGAGACTAGAACCAGCCTGAGAGAGTGAAGTGTGCTGCAAGCAGCAGAGTTACAAGGGAAGAACCCTTTAATCCCTACGACATTGGAGGCGGAGATACGGAATTTGGAGTTTTCTCTGCTGGGGTTTTGAACTTGCTTTCATTCAGTGTTTCCTCACTATGCCTTCCTCTCTCCCTTTCAGAAAGGCAAGGTATATTCTGGGCCACTGTGTGTTGGAAGTATGTAATTTATCTTTTGATTCTACAGGGGTGGCAGTTAAGAGATTGCTTTGAGTCTCAGAAGAAAACTCTGGACTTTTAAACAATGTTAAGTCTGAAAGACTTTTGAAACTGGACCAAATACATTTTGCATTATAATAGAGCCACAAGCATACAAGGGGTGGAGATGGGGTGGGGGCAGAGAGTGGAATGTGGTAGTTTGAATGGGGTTGGCCCAATAGGCCCATAGGTTTGAGTATTTGATCCCCATTGGTGGAACAATAAAGGAAGCGTTTTTTAGAGGTGGTAGCATCACTGCAGGTGGGCTTTGAGGTTTCTAGAGATTCTTACCATTTCCGGTACTCTCTCAGTACCTCCCACTGTGAATTAATAAGTGAGTTCTCAGCTTCCTGCCTTTGCTCTGCCAATGTGGACGCTAAACCCTCTAAAACCATAAGCCCAATTAAGCACTTTCTTCTCTAAGTTTTATAAGTAGTTTTGTCACAGCAACAGAAAAGTAACTAAAGACAGATAATAATTGATATTTTCTTTATCTTGCTTATGAACTGTAAACAAATATTTTTAAAAGTATGCATTCAATATTTTTAGAAACTGGCTTCAAAATTTTACTCTATAAACTATTATACGTTTGCTTAGCTAGACTTAGAAGATAGGTGTTTATAAAAGGTGATGTATTTCTGAGCCATTTCTTCACATAAGAGTTAAAAGTTGAGAAAACAAAAGAAATACTGTGACAACAGTGAGTGAGATCAATGGATTCCAGACCACAGTGAAATGCTACCGCAACAGGAGGGGACAGGAAAAACAGGGGAAACAAGAGCCTTAGTAACAGTGGAGTCCCCCAGGGGTGATCTACACAAGCAATGGCTGTGAGTAGCCAGCCTGCTAGGATCCCCATGGAGGAACACAGCTCACTGCCAAGCCTGCAGTGACCTTGGGTCCTGCTCTCATGCCATGCATACCTCTCATTCCATGAGACACAAATATGCCTTTCATATCAGAAAGAAGACTGACTATTCCCTATATGCTCAGGCTCCATGGCCATCACAGACTCAGGAACAGACAGCTGGACAGAAGCTATTTATGTTCCCAAACCCTTTATTTCATCCCAGATCTGTTCAATTTTTTCCTGTTGAACTCACTAGATGCTGTCTTTGAAAACAAAACTTAATCGTCTAGTTATAAAAAACATATATATTTTGTTTGAGAAATAAAATGTGTTGGTATAAGTAGTTACTGCCAGCTGCTGGAATGGGGGTGTCATGGGGGCTATAGTTGTTTGATACAGCCTGGTTTATGTTAGAACTATTTGCTATTTCCTTTGCAGCTCAAGTTCAAACTCATATGGCCCTGCACCATGTTTTGGCTTCTCCTCCATGTCTTTGCTGCAGAGTGTTTTAGCGTGTCCGGACTTTAACAATTTACTTTATTAAAACTCATTGCCTTGCCTTTCATTCTCCCCTCTCAGGGGCTCCAGAGTGTCTCTGACACAAATTCCTCTCTTCTAGCTGCCCTCTTCACTCTTCTTGGTCAGCTTGGAAGGTGGATATTCTTTGCTCATACATGCATCCTCACTCCTGACATCTCTCTCCTTTACTGAGAAGGTCAGTTGCTAAGTAGACAAATTGTTGGTCAGAGTCCTGTTTTCTCTACAGTTTCCTCCCAAGAAAAAGCAATAAATAAAAGAGCAAGCGGGAGCTGTGTCAACATAGCAAAACACCTGCAGAACAACTTCAGGGCTGACAAAGACTTATGCAACCATTCAGCGGTGGTTGTCCTAGGTCCAACAGTAAACTTTCTGGACAGTAACTCTCTCCCTGCCAAGGAGTCATGGCCTTTGAACCCAGTGGCAAAGTTCAGCATAATTCTGCACTATTGCTTTGTGAAACAACAGGATAAACTATATGATTGGAGTTTGGTCACAGACAGAAGCTATGTGTCAGTAAACACAAACTAAAAGACAATGAAAATGACAGTGACCAAAACAACCCAAAGTATAATAGGATTTACTGTTTGCAGGCCAAGTTAGCATACATTATATCAGGCCTCCTTGCCACTGGTTTTATTTGTAAAATAAACGTCAGAGTGGCTGCTGTTCTCTTCATGGTACCCAGAAAGAAAGGAGCTCTGGGCGATGGGGGATATTTATTCAGGGTCATGAAATCATATTTCTCTTCAATATTTCTGTGTTTCAGGCACTAATCATCTAACTCCATTGTAAAATGTGTCCCACTGGGAGTTTTATTCTAGCCATCACTTAGCTTTGATACAATGTTGTTTAAAGCTTCAGAGTAACTTCCCTTTGCAAATTTATAGTTCCCCATTGTGCAAAGAAATAAACATAGACCTATAGCAGGGGAGGAAGAAGAGTTACCATAAGGAAAGCTGGAAATATAGCTCAGAATGTTAGGTGTATTTGAACAATATTAATGAGAAATATTGTATTCTGTATCGGGTATTGTGCTAGGGGCTCAGAGAAAGTATGGGCCTATACCAGGCTGGGGGTGTCGCCTCGGGGTAGAGTATTTCCTAGTAGGCGGGAGGTCCTGAATTCCATTCTCACACCATACAGACATGCAGAGACGCTCTCTCTCTCTCTCTCTTTCTCTCTCAGAATAACCCAAGAATAACAATAATCTGTGAAAATGTAGTATGAAGCCAGTGGAAAGGAATGATCTTGCTACAGAACACTGAAGAATTTCAGGAATCTTACAGACATCTTTACTAGAATTCCAGAAAATGCTGTCTCCATGAATAAGAAAATATAAAGAGAGAGAGGGGGGAAAAAAGATTGTAAGAAGAACAGCAGGAAAGAGAAAAAGAGAAAAGATAAGTTGGAAAGCAAAGTAGATAACATAAAAGTAACATACATTTTTTAAAAAGTTAAAGGTTTTTGTGTATGAAAACAACACACACAGTGAGTTTCCTGAATAAGCAGGAACTGAGAAGCATGTTGATGACCCTATAAACCCCAGCACGACAGAGGCAGAGATAGGAGGAGCCTGAGTTCAAGGACAGCCTGGACCACCCTGCAAGACCCTGCCTTGAAAACAAACAAACACACATAGCCCAAAGTAACCAAAAGGAAAAAGAGAACCCCCCCCCCCCCCCCCCCCCCCCCCCGCTATAAAGTGCAGTGCTTCTGTCCCTGGGCTTTGCTTTCTGTTCTGGGTTACTCAGGGCCTTTTAGTCAGGAACTAAGTCAAGAAAAGCGACTCATTCATGAGTCAGAAAGGAGAGCAGCAAGCTATGAGAGTTGGAGGCCTCACTGTTATTTATTGAACAAACGTGCACAATCATCACATTCCTGCATATAAAGAAATAATTTGACAATATACAGACAAAGATTCGACTCACAAATCACTTTGAGTTATAAAACACCTAAGAATAAACTTAATGAAGGCAGGTGAGAGGGCTCAGTGTACAAAAGTGCTTGCTGCCACGGCTGAGTTTGATCCCTGGGACTCATGTGGTGAGAGGAGAGAACCAAACCCTGAAACTTCTCCTCTGATATTCATGTGTGTGTTATAGCGTGGGCATGTGCGCACGCATACACACACACACACACACACACACACACACACACACCAAATAAAGTGTAAGAGAAAGGAAGAAAGGGGGAGGGAGGGAAGGGAGGTTGGATGTGTAAACCGGTGTTCAAAAGGCTTGAGGCAAGAGGATTACTCTGAGCTTAAGGCCGGCCTGATCTACACCGCATAAAAACAAACCAAAAAAAAGACATTAAAAATTGTAAAACTGGGTCTGTTGAGATGGCTCAGCAATTAAGAACACGTGTTATTCTTGTAGAGGGCCTGGGTTCAATCCCTAGCACCTACATGGCAACTCACAATTATCTATAACTCCAGGTGCAGGGGTATCTAGTGCCCTCTTCTGACCTCTGCAGGCACCAGACACACAAGTGGTGCACAGACATACATGCAATCAAAATAGTCATGCAGCATTAAATAAATCTGAAAAATTAAAACCTTTAAAAAATTGCAAAACTCTACTCCAAGTGACAAGACAAACATCTGGAAAGAACATCTGTATTCATGGGTAGGGAAGCATAAAACACCATATCATACCCTTTCTTGGTCCGTGCAATACCATTTCAAAATTTAAAACTTGGTGGGGTTTATTTTTGAAATGAGTATTCAAAGAAGAAGAAGAAGAGCCAAGAATCAAGTTAGAAAAATCCTACTGAAAGTGAAAGCTTCCTTCAGCGGTGAAGGGTACGTGTTAAAACAAGCAAAACGTGCCTATATGTTCACTTTTAATTCTGGTCTAGTCTAGACATCCAGGCTCAATGTGCCAACTAACTGTTGGATCTAGAACTTCAAAATCAACATATCTGATCCATTCCCTCTTCACACTGTTTTACTACCCAAGAGACCGAAAGACGGATTCTAACACACACACTTCTCTTCCATTTGCATTCCTGAAACCTAAGGTAAGCTCCAAAGCAGAGCCATTGCTCTCTTCGGCTGCAGTCTCTGTGACTCTCTCTGCACAGTGGTCCCAGGCCTGGATTCCTCCTCCTCCTCCTCTTCCTCCTCCTCCTCCTCTTCCCTCTTTTTCCTCCTTCTCTTCCCTCTTCCTCCTCCTCCTCCTCCTCCTCCTCTTCCTCCTCCTATGTCTCTAGGTGACTAATCTCCATTCTGAGACTTTGGTCATACCATTCCTTCAATCACATGCTTCAGAACATTTAGGGACACCTAACTGTCTATTAAATATAGTCTAAACTCTTTAGTTTGGAATTTGTAAAAGGTCCTGTGCTTTCTTTTCTTTTTTCTGGGTTTTTGTTTTTTTTTTTCTTCTGAAACAGGGTTTCTCTGTGTAGCCCTGGCTGTCCTGGAACTCACTCTGTAGACCAGGCTGGCCTCTAACTCAGAAATCCATCTGCCTCTGTCTCCTACGTGCTGGGATTAAAGGCGTGCACCACCACTGCCTGGCTGGTCCTGTGCTTTCTACACCCCACTTCTGTTCTCAATTTTACCTGTTGAGAACTTCCTTCTTGGCAGTTAAAAGAACTTTAGTTTCCTTTGCAAAAGCCATTTTAGTGGGAAATGTAGAGGGGTGAAAGAAAACAACAGAGTGAAGCATATGTGGACTATTCATTAGGAATCCTGCATAAAGCCAGGCATGGTGGTGAGCATGCCTGTGACACGAATGTAGAGGCCAGAGAGTGCCTAGTTTGAGATAAGGTTTCAGTGAGACCCGTTTTCAAAAAAGGCAAGCATTTGGCATATAGATTGGTAGGACAGAGCCTAAAACATAAAAGGCTAGGCTGTAGGTTCCATTTCTAGCAAAACAAAACCAGAGAGCACCCTGATGAGAAAGGAGGGACTGAATACTGCTCGAGAATAATCAGTCAGAAGAGGGAAGGCTTTGTTTTGCTTTGTGATGGAATATTTTGAAGACACTTATTTCATGTGTTGGTGAGCCATTGCTCTGTAACAAACTGCCCCAAAATGTAGTGACCTAACATTCAGTGACCATTTATACTAGGTGTTTATTTAATTCCCATGTCTACAGGGCTGCTGGAGGTTTTGCTGATCTGAACCATGCTTAGCAGATCTTGGCTACTGTTAGTCAGCAGATGGGAAGGCATCAGGCTGGCTGATCTAGGAGGGTTTCAGCCAATATGGTCGATCACATTTCATGGAGTCTCTCATCTGACATTAGGCAAGCCTGGGCTTGTCCACGTGGTGGTGAGAAGGTTTTAAGGAGCCTAGAAACAATAAAGCAGTTGTAAGCATCCCAAGGTGGGTGCGGGGAACTGAACTCAGGTCCTCTACAAGGACAGTATATGACCTCTGAGCTATCTCTCTGGTACCCACACTGGGGCTTCTTAAAGCTTAAGCTCAGACTTGGCACACTGTCACATCCTTTGACAGCACAAGCAACATGCAGCCTAAACGCCATGGATGAAGACATCGAAACGACCTCCTAACGGGGAAAACTTCAAGGCTGCATTGGAAAGAACAGACATAAGGATGAGGACTTGAGGTCATTTTGTAACCAGGAGTCACCAGTCCCTGCAGCTTGTACAGCAGCAGCAAGCAGAACGGGCAAGGGGCTGAACTACACCAGTCAGTCTTTGATTAACAGATAGTTGAGTCAATGTGGTTGTTCATGGTATGTGATCAGCAAGGATCTCCAGTTTCCGATAATCTCAATGGACACTTCAAGAGCTTTGCTGCCAATGAGTCATTAAGAAAAGCAAGATGAAAATATTAAGAAAAATTTTACACTTGAAGGACTAACTCAATGTTTTACCATATCGACATCATGATTTTGCAGTGTTCGTTTAGACAATGGGTAAGAGCTTCTTGTTCTTCTGACTTTGTAGATAATCGAACTCACCGTGTATGGAATGGGTCCCTATGTTCTCAGGACGCACCAATGATCCCTTCTGGAAAGAATGGCAAACCACATTTGTAAAATTTTATCCATTCATTTATTCAAGTCTATTATCTAGCACCAAGATAATTTTCAAATGTCTCTGTTCTTTAGAGGCAGCCTCCTTCAGCCAGCCATTGCTTTTAGTCTTATTTATGTAGCACAGTAATATCGGTATCAATATGTATATGTTGTAAACTATTATTTGTTTTAAAGAACTAGTCCTGTCCATCGTGAAATGTCAGCATTATTGGATGACAACTTTAAGAGGTTTATAGACAGGGAAATAAGTCTGTCTTTTCATTCAGTATTCAGTTTTTCACCAGGAGTCACTGTAGTAAAGACTCTGAGAAGAGCGAAGGATTCCATTCCACGCCAGCTGAGAGTCATCCCCAGCCTGAAACAGCTTACAAACAGAAGCACCGGTGCCAAGAATTCAGATGCACAAATTCCCTCCCAAATGAGTAGAACATAAAATAATTGTATTTTTGGCTCATTTGATATATAACTGTGCTTGAGTCCTAAAGCGGTGCTATTACCTGACATTTCACACTAAATATGAAATGAAATTAACAGATGTACAACCGGACCCACATGCTAGCACTTGCAAATATAAATTAAAAAACAAAAAAGCAAAAAAGCAAAACAAACAAAACAACCCAAAAGACCTTGTAGACCAAATGGTGTGGAATGTCAGAGCCCCAGAGATGTCCCATTGCTTCTTTTCTGTTGCTGACTTTCCCCTTCTCTAATTTATGCTTAATCTCTTCCTTTTTGTCATCAAAGAAGCCTTGAAAACTTTTAAAATTTGTACCACTTAAATCCCTCAAGCATAGCTATGTAAGTATGTTGAAGGTGCCTGAGTTCATTTTTCTATGCAGTAGCAGCCAGTATTTCTACTTCTTTTTGTTTTCTATGCTGTTTCCCTCACTCTGGTGAGGTGTTAAGAGATGTAGAGAAGAGCATGATGTGACAGCACAGACCTGAAATCTCTACACACAGGAGGCGGAGGCAGGAAGGCCACAAGTTCAAGGCCTGCCTTGGCAAGCTCTTGATGCAAAAATGAAGCTAGAAGAGAGCTGGTTGGGGGGGGGGAGAGAGAAAACGAGAATTGGGTTGGGAGCCTCGCATTGGACACATTAAGAAATGTTACCCCGCTGGGCAGTGGTGGTGCATGCCTTTAATCCCAGCACTTGGGAGGCAGAGGCAGGCAGATTTCTGGGTTCGAGTCCAGCCTGGTCTACAGAGTGAGTTCCAAGCCAGCCAGGGCTACACAGAGAAACCCTGTCTCAAAAAACTGAAGAGAAAAAAAAAAAAAAAAAAGAAATGTTACCCCAAACATCCTAAAATCTTAAGTTTCTTTCAATGATGAATTAAAACTTGATTTTTTTTTATTGCATATAATGTTAAAATTATTCAAATAACATAACATAGACTCAATCCCAATCCCCTCACCTGGCTTCTGGTCCAATTCTTCAGTTAGTTTATATTTTCCTGACAATAAATGTCTATATATGAGAACATATGAATTATAGCTCAGATACATATAATCAATATTTAGTGTGTAATTCCATGATTTATGAACCAATCAATAAATATCTACCCAGTTCATTTTAACAACCACATAATGTTTTTATCAATTCTCCTGTATAATCATTTAAACCAAATGTCCTTTCTTCATTGGAATAGCTTTGCATATTTAATAAAACTATGGTTAGAATTCTGCATCCTATTTGTTGTAAAATGTATAATTTGCTGTTGTCTTTCTACAGATAGCTCAGAGATGGTGGCTCTCAACCCCTAATGCTGTAACTCCTTGATACCCTTTAATTCCTCAGGTTGTGGCGACCCCAACCGTAAAATGATTTTCATTGCTAACTTGGTAACTGTAATTTTGCTACTGTTAAGGAAAGAAAGGTTGCCTAAGTTTGCAAAACCAGTCATGGTTATAGCAGCATTGAACCACGTGAGAAGAACCTGATCTAACCACTGTTGTAATTCGATTCATGTTCCCTTCTGCTACTTCTAAATAAAATGTAAAGCTGCAGACATCATATATAATACATAAAATATAGTGATAAAATACACATTTCATAAACAATGTATCTGTATTCATATGAGCATGCAAGCAAAGGTTCAGCACAACCAACCATGAGGAAATACAAATAGGAGCCACAGGGAGACATCACCGAGGACACTCTGAAGCCCCCACTTAGAGTTCTCAAGTGCTTTCAGCAGAGGGGAAGATACAAAGCTCCTGTGAGAGGATCAGTAGCCTTCCTATATATACACACTGACAGACATCTGAGAAAGGAATGGGGGGGGGGACATTCTTATTCACAACAGCCTTTGAAGAAAAGCAAGCAAAGAACACATTGGAATAAACCCAATGGAGCAAGAGCAGGCCTTGCTATGAGAGCAACCCAAGGAAGACACTGGAAACAGAAAGACCTTATGCTCCTGGATTGGGAGAATGAATATTTGAAAAATAGATGCTCTGATGGTTGGAATCTCACCACCCTTTTGCACAGAGATGGGAAAAACAACAGCAACAATAAAAAACCCTTTACATTCATATGGAAGTAACCAAGAGCCCAGACAGCCAAAGCAATTCTGAACAAAAAGGACTCCTGCTGAGAGGAAGCATCTGATTTCTCTACTAGAGCCATAGCAATAAGCCAGCATGGGACCGGAACAGGAGCAGATACAAGGATGACTGAGAGAAAAGCAGGGACCCAGATATAAACCCTCAGAGGTATACAGACTGGATAAAATATAGCCCCTTCAACAAATGGGGCAAAATGAATCAACTTGGGTTTAACAACAATTTTTCTTTAAAGAAATGTTATTTGCAATTTTTATTGTGACAAAATGCACATTTTGTAAATCCCCCATTTTGAGGCATTTTCGTGGCCAAACATTGGGACTGCTGTGTGTCACCATTCTCCATCTTCATAGCAAACCTGAGATGGCACCTACAAAAGGGAGCCCACCCTGCCTACCTACCGTGGCCATCACCGCCCTGATCGAAGCTCTATGGACTTTATCACTAGAATCTCATGAAGGAGACTGCAATACCATTTCTCCTTGTGTGAGCTGTTTATTTTATTTCATATAATACTTCAAAGTCATCTAGGTTTGGGCATATTTTAGGATGCCTTCCTTTTCTTTAATAATGAATAGCATCTCTCTCTCTCTCTTTCCCTCTCATCTTCTGTGTGTATGCATGCATGTGCATGAGAATGATTTTTTATGTATTCATTCATCAATGGACACTTGGAATTTTCCATGATTGGGCTGCTGTGAGCAATTCCAATGAGAACATGGATGCTTACATATTTGTTTAAGTCTCTGCTTTCAATTCCTTGGGGTACAGATCTTGAAGGAAGATTGCCAGTCACATGATAACTCTAGTTTTATATTTTTGAGAGCCCACCATGCTGTTTTCCCTGGCAGCTATATCATTTCATATTCCCACTGACCGTCCATGTTTTCACAACTTTGCCAATGCTTGTCCTCCCCTCCCCCATGTCTTCCCCTTTCTGCTTTCCCAGTAGCCATCATCATGGATGTGTACATAGCCCCTGGTTCTATACATTGCAACGATCAAGAATAATACCCATATAGGATGCTGGTAAACACCTCTGAGAATTAGTACCTACTCCATACTTCTGAGGCTGCCATCATCCAAAGAAACCCAATTGTCTCCAGGGAGCCAGCAAAACTGCAGACATGGAGACACTGCCCAGTGATGGAGACATTTCTCCCTGGAACTCACCTACCTAATCTTGCCTATTTGGTCCTCTTGACAGCCAGGTCCTGCCTCTTTGTTTCAGTTTTAATATTGCTTCACTTCAGGTTGTTCACTTCAGTTGCCCACCCATTGGAAATATAGTTCTTCTCCATGGAAATAAGAAACCAAATGTTAGATTTTAATTGGTGGTACCATCTGGAAGCGAGACCTAGAGAAGGTCGGTCACTGAGGGAGTGCCTTGACCAGGATTTGGGCCCTCCAGTCTCTCTTTATCTTCCCTGCCCACTATGACACGAAAGTCTCCACCACAGACTCTCCATGGAAAATGCACTGCATAGCCACACAGCAAAGCCACAGACAGGACAGACTGGACTGAGAAACCTGCAGAGAACCTCCAAGTTGGCTCAAGACACCCAAGACCAAGTTCTCAGCACAAAGGAGATTTATTTGCCCCAGGGACAAAGGGCAGGGAATAAGGAACAAAAAAAAAAAAAAAAAGGGAGATAAAGAAACTTGAAAAGAGGAAGGGAGCAAGGGAGGGAGGGAGGGAGGATTTGTCCCCAGGTGGGGGTGGGGACAAAGGACTGTCTCTGGATAGAGAGGAGGCGGACAAGACCCGTAGGAAAGGGTGGTCTATAAAGGGTAAAGGGGGAACCCTGAGTTAGGATGAGGTATTTGAATTTAATTGGGCATGTTAATTACGTGAGCCAAAGGGGGCTTTTGATTGCTGGACTTCAAATACTCTGTTAGCTGGATCTTGGTAGTGAGCCTCAGGAGAAGGAAGTAGCCAAATACCTTAGGGAATAGACCTTGGGGACTAGCTTTAGGAATGTCATCCAGTAATCTTTCAGCAAGGCAGAGGAAATGGGGCAGAAGGGCACGGACAGCCAGAGCCATGCTCTGACTGGCTAGAGGGACCAGAGCCATGCTCTGACTGGCTAGAGGGACCAGAGCCATGCTCTGACTGGCTAGAGGGACCAGAGCCGTGCTCTGGCTGGCTCGAGTCCCTTCAAAACTCTGAACCCAAATAAGTCATTTCCTCATTTTAAGTTGCTCATCTAAGGTACCTGCTACAATCACGGAAATCCAAGGTAGTGGAGAAAGGACTACAGGGCTGACACAGGACCTTTGGAGGTAGATGTGGTGCAATTTTAAAGTACAGGTGTCTGTGACATGCTCTTTAAAAATGACCTTTAAGTAAAAAGCATCAATACCATGAGAAGGCCCCTGGGCCAGGCGAGGAACGCCTAATCCAGCCTGGGTGAATAGCAGATGAGAACATTGGTGTGGTGGGAACAAGCCCACAGAGTTTGAGGAATAACAGCAGACAGACAGGTTACCCTGCAGGTAGATCAGGAGAGCCAGTGTAAGTTATTGGAAGGATTTGGGCTTTTATCTCTACAAAAAAGGGAAGCCATTGAGGATTTTTAAGCAAAGAAGTGTGATGATGTAGGTTCTCAAAGGCTTTCCCTGTCTCCCGTGCTGAGGGGTAGATTCTGGAAGGTAAGGGCAGAAAACTAATGGAAGGCTGTTGTGGTAATTTTAATCGGTGTATTAGGTCAGAGCTGACTGTGGGATAGGAGGGAAAGGGATTTGGGGGGCCTTGTAAGGGTAGATTCGAAGCAGCTGGATGGACAGACAGGGTAGATTCGAAGCAGCTGGATGGACAGACTTGCCACCCACGTGGAGAAAGCAGATTGGGGTATTTCATATCCAAGAGCACTGGATATCAAGGAGGAGTCAATCGGCAGCAGATTTTGTAGCCAGTTTTGAAGGGGGGGACGACACTGAGGTACCTGTGTTGCTTTGAATTGCAACTTTGAATTGCCCACCTGCTGTGAAATCAGCACTTCCGATACCAAGTTAGCAAGGTGTCAAGGGTTTCTGATGGGTTTCTGATGGCCTCATCATTTTGATTTGTGTTATTCTGATTACCTTGTTGTGGAGTGCCTTTCTTTAGGCTTAGGGTCAAAGCGATTTTCTCTTTTGTGAACTATAGGTCTTTTCTATTTTACCTACTGGCCTCTGGAAGCCCTTTCTACAACTCAATATAAACTCTTTTGTGAGTTGCACCTATCTTGTGCAGTCTGAGATTTTCCTTCTCATTTTATGTCTGCATAGTTAGTCATTAGGATTTAAAACATCTTAAGTAACTTAAAGGTACTTCCGCAGTTCCTCGCAGGCATGAGGACGTTTGCATCAGTAACCTTTCCCCCACCTTTCCTGTCTCTCCATCCTTTGTTCTTGTTCTGTCATAGTTACTGAGGTATTCCCTTTTCCAACAGTGATCTCCTCTCTCGATTTATCTGCTTTGTGTAATAATGGCACAGTGATGGCCACAGGTATGTGCCTGTCACCACCAGTCCCCATGTGTGTAAAGGAGTCCCTTAGTAAGCCGCACTGTCATATGTCACTACTTTGGAGAAAGTGATGCATTTCCTGAATCTCATGTTCAAAGTGTCTTTCTACTGCTTCTAAATAGAAACAGCTATATGGCTTTGATCTTTTGAATCATTTTCTTTTTTTCTTCAAAACTCCTTCCTTATTAATTAATAATTAGAATTCTGTGGCCAGTCACCATTCTTGCAGTTAAAAGTCAGCATTTTTTTTTTTGAAAGAGCTAGACAGAAAATATGTTAAGTTCTGTAGTTCATAAGGTCTGATGCATCGACTTACTTACTGCCATGGCACTGCCATAATTATTAACCCGCAAATGGTGGACCTTCCTTCCTGTAAACTTGCCACGCAAATGAATGAAGTCCTTTTGTTTACCAAGACTTAAGTTATTTCATTTTCTTTGTTGTGTGTGTGTGTGTTTGCCCATGTGCACCCCATTGGTATGTGAAGGTCAGAGAACAACTTTTGGGAGTAAATTCTTTCCCTCCAGCAGGGCTTACAGGGGGATGAGCCTGCCCTTCACACACATTTAATTACAGTTCTCACTATCTACGAGAGACAAAAAATATTGGCTACCCACTTCAATGTAAATTATAGATAAAGAACAAACACATTTCTTCTATCTCAGTCACTACATCAGGTTTATACTAGAAAATTATTTGTTGAGATCTATGTTAATATTTTTTATTTGCTTTTTATTTGAAAGTAAAATGGAACTGGGTGCCATTCATGTATCAGAGACAAGGTTTTATGTATTAGAGACATTTATGTATTGAGACAAGGTTTCATGTAACACAGCATAGTCTTAAAACTTATGTTGAAGGATGATATTTAATCTGACCCTCTCTTCCTGCCTCCACCTTACTGTCATGTGTCACCATGACCAGTTGTATCCAGCACTGGGGATAGAACCCAGGGCACTGTGCATGCCACCAAGAACTCTACCCACTGAGTTCAAACTCTAAACCTTGTCTTTTATTTTTAAAACATCTTCAACCACTGTGAAGTCGGGACCCTTTTAAGGGGAAACTTCTGGAGTGACCCACAACTGTTCCTGCCCATGTTTCCTGGTTTCATGCAGTCATATGGCCACACTTAGGAAGGCTAGGAAAAAAGCCCCACCTCGTTGTTCCAATAAAACACTATTATTATGGAAGGAGAGTACAGAAACCGGGGACACTTAGCTCTGAGCCCTTTTTACCTTTTAGTTTTGCTAGTGCAAATGCTTTGTCAGATAACTTTATTTCTCCAAATTAGATTTTTATTATTTATTCCTTACATTTACTTTTCTCCCTTTCTCCACTCCTGTTTTATAAGTCTCTTCTGAGATTGCCACATTCCATCCTGCAGGGAAGTACCTTAAACAGGGCAGTAAACAACTCAAAATAGCTTCAGGAAGTTCCTGAAACTGACCAGATTCACTAGACCCCTCCCTGCCAGAGTAATAAAAGATGAGAGTCCCTCTTCACAGAGTGTAGGAAAAGGTGATGTTTAGATAAGCCAAACTGCAAAGAATAGACCAGACCAGCTACCTGGAAGAGGTTTAGACCAAATGAGTCATCAGGAAGGGATACTCACCAACCTGTTGAGCTGCCTGCAGGCTATGCATTGTGCTCCAGGTTCCCAGCTTTTATGAGCTGTCACCCATTCTGGGGTGGGTCTTGGTGATGCAAACAGTCATTGAGTCATTTCTGCTGCTGTAAGTAACCCCTCACCTATATCCCCATAAGTAACTCCAATAAAACTCATTGGTTCACCAAGTTGGACTTTGGTGTTGTTCTTTGGTCTGTGGTGCTTCCCTTTCTGGGGTGAATATGTGTGTTGTTTTTCCCCAGGTAAAATTTAGGCAGACAACATCCACCAATCTCTTTTGAAAAGACTGATCACCACTGCCTTTCTCTAGAACTTGGTATATAGTTCAGGCTGCTCTTGAACTCATGATCTTTTTGGGTGATCCTCTGGCATGATTTTAACTTCTAATCTATTCACTTTACATTTCTTCTTTTCCTTTGGATTTCACATGGAAAACAACAACAACCAGAGCAACCTTCCCAAGCACCACAGCCTCTCCTCAACTACATTGCATTCTGCTGGCTGCTACTTCCTCTTCCTTAGTGCTAACTCAGTTTTTACTTGTGGGATAGCGCAGCTCTTCCCTCCCGATATCTTCTCAGCCTGTCTAGTGCCTTTTATGTTTTCTTCATTCACTTTTAACATATCATTTCCACTAGGGTGTAAAACAGTTATCTGTTTTTCTTCAGTTAATCTTCATCCAGAAGTAATATATTCTTTTCTTTCTTCTTAGAAGAATATAGTCTGTTTTTTGAGTTCTCACAATTTTTGTCTTCTGATGAATCAGCCTGGTCACTGGAGATCCAGCCACTGCAGACTTTCTGTTCCTTCTGCTTGCCAGTGCTGACGGTATGCAATCTGATGGCATGCAAGCTGACTGCTCTCTTGCATTCCATACACTGCAAGGCTGGCTGGGCTCAGTTTCCCTTCACACTCCAGCAATCCCAATGTCACTTGTTTTGCCACAACAAAAATGGGTTCTGAACCAGCACAAAGGTGACATTGGGTATATAGTCTTGTACATTTCGGACAGTTTCCCTTAATATTTGTCTTAGGGAACGAAGACCCTCTCAGAGTGAAAGACAACAATGACCATTTTGTTTATTTTGAAGAAATTGATCACAAACCTTTCTGTCCAGACCATTCCTGTTGATGGTGATGATCCTCAGGCAGAATAAAATGTTTTCATCAGTTAAAAAAAAGAAAAGAAAAGTAGCCCAGGTAGGCCTGGAATATTAAGGAGCCTTCTAGGCCTTGAACTTTGTCTGACTTAGTCTTAGACTGACTTAGTTTCCCTTAGCACTGAGATTACAGGCCGGTATTTCTGATTCTCCACTCCCTTTTCACAAGGGCTACACACACTATTTTTCCACTTGTATATAAATACACCTCAGAGTGGATGAAATATCTTCGAGCATCTCAGGATTTGTGTTGGATTCAACCAATAAGGAGCTTTTGTGAGACCAGAGAATGAATTTGTAAAG
The DNA here is from genome assembly GCA_019843965.1 of Rhynchomys soricoides. Lineage (NCBI taxonomy): Eukaryota > Metazoa > Chordata > Mammalia > Rodentia > Muridae > Rhynchomys > Rhynchomys soricoides. The sequence goes on from JADRCH010000277.1 coordinate 2,037,949, forward strand.
TGTGATATAAAGTTAGCTCTGCATAGTTTGGATGTGTAAGTATGTGTGTGTGTGTGTGCGTGTGTGTGTGTGTGTGCGTGTGTGTGTGCGCATGCACGCGTGTGTGCATGAGAGAGAGAGAGAGAGAGAGAGAGAGAGAGAGATGTAAATCTTTTTAGAAGTTAAAATGTAATTGAACCAGGTATGTTGACACACACCTTTAATACTAGCACTTGGGAAGCAGAGAAAGGTCCCTGTGAGTTCAAGCAGTCTGGTCTACAGAGTAAGTTCCAGGACAGTCAGAGATACATCATATATATATATAAATTAGACCTTGCTTCAAAAAAGTATATACACACATACATACATTTTTGTATTGGTTTTATTGGAATAATATATATATGTGTATATATATAACCATATATGTATACACAATTAGATTTTGTGCAAAGAAAATACCAATTATATATCTATACATACTTGTATATAGTTAAAATAATATTTAGGGGAAAAGTTATACAAGCCTCAATCTTCTTTCTTAAACCCACATGTGACTTGCCACATAATTATCTTGTCATGTTGTCCTATCTGAAGGCAGAATCTTTAGTTAGCTGACTTTTGGATTAGTACGGCATGCAGGCAGTTTTAGGAGTACAGGAGCCCATTGTACAAAGCCAAGGAATATGGAGAGGCAGCTGGAGTTTCACTGATGCAAGAAATGGAGCAATCTTGGGATGTCTCTCCTGTGTCTGTCCAATGATGACAAAAGGATAGGCTAGGACCTTATTATTATTATGTATTTTAATTTTTAGTTGTGATTGGCCTACCATATGGCAGCCTCCTAGCTAGAATAGAATAGCTGGGATGTAGCCCTCCCTTCCAAGATGATAAAGCACTTCACTTCTTCGGCTGTAATGTGGATTTCCAACCAGACTGCAGCCTTTGCACAACACGTTCCAGCTCAGATTAGGTGAGTGGGTGGAAACATTTTGAAAACCGGTCTCAGGTTTTTAAAAATAGAATATTTCTAAATGAAAGTCACGATTCCCAAAGCAAAATGGAAGTTGTGCCTAAATGTTATTTAGTCTTATTTTTCTTAAAATGGAGACATAAACTGATGCTGCTGATTCATTGTCACACTACTTTTGAATAACACACATTTGACTGCTGAAAATCATTTGAATCATCGAAACGGTTGGGTATATGATTCTGAATAAAACTGTGAGCTGAGATTTTTATACCACCCAAATTTATTACTACAAATGCAAGTGAAAGTAGTTTCCTGGATAGTATTGTGAGCCCAACGCGTCAGTCATTAGAGATGAAGTCAGGTAGAGCTAAAGTCCAGGATATGTGGAGCTTGAAGCATGTGTCTGCCATTCTCTTTATGGCTACGGCTTTGAATTTCTATTCCCCAGCCATATTCACTGTTATCTGGACAGTTAGTGCTCACCTATGAATTTAAGATATAACCATGTATTGATAATAGTGATACAGACTCAAGGGTAGTACACTTGCCTAGTGTGTATGAGGCCATGGGTTTGAACCTTAGAACCCCAAATAACAAAAATCGTAACACACCTTGATTATTTATTTGTTGGTTAATTATTAAGTACTGATTTGTGTGGGCCAAAGATGTAGCAGGTATCATGGGAGTCTGAGTTAAAGCTTCAAAATAAATACTAGTGTCCTATTATAGAATTGGGGAAAGATAAGCCAGAAGTAAGGAAATTATTAAAAATTAGTAACACTTTGCTTGTTACTCTATACAAGAAACTAAAACCCTGTCTCGAAAAAAAAACCAAAAACCAAAAACCAAAAAAACCAAAAAAACAACTAAAGACTGTTATCTTCAAGTTCAGAAATTAATGCTAAAAACTAGGTTACCTTAAAATAGATAAGAAGTAATATAATTACTAACTGCAGAATGTTAAATTAGTAAATATTTTACAATATTTGTTGAAATGGGTTTGGATGAAGGGTCCTAGAATTTCCTTGCCTTGGAGAATCACTGCCTCTTGATTACTATAGTTAAATGCTGTTTTCTGTAGCTATTCAATTTAACATGAAAGTGTTTTTTTTTTAAAAAAAAAGATGTTAGGAGGTATCATATCCTTTTTGAAATTATATGAATAAGAAATAAAGCGTTGGGCAGTGGTGGCGCATGCCTTTAATCCCAGCACTCGGGAGGCAGAGGCAGGTGGATTTCTAAGTTCGAGGCCAGCCTGGTCTACAGAGTGAGTTCCAGGACAGCCAGGGCTACACAGAGAAACCCTGTGTCGAAAAACCATAAAAAGAAAGAAAGAAAGAAAGAAAGAAAGAACACAGTGTTTTCTTATTTTTTTTTTTTTAAAAAGCTGCTCCTCTGATGGCATTGGTGTCAAATATCTCAGACACATAATTTTGCAAATGCTTCATACTGAATTACAAATTTCACTTGTGGAATTCTCTGGCAAACACTTGTGCCTCTTAGACTTGCCAGCTTCTATATTCAGAGTAGAAATCAACCATAGATTGCCACAGAATGACCTCAGAGCAGACCAGGCCTGGCCATTGTGGTTCTATTTCTGGCTGTGACATTTTTCCCTGATAATGGTTTGCCAAACAGTATGATTATGCATGCCATCCTCAAAGCCAAAGTTTATATTATGAGGATATTCTAGTTGCCATTGTTAAAAAGTATCTTGCTGGCACTGCGAGAATTATAGTTTCTGAGTTGGCCTTGTAGTTGTTAAGCTAGTGGTGTATCTATTTCAAATTAGATGATAGGAAATCACACATTAGACATGCTATGGGGAGGAAAAGATCAGCCTTTCAAGTAAACTGAGCTAGTACCGTTGGTTATCGCTGATCCAAGAGACTTGCGATAAACAAGTGTCTAGGTATCAGTCATGGAGTCCATGAAGCCCATAGTTCAGTCCAGAGATCCGTCAGTTACCATGACCCCTAAACATTGTTTCGCCAACTCTCAGGAGAGCTTTTGAGAGCAGCCACATGATTGAGTGCTTGGCTCATTTTCCTTTTGCTTGCCCTCCCTCTGGTGGAGGTGTTAATGAGTGAAATATCAGGGTGGGCAGCTGAGAATCCAAGGTCTTGCATCTTGTACCCCTTACTCTATCAGTCTGTGGGATGGTGACTAACTGGCTGTTGGTTGCCACTTTCCAGATGACCTGAGAGTGCCTGTGCACTTTGGTCTACATAGAAGGAATCTAAATGGGAGATGAATCACTGATTCAGAGATTACTATTGCTCTTATCTTCAGACAGGAATAGACCTAACTTTTCACTGCTAATGTGTTCCTAGTGTCAGTGAAAGAGTAAAGTTCTGGGTTTTTTTTTTTTCTTTTTTGGCTTTTTGAGACAGGGTTTCTCTGTGTAGCCCTGGTTGTCCTGGAACTCACTCTGTAGACCAGGCTGGCCTTGAACTCAGAAATCAGCCTGCCTCTGCCTCCCGAGTGCTGGGATTAAAGGCGTGCGCCACCACTGCCCGGTCAAGAGTAAAGTTCTGTTGAGGAAGCAAGACAAAGTCTTGCTTCATAGCAACCTAAGAGTTTAATAGTTAATACACAACAATTTGATACTTTAATATCTTAGTAACCAACATAATGATTTTATATACTCAGAGGCGTTTTATAGTTGTGATTTCACCTGATGTTCACAGCCTAACAAAATATGAAATGTACTGTTACATTCATAGATTCTAGTGGGCAGGCTATAAGCGTATTTCCCAAATCTTAGTCAGTCTTCTCTATTCACAGAGTCTGATACACATAAGACATACATGATGGAACTCATAAAGTTACAAGAAGTGTTCCCACGATTTTGGGACACTATGATCATACCTGTCCTAGGAACAGGATTAAATTCTTACTTATAGATCACAAGTAAGGTCTTACTTATAGGCACATAGTAAGTTAAATGTTAGCTAATATAGTTATTATTGTATATAAAAGAATGGATTCTGGAACCAGACCCTCTGGGCTTGACTCCTGCCTCCACATTGCAGTCTCATTAAGATGTACATAAAACTCTGAGAGAAGTACCCACCAGGAGACGGAGCTAAAGAGATGCTGGCTGCCATTGTTACTGATTAGCTCTAGTACTTACACACTAGTAAAAAATTACCCTATTACATGGAAAATGAGGAAAACAGATCATAGTATTTTAAAAAGACTTTATTTTTAATTTTTTTTGTGTGTTTGTGCGCAGTGAGTACAAGTGCTCTTAGAAACCAGAGGTGTTGGGTATTCGTGGAGCTGGAGTTACAGGTGGCTGGGAGCCGGCTGGTGTGGGTCCTAGGGACTCTTTTAACTGCTGACCCATCTCTCTCTCTCCAGGCCCTGGGTAGAATCTTGGTTCTCACATGGTACTTCCTTTGACTGAAATGTTGCATCTGTAGATTTTGTTACTTACCCATAATTCCATAATGACTTTTCCTTTCACAGTCAACTTTATATTCTCTAGTACCAATAGGAAATCTTTTCCTCAAACCAACATTTATAAAGACCAAAACCCTGTAGATACCCTCAGCAGTTAGGCACTCAGTTATGCCATGCATGCACATTTGCATCTCTAAGCCCACTAGCGATAAACCGCGTGAATGTTCTATTTCTATTCAGTTTTTGTTGCTTTACCCAATGGCAGGATCTAACTAGATCTGCTATAGAACAGCATGCTGCTACTCAGTAAATCAGAGTAGTAGGCTCTGTTTTTATTTATTATTTATCACCCTTGGCTATTGGTTAATTTGGTTAGGTGCAGTCACACCTTACATATTTCATGGCTACTGAAAAAAAATGATCTAGTTAATTTCCTCTAAATGTCAGGATTTGGTGGTAAATTCTATCTGGTCTCTTTCACTGTAAGGAACTATAAACTAAGGTTCAGGTTCTTCTTTACCAGCTCCTTAGTGCTCTTTTGAAAACCTCCACAAGAAACAGGACCCTAGGCGATGGGTGTGGAAAAGGGAAGGAGTCTTTAGAAGGTAACTGTAGCAAAGATGAAAAAGGTAACACTTCCCACAGGGTCTTGGTTTTTGTTCTGTTCTTTCAGGATGGTGGTGACAGTTGATCATACACAAAAGCTGTCAGTCCCCTGCCGAAGTGAGGATCGAAATGATCCTCCACAGCATCAGCAGGACAGAGACCTGGAGGAGGGATGTGCATGAGACGGGGAGAGGACAGGGGTCAAGAGGTGCCAAGCATCACTGCCACAGCTAGAGGCTCCTCGAGGGATCAGAGCTGGTGAGCCACCTCCTGAGATGGGGTGGGGGTGGGAAGGGGCGGCTGAGGGGCGGGGCAGAAGTCTTGAGCCGGTAGCTCCTGATTGGCTCGCATACTCTCGCAGCGTCACCGGATTGGGCGGTTTGCAGCGGGAGATGTTATGAGGCGCAACAGGGCGGAGCCAGCCGTTCGGATCTGAGCCCAGGCCGGAGAGTGGGGTGTGGAGCGGTGGCCGCGGGGCTGGCGGCTGAGCCGCAGGGACAGGAGCGTGAGGAAGGCACAGCCACCGCCGCTCGGTTCCGCTAGCCGCGCCTAATCGCTCAGCCGCCTTGCAGGTTAAAAAAAAAAAAAAAAAATCTGAACGACACGTAGCCGCCACCACCCAGTCCCTGCTTACCGCAGGAAGCTACCTTGCAGTGCGGCGGGCGGGGACACTCCCTTATCTGGAAGCCGCACGTCCCGTAGCTTCTCGCCCCACCCGCTGCAGAAAAGGGGCCGCCGTCCCCTAAGACCTGTCCCCGCAGACAGCCACAGGGCTGTGCCCGTTCCCGGAGCGGCGCTCGGGAAGCGGCCGGAGTTGTGTGCCCGGCGTCGGGGTGCGGGGACGAGAGGGCTAGCGGGTGCCCAGGTTGCGGGGGACTTGGCGAGCACCACCCTGTCCCGGCCGGTCTCCCTCCTCTAGCTTGGCTCCCGGGGCCGGGTGACTGCAGACCGAAAACTCGCCTCCGAGCGTCCCCCGGGAGGGGAGGGGAAGGAGGTGGGGTGGGAGGAGGTGGATCCAGAAGGAAGGCGCGAGCAGTTCGCCCCCGGGAAGCAGCTCGCGCGCCCGCCGGCTCCGCCAGTCTCGCGCTCGGCGATCGCGGGCGCGGGAGCGTGGGGCCCCGGCCGGCCCGGCCAGGCGAGGGGAGAGTCCGGCGGCCGCCGCCCCGCCCCACGCCCTCCCGCGGCGCCCAGAGCCCGGGGCCGGCCGGGGCAGGTCGCGGCGCTGCCTAGGAGCCGACCCCTAGCCCGCGTTCTCCGTTGCGTGGCCGCTCGTCTCACCGCCCGGGGCTGAGGCGCGGGCCCGCGGAGGCCGCGCCCGCGTGTGCGCAGCGAGGGAGGCCGGGGCACAAAGGCGAGCGGCGGGCGCCGGGGTCCGGCGGGCCGCGGAGGAGGGGCGGCGCCTCATGAATATTAACCGAGCCGCGGCCTAGCGCGCCCCGCCGCCGGCCGAGCCGCCGAGCGGAGCCCTTGCTTCCCGCACGCGCCCCGGCCGCGCTTCCCGGGAGCCCGCGCCGGCGACCCGCCTCAGGAAGGGGCGGAGGAAATAGTGGTAGGTGGGTGGTTTGCTCTGCCCTTTCCCCTCTGCTTCAGGTGGCCACCGGGGAGGGCGAGCCCGGGCTGGGGTCTGGGGTTGGGGGGCCGCAGCCGCGAGCTGAGAGTTGCCCGGGCCGCGGCTCTCCCGAAGCATGCCCAGGAGCCGGGGCGGGAGCGGCGCCGCGTCCCACCCGCGGCCGCACGCCTCCCCACCCATCCCCGCCGCGGGCCAAGGAAAACAGCCGCCTCCTCGGGGGCGCGGGCCGGGGCGCAGGGCAGGCTGCCACGGGCGGCCGGAGTCACCCGCGGCCCGGGCGGCCGCCGCCGCAGACGCCGCCGAGCCCACGCCCGCCCCTGTCCGAGCTGGCTTTTTGTTTGTTTGTTGGGGAGTTGGAGGGCGTCTGCGAGTCTAACCCGGTAAGGAGAAAACTTCGCTTAAGAGTAGGTATCCGGGCGCTGCAGAATGCGCACACTGCCTCGGCGTTGCCCAGGAAATGCAGCACTTGAACCGGGATTTTTTTTTTTTTTTTCTTCTTTCTTTCTTGAAGGCTTCATAGCAGCCGGGCGTGTTTGACACAGTCACCGGGGCAGTTCTGAGGTCTCGTTCTTTCTCTTCCCGACGTTCAGGCGTTTTCCTTCTTTTTAAAAAATTGTTGTCTGAGAGGATTGTTTTCTTTGCAGGGTTCACCTTCGTGGACTGAGTAATTCTTCGGATTGTGGGAGAGGGGGAACTTGGTCTGGGCTTGTGGCAAGGCTAAAGATCGGCGCCTGGGGAAAGTTCATGTCCTTCATTAACTTCTCCCTGTTCCAGGAAGGATCTCCGAAAGCTGATTTTTCCTCTGGTCTCGGAGTAACACTGCCTGGAAGTGGACCTCTTCTCTCTGCACTTGGCCTCCACCCTACCTGCCAAGGAAACCTGTCGCCCATGAACTTTAAGACTGGAGAAATGAAGAGGGCTAAGTCTGTTGAAGAGGGTATTTGAAGGGGCTTGCCGCAAATCGTTTTTTGACCAGTTCTTACCCCGCATCGCCTCAGAACCTGCTGTGGAATTGCTTCCCGTTTGGTGTGTGGTGGCATCTCTCCAATGTGGACTCCAAAGGATTTGTCCCTTTACAATTTGAAATGAAATGATGGCCACACATTGGACTGGTCTGCCTGAGGGAGATGGTGACAAACTCAAGGCCTGTGGGGCCTCCTCTGCCTGTGAGGTAAGCCAGCTAGCTGGGCGGTGGCTTACGTTGTGAGCGTCCTATGAGTACGGGGTCGTCTGCCGCTGAGCTGTATCGGTCAGCTGTTTGGTGGCAGCGCCCCAGTTGACCAGGAGGGAGTTGAAGCTTGGCCTACTTTTGTTTCTAGGGACTTTAGCGATTAATTAGTAGGACCAAGTCTGTCTTACATGCCAGAATCCTGGTTACCGTTCTGAGGGGGGAGGGAAGGGAGATTCTTCACGTCTGGTTGAGAAGCCTGAGAACAGTAATGTTCAGCATCCATTTTTCCTCCAGTGTTTTGGACATTGATCTGCTTGGGAGTGGCTTTATGTAACTCTTCTGTGTGTTACATCCTCAGTTGGCGAGGGCAGCTGGTACGCTTTGGTGAACCTGGAATCCAATGTTTTTGACTCTGATGGGAGGGGATCCTGGTTCCTAGTGGTGCCCATAGCAGCTTTGGGTGGGAATCGAAGGCTTCCCAATGGACTGTTTAGACTCAAGTCTTGAAAAACGCCTGTGGTGTTGAAATTCCAACCTCCTGGAAATCTTCTGGCTTTGCTGTTCTTTTATTTATGTTCAGTTGGCCCTTATACTGCTACACAGTTCTGTGGGCTGCTCTGGGTGGCAGGTGGCTTTCACTGAAGTGCAGAGAACGGCTGGCTGGGAAGAATTTACTTAGGGCTTGTAAAAAAATTTCTTTTGTTTTTGAGCCACCCGAACAGAATTTGTAGAAAATCTATTCACTTATGGCATCACTTATTCTGGTGTCTTTTATTCTCCTTGTAGTTGAGCTGGTGTATGTGGATTTTATGTCTATGCTGGTTCTATCATGTTTACTTTGTTTCGTACAGTTCCCGTAATGCTTGTTAAAGGTGCTGAATATTGTTCTTTATTGAGACGTGTCTTTATTGAGAGGACAGTGATGGCCATAGCAACATCTCCAGTGAGCCCTTACGAGCTCACTATTTCTTTTCCTCTGTTGTAAATTTTCTCTTCATGGTCTTTGGAACATGGCTAGTTCTAAGCATGTGAATTTGGACATTTAATCAGTTAAATTTTGGTCTATAAAGCATGCAGAAAACATGCTTCACAGTCTGCTTCCTTTGGGTATAGGAAGCTTGTGTGGAGGGGGCTTTTTGTGTGTTGCTACAGTTTATTGGACAGAGCCTCAGGTTTACAGCTAGAATTAGTTTTCTACTTTTTTTGATATCAGTAAACACCTGCTTTCAGGTAGAGCGTGATTAAGTCTGACACCACAATCCTCTGATCACAGTAAACCATAATGATCCCTTTTGGAAGACCTGCCTACAACCTGGCGGTTGCTTAATGGGTATTGTAGTTACATAATAATGTGTGCTGTGGACCTCAAGCCTTATTTGTCGTTGTCTTGTGAACACTTTAATTAGCGTGCTGCTTGCATTGTGTTTGCAAGAAGCAACGTTTATTTGATAATATATATGTGTGTGTTGTTATTGTCTAAGGGCTGCTCTCAAACCAAGAATGTTGACACATCTTGTACTTGTCTAGAAAACTGTACTTACACCTAGTTTCGTGGTTTTATTGATAGTGGCTATATATATATATAGGCTTGAAAATGTGTTTTCATTTGGGCATTTTGCTTGTGTGGCTATTGTTTCCAGTTAGGAGTGAAAAAGCAATATTGTCTGTATTTTCCTCAGAGTACTTGAATTTGGTATTAAATTAATATGTTTTGGCTTTTTAAAGACTAGTCTTAGATTCTTTGTGCTTCAGAAAACATTTGCAAACCAGCAGGTGGGAAGTGGGGGGAACTGAGATATTAGTGCCTTTGGTTAGCTGTGATGTGGGTTTCTCTCTGATGCTGGGAACAGATTGTGACTGTTTCTGAATACTAGAAAGGGAGTTGCCATAGTTTGGTTTGATAACTATTTGTTATTGAAGACTTAGTTTGTTTTTGGTTTTATTGGAAGTACTGATTCTGTAATACTGCCATTTGACAGTTAAGGAACAAAAAGAAGAAACAGTAGCTATATTCCTGAACGTTTGAATGATAAGTTGATGTATATTCTTAACTAATCAGGAAACATATGCATAGGTCTTGGTTTTTATGCTGTTTGTCAATCGACTGAAATGCCTAACTTTGTGAGACAGAGGAAACCAATTTAGTAATTGAATTGGCGTTCCTTTCATGCCTTATCTAATTAGCTCTTTTTGTGTTCTGTGGATAAGGTCAGTTGCTCTGCTTAAAATGGAGATTTCACGTTCCTGTTAAATAATCCATTTGTGTTGATATGTATATTAATTTAGGCACCCTTCCTCAGGACTATATTGGAAGACCAAAATGCAGACAGATAACCAGTAGTTTTCATAACTTAAAGAATTATGATAGTTCAGAAAGTGTCTTGGCATTATACAGTCAGGACAGTGCAGACTGTGTTGAGACAAACTTACTCTATGCGTCTAAATGCCATTCCGCTTCCCTCCTCCCCAAAGGCCCTTCTATGTCGCCCAAGCTGGCCTTAACGTGATAGCAGTCACCCTATGTCAACCTTCCAAGTGGTGGGATTGTAGGCAAGAGCCACCAGGGTGGGCTTTAAAGATGTGTTCTTCAGTAATGATTTTAGTCACCCTGAACCATGGTGTGTGTGTGTCTGAGTAACTTTGGCTTGCTGTTCTGTTTAACATAGACTCCTTTAAATATTCTGTGATGTGATCATTCCTCTTACTTATTACTTAGTTTTAGGCTTCGAGGTTTAGCTTGTTGGTGGTGTTTTTTTTTTTTTTTAACCAGAAAACTGAAAAGTGTCAGTGATTTGGTTTTTTCCTTTCTGCCCATTTTAAACACTGGTTGCACCTTTTAGTCTGTAGCCCCCACTAGTCTACAATAATGAGAATTTTAGATTTTAGCAATTTCATTATTAACAACTTAACTCTTATTCTTAATTTCATTAGTTCACTCTGTGTCTTTTCTTTTCTTTTTTTACTTAGGCCAAGATTATCCTGTAACTGTAATGTATTTGTGGCTGATGGGAAATATTTGCTTGTTGATTAATGGAATACTATAAACACTAAGGGTTTTTTCTGCGTAGGAAATTGCCTGAAGTCTTGCTTTGGTTGTGTTATATGGTAGCGCTCATTTTGTTGTGTCCCTGACTCCCTTGTTCTGTCTCAAGCGCTTTCTGTTTTTTTCTTTTGTCTGTCTCTCTGTTTGTCTTTCTTCCTTCCTTCCTTTCTTTTTTAAAAGAATAGGTTCTTTTGCTGTTTGCTCATTTCATATTGGATTAAGCCAGAGCCAGTTTCTCTCTATTCCTTTATCCACTCCTTGCCTTTCCTCCTAGGTCCTATTTTATATTTTCCTATGATTTTAATTTACATATCATCGACACCCAATCTGTAACCCTATCCCAGGTTCTGTCCTGCCACCAACCTCTGTCTGTCTGTGCTGCCCACTCTATTATGAGCAGCACCACTGCCTGTTTACTTGTCAAGAAGTAGGTGGTTTATTCTTGATTATCTAAAGTTGTCAAGTCTCCATTGCAGATTGTGGGCAACACTACCTGAGTTTGGGTTGGTGTCTCACTGATGAACAGGAGTTTCCTGGTAGCTTAGCTTGTCCCTGTGTCCTTGCAGATCTCAGTCTTCAATAAGTTCAGTAGTTGGGCCACCCTTCTCCTTTCTGGAGTTTGTACAGTTGGATTTGTAGGACTGTAGGGTAGGTGAAGCCTGCTTGACTTCACTTCCTCCCCTTGCAGACACGCTGCTTCTCCCTGTATTTGATTTTCACTTGCTTTCCTGGCTTTTTTCCTACATGATTCCTGGGGAGATCTGCCCTTGCTCTCCAGAGCTGATTACTTGCCCCAGTGCATTTGTCCAACAAAACACACTGGACTTTATGGGAACAAGTGCTTACAGCTCTGGCCATCTCTGCCTTCCTTGGACAGCAACCTCCATAAGAGCACAGAGCATGTTTATTTCCACAGTGTCTGACACATAATAAATGCTCAGTGTTTGTTGAACAGGTGGATGGGTACTGTGGAAGGGCTTTACTTTTTAGTGACTGTTCACTGAGATCTGGTACACTTTCATTATCTTCATTACTTCCTCCTTAATCCCTTCATTGTCTGTGGAATTTCTTCAACTTTGTTACCTGTGTACATCTCAGGACTTAGTTTAAACCTCTTTCCCTCCTACGTTCTGTGGTTTTGACCCAGGGTTGCCTCAGACTGGATATATAGCTGAGGGTGACCTTGAACTTATGACCTTCCTCATCCTACCTCCCAATTTCTGGAATGACAGGCCTATATGCTTTTCTCTGTTGTTTTTGAAACAAGATCTCACTGTAGAGCCAGTGTGGTCATGAATGTACCATCTTCCTGCCCTGGCCTCCTCAGTGCAGGGGCACATGCCCCCTTGTCAGGCTTTTTTTATCTCTTGAAATCAGATGCCTACATCCTATTAACCTGGGCACGAAGAATCCATCTGCCCTTGCAAGCAGGCAACTCCAGAGCCAACCTGCTGATTCTCTGCCTCCTGCTGCTCACCTTCCCTGCTTGCTCTCTCTGGGCATTCTCTGCAGGCTCTGGAATGATTGGTGTCTCTTGTTTAGCTCATACATGACATGCAGATTTGCTAGACTGATTTCTCAGCTTGCTCTGCTGGTGTATTTTCCCTGTTGTAAGCAGAGCAGACCGTTTATGAATCAAATCCTGTCATTCCTTTGCTCAAATCCTTTAATGGCCTTTCATTTCCTTAAAAGTTACAGGGCAGAGTTCTTTCAGTGACCTTCAGGGCTTTCCCCTTTCACCTTCCTGCCCTCACTTCCGGTTACTCTTCCCCTCATTCCGTACTGGCTATCCCAGACTTCTGCTCCTCTGTATGCAGAGACCAAGCCTGGCAGCCTGGAGCCTCCCACCTGCTGGCCCCTTGTGCAGTGCTCTTCTTGGTCTCTTCATGGCTCGCCCTTGTCTCCAGTTTGTGTTTATAGGCCACCTTCTGAGTGACGCATTGCCACACACGCTGCTTAGTGCACAGTGCCAGTCCTGCACTTGACTGCCCACTGTTCCTTCCCCAGCATTACCCATCTCCAGCAGACCAGCTTAGCTAAATGCTTTTACTCTGTTTTTTTGGGGGGGGTGGGAGGGTGCAGATAGTGAATGTAGAATACAAATGTTCCGAGTTTGGCTGTTTCCTTCAAGTGCTCTTTGTGTCATAATATATTTCTTATATGAATGGAGAGAGATCCCACAGAGTCACGGAGTTTGTTCCTAGGCATGTAATGTGTAAATATCGTGCGCACGTGCACGCGCATGTGTATGTGTGTGTGTGTGTGTGTGTGTGTGTGTTAACCTCGGAGGAGGCAGTGCTCCCTGTTCTTCAGGAGGCCTCACACCTTCGATTCCCTTTCATTTCCGTCAGGATTGCCGCTGAGATGTTTGAGTCATTTATTTTCCTTTGTATCTCTTACCTTTGGGAAGTTGGTTACTAAGTTACAGTAACCAGGACAATACGTAGTACAAATGAAGGAACAATTTGCACCTCTGGGTTTGCTGTCAGACTAGTGGAGTGGTAATCAGAGGGGTGGATGCAGAAGGCTTAGTGAAAGGTAATATACCTTGGGTGAGAGCACTTGACCTAGCATGTATGCTAGGCTCTGGGTTTGAGCCCTAGCACTTAAAAAAAAGAAAGCAACTGTCTGTAGTTACAATGTTTCTTTAGTGAAAGGATTGTCTATCATATGATACTTACTTTATGGTTTTTAACATAATAACCAGATAAACTTGACAGCTGTTAATTTTGATGTGAGTATAGAAATGCTAATTTTTTCAAATTCTTTTTAATCCCAAACTGCTGTTTACTAAGTTTTAAAATAAGTCCTGTGAAATTCTGGTTTCTAGCAAATCTATACTCAAAGCAATACATGAGTAGCCTTTGAGAGGCATATGCTTTGTTCTGGGAAGTCCTGGGATTGATTCTAGCTAGTTATGATATACTATAACATTATTACTTAATTTTAAGTGTTTCATTCTCCACATACATGGATCCAGAGCCAGAATACCACTCTGCCAAAATCTCTCTGTGGAACATTAGGACTGAAGGCAAAGCCTGCCAGGACTCAGAATAAATCGTGCAGTAGCAGGAGCGGGTTTCAGTCAGGGCATCATGTCTGGGTGGGAATGCATGAAGCCAGATTCTTCACTAGATAAGAGCCACCAACAAAGAAAATTTCTCCATGAATAATTAGTGTTCTTTAGCATTTATTTCTTTTAACATATTTTGAAGTCTGTTGTGCTTTGATTTCATGTATTTGAGCTACTATGGGTCAGGTAATCTATAAAGGGAGGTAATACTCTTTCTTTTGTTCTTTGTGCTGTGAGGAGCCTTGCCATCTTCTTATATTAACAATATGCTTGCTGATTTAAGGATGGCCAGTGCTAGTGTTGATAGATGCACAGATGCTGTTATTGCGTGCAGCTATTTTCTGTTACAGAAGGACCATATGGTAGGCACTTGTTTTTCTTTCTGGTTGATGTGATTAGATTACTAAAATGAAAGGTTACAGTATTTAAAGACTGTCCTGGTATTTATTTATTTTTAATCGACCTTATGGAATTAAATGTGTGAATTAAACTATTAGAAATAGTCTTCTGTGTAGTCTTTGGGGTAAGGCTTTGTCTAAGTAACTTTTATAGTTTCTGTGACAAAACACCTGCACTGAAGTAGTCTCAGGAGGGATGGGTTTATTTTGGCATAGGGTTTACCAGGATCTGGTGCATCGTGGCAGGGAAGGCATTGTGCAAAGAACAGAAGGTGCAGGTCACACTGTGTCTGCGCTCTGGAACAGTGATGACTGCTGCTACCCAGCTTGCCTCTGCTTCCCTCCAGGACTCCAGCTCCTAGAGTGGAGACACCCACATCCAGTCCTTCCTCTATTAAAGTGTTCTGGGAACATCTTCATAAACACACCCAGAGGTGTGTTTCCATGGTGAGTCTAAATACAGTCAAGTTGGCCCACAGAGACCAACCACCATGGATGTTTCACACAAAACCCCTATTTTGCATTATTTTCATGAAAATAATTTTGTAGTTTAAAGTGTCATTGTCTCATCAAACTGAGTATTGTACAAAATAGTTTATTTTCAAATGTAGTAATGGAAGACCTCATTTTATGCTTTTAAAGTAACCTGATAGTGGACCTGAAAGAGGGCTCTGAGGTAAAGGCACTGGCCACACAACGCTGGCAGTCCAAGCTCAAACCCTTAAGGAGTCCCCTCCCTGGTGGAGGGAGAGAACGGGTTTTCTAGAGTTGTTCTCTTACCTCCAAGTGTGCACATTGTGTGTGCACCCTCACCTGTACGTCACACACAAATTACAACTGCTTTAAGAATCTGTAAGAGAAATAGATATACTCTACTATAGCTTCAAAACTCGTTTTTTGTTTTTTAGATGATTTAAAAAAAAATCTGTTCTCTCATGTTAGGAGTAAAAGACTAGGTTTCAAATTTAAACTTGGTATTTCTGAATATTTATCTATCTTTGGGAACATAGACTGGTGCAAACTGTTGTCCATTACTATAAAAAAGGCTAAGTTAAAGACTTTTATTTACTTTGCTCAGTGGCTGGCTGCTCTCTGGCCTTCTGTTTGATGTTGGGTATGCTTGGATTCTGGCTTGCTTCCTTGCTGCCTTTTGCACTGTTGCTTATCTCAGCCCTGGCTGGACATCTGGCCTAGCCCTGAGTAGTGCCAGGTGTGCTCTGTCCTTCTAACCCAGTGAGCGCCGGCTCTTGACTTCTCTAACCCAGTGAGCGCGGGCTCCTGACTTCTCTAACCCAGTGAGCGCGGGCTCCTGACTTCTCTAACCCAGTGAGCGCGGGCTCCTGACTTCTCTAACCCAGTGAGCGCGGGCTCCTGACTTCTCTAACCCAGTGAGCTCTGGCTCCTGACTTCTCTAACCCAGTGAGCGCGGGCTCCTGACTTCTCTAACCCAGTGAGCGAGGGCTCCTGACTTCTCTAACCCAGTGAGCGCGGGCTCTTGACTTCTCTAACCCAGTGAGCGCGGGCTCCTGACTTCTCTAACCCAGTGAGCGCGGGCTCCTGACTTCTCTAACCCAGTGAGCGCGGGCTCCTGACTTCTCTAACCCAGTGAGCGCGGGCTCCTGACTTCTCTAACCCAGTGAGCGCGGGCTCCTGACTTCTTGACTTTTGTTTTCTTCTTTCTAACACAGGTATCCTTAACGTAGTTTATAAGGACTTAGGACTAAAATTTCGTTTTTAAAAAGGACTTATTTATATATTTAATGTATACAGATATTTTGCCTGTCTGTACATCTGAACAGCAGTAGACAGCATCAAACAGTTGAGCTGTTGTGTGGGTGCTAGGAATTGAACTCAGGACCTTCAGAAGGGCAGCGAGTGCTTTTAGCTACCGAGCCATCTATCCAGCCCTGAGGACTTAAAGTCTTAATAGCA